>OZ018401.1:59241561-59581561 GCA_963969585.1 Drosophila helvetica
TTGAACCTAAATCTCTTTCGGTTTAACCACAATATTTAACCAAAAGTTTGGCCTCTTTTATTGGTTGAACCTTCGTGTTTTGGCAGCCGCATAATTTATGGCCAGACTGGGCGGGAAAATTTTGTTATCGCTGCCCCATGGCATATGTGTTGGCCAACAGAGAAACCCATAAATAATTAATGGCTAAGTTCAAGGCTAGAGGCAGAGATGTCTGAGATAATTGCGAGGATTACTCATAAAATCAGAACTGGGAAAGGTGAACGTGCATACGAGACTCCGAGGAAGTCCTGTGGGATATAAATCAACGACAGTACTGTAACTGAAACAACACTTATACTAATGGAAGAAAAAGATGGCTAGCTGCTATCACTCGCATTTATTGATCAGTATATGAGTATGCTAATATTTACCGACTGATGCTGCCTGATGCACTGGCTTACCCTCCTTACCCTCCATCAGGCTGAACAAACGGATGAAGCAATAGCACTTCTCGCTTGCCACAATTTAAAACTGCTGTTTTTTTCGCTGCTGGGCAGCCTTTAACACGTTAACATTGAGTTAAAAGCGAGCTGAAGGGAGCAGCAGAGCTCCATTAGGGGCAGGGGCAGGGGCTGGGGCTGGGGCAGGGACTGGGGCAGGGACTGGTCCAGATAACAAGAGCAGAAACAGCAACTGAAACAGCAGCAACAATAAGCACAACAAGTGCAAGTGCAGTGGAACATGGCGGAGTGAAAATCAACAGACAATGTTGCACGGCTCCAGAACGCAGTGCAGAAGAGCCGCAGTCAGAGGAAAAGCCAGGGCCAGGACCAGAACGAGAACGAGAACGGGAACGAGAACCAGAGTCAGTGGAAAAGCCGGAAAGTGAAACAAGCTCAGCTGAAGTGAAAGAAAAACAGACAACAGTCAACGAGACAATGGCAACAATGCGCTCGAGAAAATTCTGATATTACTTTGTATTGTTCAGCGAATTTCGAGCACATTATTTATTATTATTATTATTATTTTCGGTCTGTCTCTGTACACGATACCTCCATGCATAATATACGTATATATGCTAATTGAAATGTGAAAATGAGAAAAGAAATACTTGAGAATCCTTATCGAATTGAAAACTAAAGGAAGCTGTGTTGCAGAGGAAGTACTTCTCCCATTGACTCTTCTTAATGGCCATAATTTAATACAGTTTACAGAGTTTATTGTATAAATAATGACGTGAGGAGGTTCAACTTTAGTTTTTTCAAATTGATACTACCATACGGCAGATATTTTAAGTTTATGGAAAGTTTTTGTTCATGAATTACACTGTTGCAAATTATTAAATTTTAATTTGTGTAATTACATAGATCTAAGCTCGAATAAAAGGGAATTTGTAAGCTATTAGTTCTTCCAATTGGATATACACTGGAATGGAAATCAGAAAAGATTTTCTGAGGCTCCCAAATGGCTTTAAGCTCGAGAACTGCACTGCCTTATGCATATTTAATGACGACGCGTGTTTCCGCACATTATTCATTAAAATTTTCTTCATCAACAACAGCCAACAACAGAGCAGCCAAAGCAATATGAGGGGCAACAGAAACATTGGAAAAAGCTGAGTTGGAGTTGGAGTTGGAGTCAGAGTCGGAATACGGGTCTGAACGCGAAATTGGAACAAACGAGGCAGCAGTAAAAACTTCCAATTACTCAGGCGCATCGTCCAGCCCCAGAGTCTAGAGTACAGGGTCCAGAGCGTCCAGAGGGTCCAGGAGAGTTGCACATATATGTACATATATACAAGAAAGGGAAACAGGGTGGTGTATACATGAGTGTGTGTGTTCTTTTAATATCCTTTTCTTTGAATAATTCATATACACAGAGAGGGCTGACCAGCCTCCGTTCCATAGCCATCGGCAGTTGAAACTCTTCAACTGCAATCACATGACGAGGGCCGCCCGGAAGGGTCGCCATTCATACCAAAGGCAAACTTATTAATTGGCACTTGAGCTGTGGTAACCACAGGCTCGTCATTGCCATTCTCCTCCATCCTCCATCCTTCATTCTCCACCCTCCATCCTCCATCCCCCATCCCCCATCCTCATCAGAGGAGTATTCCCCACGTCGTTCAACTCTTTTTGAGCAGGCATAATTTAAAAGCGTTTCAGCTTTTTTCTCGTCTCTCGACTCTCGTCTGTCAACTGAACGATGCCGGGGGCCCCTTCGGTATCCGGGAGGGAGAACCGAACCCCATTGGATATTGCTGGTAATCCACTCAAACGGCAACGGCAACACCAACAAGCAACAACCAACAACATCAGCTGGAGCAGAAGCATCAGTGACAACATGGCTAGGGATAACCACCAGGCTGATGCTGATGGGGAGATGGGCACTGAAAATACCCTGCAGCCCTCGAAACGAAATCACTGTTGAGTTCCAAACGATTGGGTAAACTGTTCAAATGGGTTTCAGCTGGATGGATATCAAAAGGGAACATTAAATCATTGGAGTGCTTTGATTTTTGTGAAAATAATACGTGTAATTGAAACTATTACTAAGCGCTTCAAGTAGTACATGCATAAGTGTTATACCAATATTCAACAAATGTCTATCCAATTATCTGATATTTGTTCAGTGGATTCATCAGGAGGTTCAAGGGGACTACGCTTATTTCTGACTGTTCCTTGCGGATTTTTACTCCCATCCTTCTTTGTGTAGCGTACATTGTAAAATTTGACTGACAGCGCGACATGCGAGACAACCTCATATCCTCAGTCCCGACGCCATTGTCACGTTTCAACATTTAAATTAAAATGTTTCGGTTAAGGGACAGCGAGAAAACTGCGAAATTTCCCTGCGCTCACTCAAGAGCACAACCGCAGTATACAAAAAAGGGAAATCTCAGGCATATCCATTTAAATACAGCACAACAAAAAAAGAGCTGAAAAAATGACTTGGTGGCGTTTTATTTTTTGCTGGTGCCTTTTGCCTGGCGCTGTCTTTTGCAGTTGGTGCCGCAGTGCTGCTTGTTTGGCCGCTGCACTTGAGAGCTGTTGTTGAGGATGGTGCTGCCAGCCGCCAGCCGCCAGCCGTCCGCTATCCACCAGCCACCATTGCCAGTGGCAGCTTCGTTTTGACCATCGCCATAGCCGTCGCCTGCACTCGTCTTCATTTATTCAATGCCCCGCCATCGGCCCACACGGCGTATGCGTGCTACGCGAAATTCCATACAAGAAACTTTTGCGCTGTACAAAAGAGAAAAGCACAAAAACTGAGGTGCCACAATATGAGCATGTTTTCCTGTTTTCCTGTTTACCAACATCCTGTCCTTAAAGTGTTGTACTGGAGCTGGAGATTAAATCTGTGTTTTTTTTTTATTTTCCAGAGGTACGAGTACGAGTTGGAGTGGCAGGTGAAGCTGAAGCTGAAGCTCACGCTGAAGCTGAAGTAGAGCATCGCCTTGGGTAACTCATGATGCTGTATTGTATAGTCAGGCTCGTATCTTTAGTATTTCTGTTTCGCACGCTTTCAGCAAGGGAACCCAGGGCCAAGACTACTCTGGCCGACCTACTAAGCACTTGCCATGAACTAGTGCTGGCCTTTCTATCCATGTCCTTGTCGAATTATGCACTTTCATTAAGTAACTGCAATCAAGCGGATACAATTTCTTTAGAGAGCAAGAGCAATCTGTTGGCCTATCCTCTCTTGGCTTGGATGGGCTGCCGCTGCCACTGCCGCTGCCGTCGCCGCTGCCTTAACCTTGTGTCCGCCTGAGCGTGGCTTAATGCACTTTTAATTGAGCTGAGCCAGAGCTCCCACAGAGATACAGTGCAGTCGAGGGTGGCGAAGGAAATTGAAAAGAGGTGTAAATGGAAAATTATAATTAACATTGCCAGATGTGCCCCTTGCACTGACTTTAATTGCGATTTCAGCTGCAAGGTGAGCGCATCGAACATTGCGCATACGCCATGTGTTTGCCATTAGTTGCCATAAATTATTGGAAATCAGGATTTATGCCCGAATTGTCACGTCCAAGCGCCAAAATAGCCCATAACAACCAACACCGTATTATAATTGATTAATGCGAGTCCCTTGTATTTGCCAGCAACAAAAAATTGGTGCTAATTTGCATATTTGAAATTATGACATTTACACGACATTGTCACTGCACATACGGACAATTCTAATTGCACTGATGCTAAATGGCTTTAATAATTTTTAAGCAGAGTTGTACGGAGAAAAATCGTATTTATTGTAAAATAAATCTGCGATAATTGTAGAAGTAGCTCTCTGTTCTTTGGAGCGACTCAGGACCCTGGAGAGAGGAATGGAGAGAGGAATGGAGAGAGAGAGAGAGGGTTTAAAAGGCTTTCCATTTATTTAAAATTGTGAATGCGACAAGATTTTGTCATTTGAGGTGCGGTAAAAATGTCAAAATAATTTCAAAACTGGATTCAGTGCTACCCGCATCTAGTGGTAGTCTGCTTCGAATGGAAAATACAGGTAAATAAATGAACTACTAATTTCTGTCACTTGGCAGGATTATGTGTTTGAGAGCAAATATTAAGCACATAAGGCTGTCTTCCTTATTTCCTTATTTCCTTGATTCTTTCTCTTGTGCATAAAATCATGGAAAAATTGCCATTCAATTTGAATGACATGCACAGCATTTGACTACACATTTATTGCATTTCATTGACAGGCCTTCTGTGAGAAGCAGCTTGACAGCTGCGAATGCGAATAAATTGTGTTTTTGCTATCCGAATTCAATTACCTAATGATTTGTTTTACATACTCGCAGAGCAGCTTTTTGTGCCACAGCACATACATTCGTACGTACGTACGGACCAAGACCCTTGTGGAATGAGAGGAGGATGGATCATTCAATTGCCAAAATTCACACGCACGAACAGTGCTGCAAATTACTCAGTGGGCACGTCTGGCCGGGCTCCCTGTGTCTCCTCTTTGTGCGAGTGTACGAGTGTGCGAGTGTGTGTAAGTGTGTGAGTGTATGGCCATCAGTTGACCAGCATTTATTTGATTTTCTCAATATTCGAATGAATGTGGCCCCATCTGCCTGCCATTGATTTTGATTGAGCGTATTTTATTTCATTCGTCTTTGACTCTTTAGACAAATATTTGCCTTCAATAACAAATGTTTCTTTTCCTGAAATAAGTTAATTAATTTGAATAATATTGGCAACTAATAGGATAACAATCAATCAGTTGGACAGAGACTTTTCTGTGGGTGATAATTAACTGAAAATGCCCCAGAACAAAGAATTCAACTGGATGGGAAGGGAAGGGAACATATAACTTCTTCAGAAAAGAAGAACGATGGCACTAAATTATCGCTTTCAACTTTGGAACATGCTCTCAGGTTTTGGACATTTCTTTTGGGACCACCTACTGTAAGACAATTATTTCACCTTATAGTCAATTTCACGGTGTGTTTGATAAGATTTCAGTCTGGTCAGCAATCCTATTCCTATTCCAAGAAACCCATTCGACTAACCCATGATAACGGAGTCGTTAAATAAACAGTCAAATAAAGTCAAATGTTATTTTATTAAAGGTATTTTGTACATATGTAGATCCCTGATAAATGAGTATTTAACACTGATTATTTCGTGTTAAAATAATTGCAAACCAATGGCGTTAGACGCCATCAATTTATCAGCTCAAGTGGCTCATCCAAGTGGCTGGCATTACCTCCGAAACTGATCGAATATTATTTGGCCCTTCATTTCGATTGCATCAATATTTTGGACATACGACGCACTCGGACTATTTATGCCTTCTGGCAATCAGTGGCTATAAATGCCGTAATCAAATCGATAAGAAGGCTATATAAGACGGTATTTCAGCAGCTCTCGGCTTGTCATAATGGCCTCTGAAGCTTCGCGATGAGGTTGTCTCTCTGTTCGATTCTTATTCTGGCGATCCTGGCGCTGCTCGTCGCCAGCCCTGGATATGTATCCGCGCGTTTGGCAAGAGTACTTCCACAGCCCTATGTCGAGGGTGATGAGGGCGTGACAGTGAAAGGAGAATGCGAATTTAAAGTCAACGGTGATCTGAACGATCCAGTGCCGCTCTTTTCGCGTCACAACTCCTTCGAACTGATCGTACCCGATCCCACGGATACCGTGCGCTTAGTCAATGGAGAACTCCTGGATATGTTCTGTCCGGGCGTGGGTTTTGCGGCTCCCTTTGAGAACCGCTCCCAGGTGACGGCTCAGTGTCTGCAGCAGAAGTACTTCCTGGTGGATGGACTCATCTATCCGTTTATCAACTTCACCTGCGCCGGTTGGCCCACCTTCACCGCCCTGCGTACCGGCAGGGAGTGCAACGGAGGCACGGATCTGGTCCAAGTGGGATTCGAGGTGGAGGACGGAGGCTTTCTGCATACCTACGATGTGTGTCATAACGAAGATGACGAAGTCACGCGCTATGTACACCATGTGCTATACCCCTCCAGCTATGACTATCAGCATGGAGTCGCCCGGCCGAGCTTCATCGAGCTGGACTTTTACGGAGGACGTGATGTGAACACGAAGTATACTCAAGTGCAGCAGAACATCACTATAAGCGACATCCTGGGCCTGGACGCCTCGCCCTACTTTAACTTCACTGAGGATCGCATCCTGGCCCGGGGCCACCTGATTGCCAAGACAGATCAGATCTTTGCAGCCCCTCAGAGGTCCACTTTTCTCTTCATCAACGTCGCTCCCCAGTGGCAGAGCTTTAACGGAGGCAACTGGGAGCGGGTGGAGTCGAGTGTCCGCAAGTTTGTGGCCGATCGGAATCTTACCGCGGACTGCTATACGGGGACCTGGGGAGTCTCCACCCTGCCAGATGTGGACGGCATCGAACGGGAGCTCTATCTGGACTTTGATGAGAACAACAACGGCTTGATCCCCGTGCCAATGTTGTACTTCCGTGTCGTCATCGACCAGGAGAGCCGCGAGGGCATTGTCCTCATTGGAGTTAACAATCCGTACGCCAGTCTGGATAAAATAGAGAGCGACTATATTGTATGCGAGGACATTGGGAATCAGCTGAGCTGGGTGACCTGGTACAAGGAGGATCTACATGAGGGCTACTCGTACGCTTGCACTGTGGAGGATTTCACGAAGGTGGTCAAGCACCTCCCGCTGGAAGATCTTCAAACGAACGGTGTCCTGGGCCTGGACGAACTGACAACGGTTTCCCCCTCCACTACCACCGAAGATCAAGGAAGTACAGCTCCCCCAAGTCCAACAACAGAACCCCCAGTTTCTACTACAGCTGATCTACCCATCTCGACCACAGCATCTGCACCAGCCCCAACTACAGTTTCTCCAACTACTGAAGAGCCAGCCTCAACCACAGCCCAGCCCCAGCCCACAACATCTGCACCACCCGTCACCTCCAGCCCCACTCCCACAGCCACACCCACCACAACCACCACCCCCACCCCCACCCAATGTCAGTTCAGCATAAGTGGTGGTCTCAAGGACCCTGCTCCATTGCTGACACCCCAGGGAGCTCTCAGCTGGCTCCTGCCCGATGAGAGCGGGTTGTACACGATTGACGAAGGATCCTCCATTGACTTGCACTGCACAGGAGCCCTTTCCAGTCCCTTGAATCGATACACGGCTGTCACAGCTCGCTGTGTGGGCGATCAGATGTACGAGGCAGAGGATCAGAAGCTGAACATTCGAGGCTTTGCTTGCCAAAGCTGGCCCACATATGAGGCACAGCGATTGGGAGAGGCCTGTGAGGGAGGAACAGATCTAGTACAGATCGGGTTCGATGTGGCCGCTGGAGTGCTGCCCCAGCTGGAAATCTGCTACAATGCAGACGCACAGATCACTCGATATGCGAGGTACGAGCTGACGCCAGCGAACGTGGCCTATCAACGGGGAGTCGCCCAGCCGGGCTACCTGAGAGGTGACTTCTACTCTGGTAAGGATGTGAACATTCTGTACGGTGAGACCAATCAGTTGGAGGCGTTTGATGCCCTCCTGGGGCTGGATACCAGCCAGTACTTCGACAGCTCTCGCGATCTCTATCTGACGCGAGGACAACTGGCGGCTCGTCATGATTTTGTGCATGGATCGGCCCAGAGAGCCACCCACTTCTACGTGAATGCGGTCCCGCAGTGGAGGAGTGCCAGCATTGGTAACTGGCTAGCGGTGGAGTCTGGCTTGCGTCAGTTTGTGGCCGATCAGTCCCTTAATGTGAGCGTGTTTTCTGGCAGTTGGGGGATCTCGACTTTGCCAAATGCGGACGGGGTTCAGACCCCTCTCTATTTGAATGCAGAAACAAAGCAGCTTGAAGTTCCCAAAATACTCTATCGCATAGTCATCGATCAGGAGACTCGACGCGGAATTGCTTTGGTGGTGGTCAACAATCCGCACATCTCTTTGGACGACACCCTTCAGGATTACGTCATTTGTGAGGATGTGGGTGCGCAGTTGGACTGGCTGGACTGGCAGAAGGCCGATCTCCGAGAGGGCTACTCCTACGCCTGCGCAGTGGAGGACTTCACCAATGTGGTGAAGGACTTGCCACTGGATCAACTGCACACCACGGGTATCCTAGGTCTCAGTGAGCAGTCTCTGGAAGATGAGCTCTGCAGCTTTCGCGTGAACGGGGACCTCAAGGATCCGGCTCCGCTCTTTGTGATACGGAACGAGCTTGGTGTGGCTCGCTATCTGGAGCCAAATTTGGATGGCACAGCCCAGCTCAAGCATGGTGAGGCGCTGGAGCTGCACTGTCTGAAAAACTTCTTGGCGCCTTTCTCGGGATATAGCAGCTTGACGGCCACGTGCTGGCAGGAGCAGACTTTCTTGCTCCTGGGCAGTCTGTATCACCTGCAGGACTTTGTCTGCCCCTCCTGGCCGACCTACACAGCTCGTCGAACCAGTCGCCAGTGCAATGGAGGCACAGATCTGCTCGAAGTGGGCTTCCAGCTGCCAACCGACTCGTCCTCCTCTGATGACGATTTCCTTCAAACCTATGATGTCTGTCACGATGAGCTGGCCGAGGTGACTCGCTATGTCCATCATGTGCTTCATCCGGGAAGTGCTCAGTACCAGCGTTCCGTGGCTAGACCCACCTTTATTACCGGAGACTTCTATGGCGGCAAGGACGTCAATCAGATGTACACCCAAGTGCAGCAGAACATCACTGTAAGTGAGATCCTGGGACAGGATGCCTCGCCGTACTTCAACATCAGCGGGAACGTGTACCTGGCTCGCGGACATCTCTCGGCCAAGACGGACTTTGTGTTCGGGGCCGCTCAGATGGCCAGCTTCTTTTTTGTGAACGCTGCCCCTCAGTGGCAGACCTTCAACGGCGGCAACTGGGAGCGAATCGAGGACAGTGTGAGGAAGTTCGTGGCCGACCAGAACATCACGGTCGACTGCTATACAGGCACTTGGGGTGTTTCCACCCTGCCCGATGTCGAGGGCATTGAGCGGGAGCTCTATCTGGACTTCGACGAGAACAACAATGGATTGATCCCCGTGCCAAAGCTGTACTTCCGAGTGATTATCGATCGAGATAGCAAGAAGGGCATTGTCTTGATCGGCGTGAACAATCCCCATGCTGATCGCGAGCAAATCGATGAGGAATACATTATTTGCCAGGACATTGGCCAGCAATTGACTTGGGTCAGTTGGACCAAGGATGACCTAAAGAAGGGTTACTCCTATGCCTGCACAGTGGAAGATTTTACAGCCGTTGTCAAGGACCTGCCGCTGGAAGATCTGCAGGTGAATGGAGTGCTCGGGATCTGAGAACTATGAGACATCACTGATTTCTGGTTTAGAGAGAAATTAATTTGAAATATCACGAATTTCTTAATTTATTACCAATAATGACAAATTATTTAATATCAAAGTGCTTTTGGCTGCCCGAAAATGAAAAAAAGTGTTTTCTTAAAGCACATTTAAATTTAGTTTTTATGGGCCATAAAACTCCGAGCACACGCACTGCCATCGTCCACGTATCGTGTCCTTGCTTGTATTTTATTGTTGGTTGGACATTGATAAGCACCATCTTATCAAAGGCTGCCCGATATCGTTTATGGCATTCACGAAGCAATTTATTTGCCCACTGCCATTGGACTATTTGCTCACGTGCCGCACGTTTTCCAGTGCCTACTTCTGCTTATTGTTCCAATGGCCCCAATGGCCTACACCCTCGGTTCGGGCCAGGCAGTCCCCATGGCAGTGACTTTCCCATTACTTGCCACCGCCAAGGGCTTGCCTTGTGTTACTTGTGGGGTTTTCCTTTCTTTTGTTTATCTTATCGCGCCGCAATCGGCGCAGAGCTGAGGTGAAGTGTATGTCAGCCGGGTTAATGATTATAATGGACTTTTTCAGGTGGTAGCGGTACTCGAAAACATTTCTCGAATGACGGACAGAGATGTCGCGTATTGATTTATATATCTGTATACAAATCGTTGGGCAGTTATGGCAGCTCAATAATCAGAAACCTACTCACCTGATCACTCAATAAATTTCTCCATGTCATAGCAGACGCCTTGCTCCTTCTTTCTGATTCCTCCACAGAAATAAGGATTTTATCATTATTATTATTACTCGCATATGGGGACAGGTGGCCTCATTTTTAACTCCCTAAGAAACTCCTTGCCTCGAGTACTGAACATTTGAGGAGTATCCTGCAAAGTTGATGTTCAAACGATTTTCTGTGACCGGATCCCCGGTGAAACTGTCGGAAGGCTGGTCTCCATTTGGCCACCGATGCCAATAACCAACAAGTCTTGGCCATGCCCAGTCTTTTTCGTCGCGTGCTCATCGATAACGCCCAGAGAGGGCGCGGATCCCCATGCAACATTCGCGTCGCCCAACTCCGAGAGTCATGTGTCATTTGCGGGTGCACAGAGGAGCAGGTTCCCTGGCTGAGATAGTTGCCCAATGGGTGCGAGAAAAGCAATCTGAGGAATGACCATCTCCATGCCTGTTCCGTGTCCAATTTGACTCATGTTGTGATACAGGCACGAGCTGCTCATATCGGATTCGAATAGGTGAGTGAAACAGAGACTGAGTGCAATTGAAATAGAAGCCGTGGGTTTGCCCTGGTAATCATTTTCGATTTTTATGAGAGATCAAACACAGTTTTGGGATTATTTGCATTGCATTGAAGCAAAACGTATTCTGCATAATAAAGTTGTTTACATAATTCACACTTAAAAAGTAATGTTAAAATGTGTAGGCCAAGCCCAGCTCGAACATGATTGTGATTTCCTAAATCTAAGCAGTTCACTTCCATCTTTAGCTGTGCCCGTACCATAACATACCAGACCATACCATACCAGACCAGCCAATACCATACCATACCATACCATACCATACCATACCATACCAGACCATGCAATACCATCCATCTCCGTTCTCGTGCTGTGTTCAGATTATTAACGCTCGTGTGAGCTTCACGCCATCAAAATCAAATGGGACATCGTGTGTGGTCATGTCTGGGGATCTGAGCTGGGGTACACATATATCCACATCCACATCCACATCCGGGCACCTCGTTATGCCTTTGGCTTGCTGGTGGCAGGCCAAAATCGCTGGAAGAAACGAGGATATCAAATGCGGCTCGGCTCGGCTGCATTACCTTCATTCCTGCCACACACACGCACACACACACACACAAAACACAATTTGTTCCACAACATTGATTTAATCCTTTTTCTTCTGGGCCATGCACACACGACACACGACACAGGACGACGGACGAAGGACACACAAAGGCTGTCGTGGAGAATTTTCTTAAATTTTCCGCTGGGTTTCTGCGTGGCTTTTTCCGGCATCTGGCTGCGTCCTTTGCATTATCATGAATATTTTGCCTTGGCTTTGCCTTTGCCTTTGGCTTGGCCTCCATTTGCGCGTTCGATATACTTCCATTTGCTGATTTGAGGCACAGCACCTTCCACTTTCTACTTTCTACTTTCCATTTGCCCTCCCTTTTCCGCTTTCCGTTTTCCGCTCGCTTAATTCTGACTCCAAATTATCTTTTTATACTGCCTTGTACCATGAGCAATGTAAGAGTAGTCGAGTATTTTCCGAAGACTTGGGCTGCATAAATTCAAATGGAGCATGCGAGTACGAGTAATTGTACTCGTCCTCGTCCTCGTCCTAGTCCGACCCCACAGTGGGCAAAATAATCCAAGCTGCATTCTACAACTGATTATGTGAATACTACGTACATATTCAAGAACAAATTGAAATCTTTTTTAGAGTGCAGAACCATCCAGTGGTGATTAATTCCTTTTCACCCAACTAACATTCCCTTCCAATTAAATGCTTTTTTTTGGTAGTTGCAAAACATTTGTAACAATTGTATTGCGCTTTAGGGCATGGCATGGAGTGCAGACCCAAGACCAGACGACTTTTCCTTAGTGGCAATAACATTTTCCTTAAAATTCAGAATAAAAAGGGAAAAACAACAAATTGTTTTCTTGTTGTTTGTCTGGTTTTTCTTCCTTCGTTTCTTCGTCTCTTCGTTTCTTCGTTTCTTCGTTTCTTCGTTGACTTGATGAAAGTTTATCTGCTCCATGGAGATTTCGAGATGGAGCTGGGGGAGACGAGGAGCAGCCAGGAAACATCCAGCGAAAGAGGAGAATAATTGAACGCACTTCACGCAGATGTTGTCGGGACTCTGTTTTATGTCATTGCCTGTGCTCCTGGCTACGGGTAAGAAGGATATGTTGTGTCCTGTGGCCGCCAGCGGAAATTATAATTTATATTTGGGCCAGCCCTCGACCTCCGTGTAGGGTTTAATATCGCCAGGTTTTGTTCTCGGGGCAAGTTCTCTTCTTTTATTTTGATTAAAATGCATATTAAATATTTTGCGAGTAAACAAAAAAAGAGAAATGTATGAAAAAACAGTTCGCATAAAAAATATAATATAAATAATTTCCTGCAACCGCCTGAATTTATTTCCTGCTGTGGGTCTGGCTTCCTTCCGTCCTTGCGATAAGCGATATACAACCCATACCCATGCATACATACATATTGAGCTATGACCCGACCCAATCAGGACCCCGATCCTTGGCTGGGCATACAAAAAAAAAAAAGAGCCAAACGAAATTGTCCCCCATTCTTTTGGTTTATTTGCATGTGCGGGGTAGGATGTTCGGATTGGGGACACATGACCTACAGGAAGCTGTAAAGCTTATGAGTTACGAGTATCTGGAAAATTGAGGTTTCTTCGGTTGCTGTTGTTTTCCACCCAAATGGGACATTGCTTTTTTATTTCGTGGCAAGGCCTAAGCGTTTATGGCAACGGGTTTCGTTTTCCGATATATTTTTTCAAGTAGATCAAAGCTAATCCACGTATCAGTTGAATGGATGATTAATGAAAATGTTATAAAATGCTTTACAAACAATTTCCCTTTCAGATGCCAGTTGCCAGTTTCCAGTTACCTGAAAGTGCATTCTGAATGCCATTGAATGCCCTTAATTTGAGCAGCAATTTAGTTAATCTCACTTAGCATTCTTTTGGCCCTGCAAAATGGGAAACAACAAGCTAGAAGTGAATAGAATACGTGCTTCCAATCCAAATGGAAAGCGAGGAAAATATGAAAATGCCTGAATGCAGGAATTCAAAGCGTAGAGAAGAAATGGTGGGCAGGCGATGAGAGAATGAGGGAATTCCGTTTCATTTTCCGTGCTCGTGCTCGGGATCGGGATTGGGGTGGGGCTGGGCAATGGAAATTATATTACAGGGCCTGGGCTTGGGCCTGGGCCTGGGCCAGGGCCAGGGACAGGCCAAGACAAGACGACGTTGACATCCAATATCCTTATTGTTGGCCAACGGAATTTATGGCTAACAAACTCGTTAAGTAGGCTAAAGTGTGTGGTTCGCAATGGCAATGGCAACGGCAACGGCAACTGCAACTGAGTGGAAAATGGTCGAGTCTGAGTCGAGTCAAGTCAATGCAACTTGAAGCTAATGAGGTCATCAACGTTGTCTTCATCCCCATGCACATGCACATCCACACGCACTTCGAAATCCACGTCCCCGCATCATCGTTATGGTTTCGAAATTGAATTTTGAGTACAGCCAAAGTGCGGACAGGTAGGCTGTGATTGAGGTGTTTGATTAATGGACCCCGTCCGGGCCATAAACCAGACACAAAACTCCTGCTTGATGGCTTGCGCATTGCCATTCGGATAACATCGACTAGATCTGATTTCCTTTATAATTACAGACAGAGGAGTCCAACCAGATGGCTCTGAAAGGAGCCAAATACCTGAACGCGTAGCCCTAGGTAGCCTTAGGTAGTATGCCCGCATATGTATATTCAATGAAGTTGTTCTAGCTTATTTGAAAATATACGAAGAATATTGCAGAGGTTAAGCTGCTTTAACGTAAGGCTCTATGCCCTGAAACTAATTTTATTCTCTTGTTTATGATTTGACTTTAAAGGCAGCCTAAGCTTGCACCGGGAACTGGAACAGGAACAGGATGTGCACAAATAAATTGGTTTCTGCCATAATGGCATAAAACCATTAGATGCTGGCCGGGTCGACCTTCGACATAGAAGGGTGTTATATCCCGCTCCCTGCTCCCTGCTCCCTGCTCCCCGCTCCCCGCTCCTCGCTAACCTCTCTGAGCTCACCAGAAACCAACAACCAACCTGTGTGTATGAATTTGAATATGTGTGAATATTTATGTACGCATATACCTACAAGATTTCATAACCCTACCCACACTCGTAAAAAGAAACGATAATGTCGGACCCTTACTGCTGTCGTCATCGTCGTCGTGGTCGTGGTCGTGGTGCCCAGGTGAGATCAAAAGGGTTCCGTTTCCCATTGTCCTTGTCTGGCACATGAAATTGTATGAATTTGTTTAACGTGTGATGTTAATTAGACATTCCAAAAAAGAATGCAAATCACACATATTAAAGATTCATGACAAACTCCAAGGTTAATGGGGATGCCAGAAGGCCAGGAGGCCAGGAGGCAAGGAGGCCAGAAGGGCAAGTTTTGTTATCCTCGTATATCAACCGGCATAAAACGAGCTCCGGCTCAAGTGGAAAAGTGCCAGCATAAAATGACAGCCGGAAAAATTATTGTTGGCAATCAAGTCGGGCGTGGAGTGGGGGCCATAACGAGCGGATGAAACGGAGACTGCTAAAATATGCAACAAGCCACAAGACAAGACAAGGCAAGACAACAACTGCCATGCAAATGGGTTGGCACACAGTTGCCACGCCCTTTGCTGGAGGTGCAGCCTCAACTTTTTATCATCGCACAGCCCCCGCCTCCCCCCGGACTGCCATCTTTGGCCACAATTGGCATGTTGGTGTGCGGTTGCACGTTGCACGTTGCACGTTGCAGGCTGCCGAATGCCGGATGCCGGCTGCAGGTTGCAGGCTGCCAGGCTGCCAGGGGCCTCTGCCAAGTGCCACATGTGAGGCCACAAAAATGCGGTGAAAAGATTACCAAAGCAAGCGTGCTGCAAGACGTCGAAACGAGCAGTTAAGCGGTAACAGCCCAGGACTTGAAAAAGCAGACAGGGGATCCTGCTTGGGCATGCAAACTAAATTGTTAGTATTCGGTTTTATTATGGTGTACTGGTGTACTGTAAGCGTACTGCATACTCGTACAAGTAGATAACGGTCTGAGAGATGCTCCCAGAAAGAGGTATGTACATATTTGGGCACTCTCGTTTCTCGTTTTCATTCATCTCTCGGTTATTTCGCTCATAAGCATATCCCAATATTCACAGAAGTACGGAGAGTAGATTTAGTGAAATATTTTGATTATATTTGCATATAATCATGCAGAAAATTAATCAAACGACTGTAATTGATTTGTTTGTTTCTGGCAAACTGATTACCCCCAAAAATGCTCCCCGATGAAATGCCATTCCATCTGCCTATTTGTTGGGAATTTAAAAGGCAGGCCCCAAAATGATTCTCGCTTCACAGTTCAATGAACTGACCCAAGCGGGTGGGTGTGGGTACGGAAAAGATTTGGAAGAGGGACCGGGGCTGGGACCAAGGCTGGGACCGGGGCTGGGGCTGAGGCTGAGGCCGTGGCCGGGACCTGTGACACTTCAAGTGTAAATTTGATGGCCTCAAGCTCCAGGCGCTCGTACAAGTGCAATCAATGATAAATCTTTACGCAATCGGCAACAATACCAAACAATATACTTGTATCCGTACACAAAGTAAATATAGGCCAAGCCACATATGTATGTCTGTACGATTGTGTATGTATAAGAAAACAATACATAAATCTATATATTGCTGTTCACCCTCCAATTTTATCGCATTCGATGTTGGAAATCAATTGAACTGAAACGCTTACAATGGGAGAATGGATACGTTTGCTCAGTCAATCACTGGACTCGGACTCGGATATGGGAGGTCCCATGCGAAAGCCTTTGCTGAGGGGGCCACAATACCCCTACAATGGCGGCCATTATGGCACTTTAAGCAGCCGTATGACCCTGACAGTGACTGGAACTGGAGGTGGGCCTGGAACTGGGACTGGGACTGGGACTCCAAGTACGACCCCTGTTGGGAGTCCCTTTCCAACAGCTTATCGCCATGCTGACAAATTGCAGGCCAGACAAGGACTTCTGATGCCGCCAAATCCCCATTGGAGCCGACTTAAATTCTCAATGAAGTCGCAGTGAAATAAAAAATCCCCAGAAGCATAAAAGCAAAAATGTATTTCAATCTATTTTGGCACAGTCTATAGGTGCTGAATGCCGCCCAAAAGATTTATGGCCTCGCTCTTGTTAAATGCTCTGTCAGACAAAAGGGTTCCACTGTGCGAAAGGATATATATTTTATAAAGCAGTCCAAGAGCAACAGTTGAATCGAAGATATGTTTTGTGTATGTTACAGGTGGAAGTATCTACGTATGGTATTCAATAGGTAGGTACATGTATCCATCAATTGTAGAAGACAAGAGCTTACTTGCAGAAACAGGATATTTTAATCAAATCTGCATTGATATGCCAGCAATTCCGTAAAATTATAATGAACAGCAGAAAAGTTATAGAGTGCCATATCATCAACTTTATTTGGGGAGCTGTCAGGCCCAAAGCCTGCGCCTTGGCAAACACGGGATCCCACGAATAATGAGTATGTGACAAGAATATAAATTCATATTACAGCAGCTGAGAGTAAAAATATGGCCATGGCCACTCCCCAGACCTGGCTGGGCTCCTCTGAGCTGGTCTGGAGCGGAAATATAAAAAGCCAGCAGACGGGAGCCAGCAGCCAGGAGCCAGGAGCCAGGAGCCACAGCAGCTCTAACTCTAATGTGACATTTATAAGTGCCGGGCGACGGATGGGCGACGCGACGTTGCATGTACGATGCTGACGAGGAACGAGAATTACAAAGTGCATTTTTCATCACTCTCCCAAAAGGGGAACTTGCGAAACTCATATCGTGCTCCGTGCTTCGTTCACCTCTCGAATACGAGTATGCGACATTTTCGACACACGACTTGAGTGCTTTTGAGTTGCAGGAATTTGTTGGCAACAAAAGAGCTTCTCAAGTTGATTAGATAGTTGAACTGAGCCTAGGCAATTACTTAAAGCCTTGGCTTGAATGGCCTCAGTTATTCGCAGGGATTTACGCTCAAGTAGAGCAAGAGCTTCAAAATGGAGTAACCAGAAAATTGAGGATGCAGATGATTTTCTTCAAGTGTTTTCTTAAAGTTCAATACAAATGTTGCGTTACGCGGAAAACTGGCGTGGCCAAACATCAGACAGAGCTGAAGTATCGTAGAGCTCGCGGCATTTGTTTCCCGATTGTCCCCGAAATGCAGTCATATGGCCAGCATTTGCCAGCACCACCATCAGTTGCCCAACTATCTGTGTGAAAACAGTGAATAATTTCGAAGTTCTTAGCGAAGGACCATGTTGGCCAGGCCAGGAGCCCCCAAATGGATTAGGGGTAGCACTTTCTTGTGCAGAAGCAGCTTCCATAAAAAACAACCATTGCCTCGTCCGGCCACCAATCCGTAGATGTTCCAGTGACACCTTTGGAAATAGAAGACCACCGCCTTTCAGGGAGAAAAGGATCATTCACTTTAAGAGGCATGACTATTCGAGGCAACTTTTTATTATTCATTTTTGCAAGTAGTTTGAGTATTTTTAATTATCTTCAGCCGAATTTCCGTGACACTTTCTTAGAGATGCAATAGCACGGCTTAAAATGTAGACCAGTTGTTTAGTTCCCTTTCGATTGAAAATGTCTGGAAATAAATGGATTTGAAATAATTTCATTAGCGTGCTTTATAGACGGATGAACTACCAACCTCTGCAGTAATTGTTTGTTCATGACACCCAATTGGAATCTCAAGCTTTAGGGGCGGCTCTTGGCTTGCCCCCATCGTTATTTTCGCACTCCGAGTTGCACTCAAGTTCATGGCATTGCTGAAGAAATCCCTATTGACATTTCCCACTGCGAGTCTCAGCAACTTCAACTTTTCGCAACTGGCAACTATACCCAGCAGGGCGTCCGAGACGTCCAATGGACTGGACATCCACAGGCAGAGCTCCTCCAGGTGCGAGAGTCGGGCGAGCATAGCCACACACTGAACCGTAGAGCAGAAGCATTTCAAGTGCACTAAGCTTTGGAGTCGAATCAGCTGACGGGTTTCTGCCAGACTGATACTTCCCCCATCGATGTCTAGGTGTAGTAGCTGGGGTCTGTCCGCCAGGGAGGAGAGCAGGGGCTCAAACGATTCCGCTCTTCGTATGCCAAAATGCGTGAGCTGCCGCAGTTTGGGGAGCTGTGCTAGCGCCGTGTAGGCTGAGGATTCCGCTGTCATCCCAAACTTGAACACCTCCAGGTTCTTGCAGTGGGGAACAATGTCGCACAAGTTCCTCTGTACACAGCCATAGCCGAGATGCAGACTGCGAAGGCTGGAGTTGGACTTGCAGCACTTCACCAAAGTAGAGGACGCAATCTGTGGTACGTGCAAGTGCAGTTCTTCGAGGTTCTGCAGCTCGCACAGGCGTTCTACGCTGCAGTCTGGAAGATCACGGAGAGAAAGAGCGGTCTAAGAGATTGATGATTTACATACAAAAAGTCGAAGAATTATTCTTACCCAATATCGCATGGATTTTCAATCTCCTCAGCCCTTTCAGCTGTCTTACGGCGGTTAGAATTGGTTCGACGGGCTTCTCAATGGTTGTGACGAGAATTCTAAGCTGCTTAACAGTCAAATACTCCAACTGATGCATTCCCGCCAATGCGGAGCAGAGTATGTCGAAGCAAATGGTCGGAGTAATACAGCTATGTTTTTTGGTAGTTATCGCCTTGTAAAAATGATCCAGATCTATGGTTAATCTTTGCACCACCGCGCGGCAAATGCAGAGCTCTATCAGCTCCGCCTTTGAGCTATTCTCATCGAGCATATATTCGCGGTACGTCCTACCGCATTTACTTATAAATATCTGACGGAATCGCGTACAAACTTGGGCGAAACTTAGGCGATCTTGCGACGGCAAAGTGTCGAAGACGTAATTCAGACAGTCGTCGTAGAGCTCCAGTATATTGGAGACACTCATTTTCGAAGCGATCGTTGCAGAACTGCGCGAAAAATTCCCATTGCATTCAATGGTAATCGTTGGCCACGTCTGAACCTAAAAATATGAGTAATCTTGTGAAATGTTTTCCCAGATTAGATACGTAGCCACCGCCGATTGGCCGAGAGGCCATCTCGAAGTGTACTATATTATGGAGCTGACCTACCTCAAAGTTTTCAAACAAGAACAGCTGATTGCAAACTGGAAATAGTGCTTTGTGCGCCAAGCCAAGCCAAGCCAAAGCTTTATAAAGCTTTCATTTGAAATATCTGATAGGTATAAGACGTACCTAACAATTTATTAGATGGTGTTTCCATATTTCTTAATGGGACATTTGTAATTTTTATTCAAATATAAAAACTTAATTTGACAAGAGTACCCTGAAGTCCCCTGAAGATCCCCCAAAGATGGATCCACTTCGCAGTGATCAAACTCCTATTTGAGTGATCACTGTGAAGTATATTCATCTATGTAGGGGTCCATCACATTGAGCATAGCACAGCTACATTTGACTGCCAGAGTTGCCTCTGTCCAGGTAAAAGAGTTTGCGAATGACGTCGAATGGTGGAGGACTGCATGGGATGCCCTGCTTCTTGAGCAATTGTCGATTGATGCTGCACTGTCGACTAGGCTGGACTGCGGAGGCGACTCTCCTAGAAGTCCCCGTCTTTTGAACATCTGACTTCTCAATGTGCACTGGAGTGCTGTTCTTGCCTTCGATTTGAGAAGACTGCTCGTTTTTGAGGCTGCTGGGCCGACGTACCTTCAACTTCTTTCTCTGGCTTACCACACGATTGGGCGGAGAACTCGAGGGCACAGCTGTCCTCTTTCGGACAGGAACATATGGCCCGGGTGGCTTCTTTCCGGCTTGGAGATCATTGCACCCGATCACAACGCTTTTGAAGACGACTTCGTGGTTGAGCAAGACGGGCATAAACAGCTGTGGCTCCATGCCCGGATACTCAACCATGACGGCGGTCTGGCCCATAATGAGCTTCATGGTGAATTTGGATGTTTTGTGTGTTTTGTACATGATTTCTTCAGTTGATTTCGAATAAAATGTATAATAATTTTGACGATAGAGGCCTGGGTGACTACTCCTGGAGAGGCAACTCTTTGCTTCAGCTTGGCTCGGATTGGCAAGGGCCCTGTCTGACCTTGCCTTGACCTGACCGGGAATCGGAGTAGTTATCAAAATGGTATAGCTGACGACCTTCTTGTGCGACAGCAGCTGAATGCGGAAAATTACTGGAGGGGCAGTCGGGTAGTGCCTCAACATTCTGTCCTGCAGAAGGGGCGGGGCATTCTGATCCAAGAAAATTTCAATAATAATACCACTGTTTTGAATCCTATAACATAAATGGTAGGTATATTAGAATTTTTTCTTTTTTCTGAATTTTTCTCTTTTTCTAGAATACTTATTCAAAATTAAATTTCTTACCAAAATTGATAGGTAATCTCCACGAAGCCTCTCAATTATTAGCGTCGAAACGGTAGGTCGCTTTATCTGAATATAATAAAATAATGTTGTTTTTAGATCCGAACTTGGATCTTGACATGATTTGCTTGAGATAATTCAATTGGCCAATGAGGGTTTTCGCCTTTACATTGGCATCATTCAGAAGATCCTCTTGCGAGTTGATTAGGGATAATTTGTTATTATATCTCTTCACTGCAATATCAGCCTCTGAGCTAAGCAAGTTATTGAGAATTAATAATGGTATATGGATTTTCGAATGGATGTCTAGAGTTCGCAGTTCTGTGAGCTGCGCCAAACAATCAATATTATCCGCATGACAAGAAAACTGAAATCGTAAAAATCGTATTGAACTAATTTTAGCTATGTTTGCTATTTGTTCGCAGTCAATGTCGAATTCATTTCTGCCCAGGTCCAATATCTGAAGAGTTTGGTTCTCTCTAGAGGCCAGTCCTTGGAACAGGTTTCTCAATGCACCACTTTCTTGGCTTCCCTCTATGCGAATCTCTCGCAAATTGCGCAATTTTGATACAAAGGCATAAAGGACTGAAGAACAGGCTTGGTTACGGATAATTAAGTCAAGCTTCTGCGATTGCTTATCGACAAAAAGACTCAGGTTGATATAGTCGAGAGCCTCATCAGACTGGGACTCATTTGGGATATTCTGAATGAATAAATATAATTCAGGGCGTTCCAGTCGAGTGCGGGAGGCAAGGAGTTCCATATATTTCGGTTCGATGAAATGGCAACACAAGTTCTGCAAGGATCGAACTTTGGCCAGTTCATTGATTTCATCAGAATTGATCTTAGCTTCATGTATATATAGTTGCTCCAGCCCCTTTGACTTTTTGGTGGCCAGTGAGTTGAACAGTGGCGCTAATGAGCCGACTTGAGGCTGTCCATATATTCGCAAGGTCACCAGATTTTCCAGCGTCCCCAATGATGCATACTCGATGGCATCCACACCAGATTTCATGCGAAATATTAGAATCTTCAGATTATTGCAGTATGGGACAATGTCAGCGAATCTCCCGAATATTTCGGTGCCTGTAACGACGAGCTCACGGAGATTCGGGTTCTGTTTGACGCACTCGACCAAGGTGTGGGCATCCATTTTCACATCCAGTTCAAGGGACTCCAGATGATTAAAACCCAGCAGATTGTCTACGGAATACACTAAAAAAATAGCCAGATTTAGCTTATGACTTAGACTTGGCCTGAAGACTATCTACATCCATGTAAGTATGTATATTTAGAAGTTTCTTACGGTTCATTTTAATCTCTAGTTTTCTCAAGGTGCGTTTATCTTGAAGAGCTCTCATCGTCATTTCGAATACTTCCAAATGCTCACTAAAGTACGATTCGGGGGAGTACACAAGCTGGACATGCTCGAGCTCAGTATTATGCTGTAGGGCATTGACAAAGGGATTCCAGAATGCTGCCTTTTCTCTTTTAGTACACTGCTTCATTCGTTTGTAGTATATTTGAAAACAAATATAAGCTTTGGTGCGAATGGTATGAAATGTTGTACTGATCTCGAGGCGCCTGAACAGCTTAACATCCCAGTCAAGCAGGGCTGCGGTGAAACGATATTTGCAGATTATAAAATTAATAAGATCTGCGTATCGAATGGTGTCTGGAGTCTCTGTCGCCCTTCCCATTAGTTCACAATTAAGTTTTATCTGCTCGAATATTGCGTAGAGGCAATCATCGTTGAGATCTAGTATGGACATTTGGCTCATTTTATTTCCAATACAATTCCGAATATTGTATTCACTCTTCAAGTTTGAGTATGCGACTGAAATGCGTGGAATCGGTAATCGGTGTATGATTTGTATCAGCAACTTATCAGTTTCTTCCATGGGGCGCGATAAGACTTGCGATAAAGTACGACAGAGAGAATTATTGCACAAATTTGTACCAATGAAAAAGTGTTAGCTGAAGCCGAAAAATAGAATAGAAAATCGTGGCCAGGTGTAACACAACCCATGCCATTATAAAAAAGCTTATAATTGAATTTTTTATAATGTGCTGAGCTGGTCGGACGACTAACCTTTGGCAAATGCGGCCATGGGTCTGTGGTCGCAGCGTGGCCGCATCCTGGCCGCCTTTTTTAAACACCAGGTTGCGCCATTGCCATAAACCACAAGTGGCGCTGTGGCCACCCGGAGCTGGAACATTTAATAGTTGGGGCCATAAATTCGCTGGCTCTGTGATACAATTAGGGGAAACGTTCGAGGTATTGGTATCTGGTGTCTGGTACATTGCTTCTTTATGGGGCTGGTTGCTGGCAGTCCCATTTGCTGCGTTGGTAAGGATATTTGTGAAAATGGATGTGATGGGGAGTGGAAGAATCGACACTGTCATAAAGCTTTTTTAATTTCATTTTAGAATTGGGTCTTGTGCCACAATACCCCGAGAGCTGTTGCCAAATTGGTTTTCCATGTCCGACATGCATTTGATTTTTATTTACCTACAAGGATGGATGTAGTTTTCGCCTCAATGATCTGTCAACGCCTGTCGCCTGACCAAAAATTTGTGTAATTTAATCTGTCAACGACCCAGGAATAAAGTAGGCCTAATGTGCGAGAAAGATGACAGGCAATGTGTTTGGTAGTCTCTTCCCCGAGGCGAAGCCTCTGATATTTTATTATATTTTATTCTTATATTGTAACCGTTCCCCTTTTCCCCTTTTCCCCTTTTCCCCGTTGTTCCTGTTGTTTCTTTTGTTTCTGCTGAGCGAATGAGGAGGCGACATTTGCATATGTAAGAAAGTGTGAAAGTGAAATTGGGTTGGGTCTCAAATGTCCTCAAATGTGCCAGCAGTATCCTTCTGCTTGTGTGTGACTGTGTTTTTGCCTTTGCTGTCTCGTAAGCCGTTTTTGCACTTTTTGACAAATGACTTAAAGCCTTTAGGGGCATCCAACGGGCTATGAAAAGGGTTCAAGTAATTTGTTGAGACTCTTGAATATTGAATGCGAGTATGGACCACGTGCAGGGCCGCAGTCGAATAAAAATGAAAATGAAATATCTTTTTGGCGAAACAGCAAAACAGCAAAACAGCAAACCAGCAACCACGCAGACAGAAAAAGAGAAGCGCCAACCACGTGGCTGACACAAAATACTTTATGTCCCAGGATGTTGGAATAAAATCGTTTATGGAATTATTTAGAGTTGCGTAAAACCATCGGATGGTACAAGCAACATTTTATAAACCATTAAATATCCAATGGAACATATTTGGGTTTGAGCGCAAGGTCTCCCAGCTCAGGAAAAACTAGTCATTCACTTTCAAGAAGAACATATGTATGTATTTTCGCAATGTCTTCAAATCTAAGAAATTATTCATTAGAACATTAAAAGGGGTACATACATATGTACATACTGACCGTCTGTCGGTGAACTATTTCGCTCAGACTCAGTCTCGCATTCATATGCTCGTTCGAGTAAGTACAAATTCATTGCGCCCTCATTGCTATTTCGGTTCGGGTATGTTGGACAAACTAGCGGAGATGTCCGCACAAGGAAGTGGAGTCGAGGGAGGTTGAGGGCGGAGTCGCAAGATGTGCGTTTAATCCGGAAACTTATTTATGTATGCCTTTCCGGTCGTTTGCCTTGCAGGACGGGACGCATTTCTCGCATGTGTACGTACGAGTGTGTATGCACGTACATACGAGTATATGTTCGTTTATTGTCGCACAGACAATCGCACAAACAAGAGTGTTTGAGCGGGGAGGGAGGGGAGAGCAGTGTGCCGTTCTTATGACACGCCCGCGCACACTTTCACTTTACATAAGCTCTGCTAGTGCCGTCAGCCTTTGCAGCGCTTACGCGTCCGACTCGTCCTGCAGGAGGACATCTACGAGCACTACTACATGTATATGTACATGTATATGTATATGTATATGTACATGTATATGTGTGTGGGTGGCTGTTTGTGTCGACAACACTTGATAATTCCTCCCACACACGCACTTTGACTGGAAGATACGCCGGGGCACGGGTACCCCCACTACCCGATGCCATCAGATACATATGCATGTATCCATGGGACACTCTGCCCCCGGGCAGACGACAGTTTCTTGTCTGCGGCTTTGAATTATTTAAAATTGTTACTTTGGTTGCATTTTGATGGGGGCTCCGTGATATACATACTCGCACAATGGGGGCAGATCGATGAAATAATATAAAATGCGATATACATTTTAATTTATATCGTTTGCTTTTAATCTTTGGGACCTTGGTAGTAGATCTATCATTTTGGAGGCCATCAAAGGACGGCCGTTATCCATCTCCAGATTGGCGATGACTTTGCTCGCTCTCCAGTGTTCGGCTATTTTCAGCCTGGTTCTGCTGAGGTTGGGTGTTGTTTTAAGAACCCTTGCTGTTAATTTAATTAACGTGCAAAATGGAGAAATTACTTTTTGCTCTTCGAGCTGGTGGGCCGCTGAAAAGTTTCACAGCTGTGGCTGGCAGAGACCTTCGCGGAAAAGGAAAATGCCAGCCAGGCCATAGATCAAAGCGCGCCTGCTGTGCCACTTTTTCCCTCATTCTTGTGTTTGTATTCCCTATACGAGCACGAGTATGTATGGATGCATGGATGTACGAGTATGCGGCATTTTCAGCAGGTGTGTGCTGTCCAAGTGTGTGTGCCGAGCCATCTCAGTTGTATATAAAGTAGGTCAGTATACTATAGTAGTGCCATGCCAATAAAACTTAATGTGTGTGTGTCCCACATACATATGTGCATATGTGCATATGTACATATGTGAGCCCTGGTGTGTGTGTCTGTTTTTTGTGAGTATGTGTGTGTGTGTGTGTTTGTGTCCTGGCCTGTTGATATTTTTTAATATTTATAGAATTTTAAAATGCCCGTTAAGTGTATATATTAAACATTTAAATATGTGAACAGTGCAATTGGATAAATTCGTAACAGTTTTCGTATTTAGTTCTGGTCCCAAAATGTCAACATTACAATCAGAACATCTTATCTTTGACATAAATGAAGGTGCCTTCTGTAAATAAGAGTATGTACTATGTACATTGTACATATGTATGTACCACATCTAATCCTAAAAAATCGCGGCTACATTATCACTGACACTATATCGAAAAACTGATAAGTTCCTTTACCCTGGCAGGGTATTATGATATTGGCAAGACATAACAGAAAGAACATCTCCGAGCGCGGAACTGGGAGGTACTTTCGATACCAGTCGATAATTCGGATCCGAAATCAGAGCACCGAAATAGAGCCGCTGAACAGTTAAAAAAGTACTCAAAGAGTTCAGCCAGTTAAAAATGAAAACTCTATCGATCTGGAAGGGTATTCAAAACTGTGCCCATCGAAGCCAGCACTCCCTCCTTGTTTTCTATATGATTCATTCTTATCTTATCCGCTGATAGAAATAGATTGTTTCATTCTATTACTCACAGTAGTTCCATTCAGCAGAATGGGCTCAACAGGAATACAACAACTGAACGACTATTGCTTGGAGATGATATTGCCATATTTGAGTATGGAAGGACAAATAGGTTTCGCCCAGACCTGCCAGAGGTTCCGGGGAGTTTTCCTGGGATGGTCCCGTCGGGAGTATGCGAGTATTTGGATCGTCGGCGAAGTCTTGGCCGTGGAACTGACGTTGCTGACCCTGGTGGCCATTAGTGTGAAAGAGCTTAGAATCTATTGCGATGATCTGGTTAGTTGCTTTGACACTCAATACCCAAATCGCAGCCGCAATATTCTAATCGAAAACTTCTGCAGACTGATTCAAAGTATGCGGAATCTGCAGTTGGTCAAAGTCTGGCAGGGAGATCGCCACTCTACATCGATCAGCAAGCAAGTGCTCCGGATACTCCAAGACTGCCCCCAACTTAGACAACTACACATCTGTACTCCCAGTAAGTAAACCCAGTAATCATAATATTCACCTTTGTATGCTTATTTAACATCCTCTCTTCATCAGAGCTTGAAACGAAAAATATGGGAAAGCTTGAACAGCTTGAGGTCCTCTCCATAGATGTGGAGCTAGCAGCCAAGGATCTGTTACAGTCCTGCAGAACAATGACAAATCTTCGGACTCTGCATCTTACCCAGCCAGTAAGCAGTGCGAGGCTCAGGGAAGTCCTGGTGCATTTTCCCCACCTACGGGACCTAAGCTTCTGCATAGATCGCAGTGACTCCAAGAACTCAAAACTATTCGACTGCTGCCAAGACGCAAGCAGCTCTTTGTCAAAGCTCTTCGATTTCCTGGCCAGCCAAAGGAGCACTTTGGTATCGCTCAGTGTCAAGGGCCAGATATGTGTTGTCCACGAGGCCGAGTCTTTGGCCAGCATCAAGTCACTGGAGGCCCTCGACTGTAACTTTTCCAGCCCTGATTGTGTGCTGCTCCTGCCAGAGCTGTCCTCCCTAAGGGATCTGCGCATCACGTACCTCCAGCCGATGGATATATCCTATGCGTATCTGCACCTTATTCGACAGTGCCGCGAGCTGCGCTTCCTGCGCATCTTCGACTACAACATCAGTCCGGACTTTGTGAGAAAGGCCTCAAAAGTACTGGACGATATGGAGGCGAAGAAGCCCTTACAACTTCTTATCCACGGTCGGCACAACTCCTCAACGCTAAGGGAGTTCACCTCCATTGCTGAGGAGAAGAAAAATCTTCTATTGCGCTCATTAACTGCCAGCGAACTTTTCACTTTGATATAAAAGAGCAGGAAGGTTTATCTGAAACCCAATAAATACACATATCCGGAAAATTATTAAAGCAATTTCTCAAAAGAAAAATGTGTGTATATGTTGTGTGTGTATTTTTGAGAAGAAAAACTCCCACACATCCTTATTAGTTTCCCCCGGGGTCCGGAGCCAAAAAAAAAGTTAAAAGCTGAAACATTTCTGAAGATTGTGGTGGGAGGATTGGTGGTTGGGGGAACGATATTTTCAATTATGCGAAACTCCGAACTGTTAATGAAATCTGTCAGAAACAATTTGGCATAATTTTTCACTTAAAGCCGACAACAATTTATAATTAGAAAACGCTGCGAGGAGCAACAAAGGAAAAAATGAAATAAATAAAATGATTTTACCTGTTGGGCAAATTTGTGGAAGAACAGACTTCCTTTTCATTTGGCAATGGACGGCCGTGGGCAGCAGCGGATGGCAGCGGGGAGCAGCGGAGAGCAGGACACATACAAAGTGATTACGGATAGACAGGGACAGCCACATAGACAGAGACAGAGACAGAGGCAGAGACAGAGACAGGGACAAGGAAAAGCAAAATGGCAACTGTCGGAGTCGGAAATACATCAAGTGTGGGCACAAAGCCGTCAAGCGAGTGCCACGAATAAGCGGAAGTGGGCCTGCAGAATAAGTTTGGGCCAGGAAACGGCCACGCGGCATCCATTGTGTCCTTGGGAGCGGATGTGGTGAGGGGAATGGAGTCGGAAATTATTGTTTCTATTTTAGATTGCCGCCGTCTGTTTGCTGGTTAAACTTTTTCATTTATGACGGACCCGACCTAGTATGTCTTCTATCTGGAGAAGTTTCCTTCTATTTGTTATGTTTGGAAATTTTTCCATTTTCATAAAAATTCCACTTAATGATTCTATTATCTTCTCGAGTTCTGTGGGATACAGCAGCTGAGGTTGTTGGTTTCTTGTCGCAGATGGAAAAAGTTCTAGCTGGTATTTATTGACTCCTTGACTCAAAGTCACTTGAAGAAATATTCCTTAAAGCTGGTTTTTATGAAAGTGTCAAATCCGAAATCGTTTGACATTAATTAACTTGTTCTACAAGAGCAGGAAATTGATTGTCCTGTGCCTGTTGTTTGAGAACTTGAGAAAGTAATTGCATTGTCTGACAAGGACCCAAACAACTGTGTGACCTTCTCACACTTCACAGTCTTAACTTACATCGTCTTCTGGCCTGAGGCGGCTGATTCGCCTGAAAGGGTTGGCTGGATATACATACATAGATGTGACGGAGCTGGCAGAAGTCGAAAGTTTTTGGCTTGTTGACGCTTGAACTGGCTTGGCATGCAGGAGCAGGATGCAGGAGCAGGATGCAGGAGCAGGATGCAGGAGCAGGATGCAGGAGCAGGAGTATGACCGGGGGAAGGCGATGCAAATCTGCCATCAGGAATTTTTGTAAATGGATATTTCGAAAAAATTTAGTGAAAATGTTGTGTATTCGTAAATTTGTTTGATGCTCTCGATTCAAAGCTGCACAACTTGCCGAAGTGTTTCAATTAAAACTTGCCCAACTTGTTGACATTTATTGAACACAAAGACCTCAGTCTCGTATCCTGTTCTGTCTGGGGTCTGGTCGATCCCCACACAACAGCCGTTGACAGCTTGGGGCTAGGGTTTCGGTTTCCTCGGCAACAAAAAGACGTTGACAATAGTACTTAATGTCATTGTTGAATCACTTCTAGTTTACAGAAAGCAGACATCAGAGGGTGACGCAGTCTACAGTCCAGTGTAGTTCCCAAATCGCATTTCCCCAGCAATAACCAGATTAAGAACTGTGCCATCAGTGAGTCCGTCCGTGTTCGCTCCTGTCTCTGGGTGTTTTTGTATTGCAACAGAATGCAATATAAAATCATTTGGCTTATCTCAGATTCTCTTCTTGTCCAAAATAGTAGTTTATCCACTTATTTTATAGACTGCAACTGAATTGACATAACTTTGACTAGTAGAAACTAAATTAGTTCAGTTGTACACATGCACTGTGCTTTTGCCCGTTTACTGTTGCTTAGATTCGTATCTGTTTGATAGCTTTAATCTTTCCACAACGTAATATTGAATGATTTCTGATTAAGACACTGGCTGGACTTTGTGAGGTATTTGAAATAATTAAAATAATTAAAATAATTATTAAATATCAGATTTGTATATTTTGTTGCTTCATACTCGCATTTCATTCTGTCTATTGTTAATTACACTGAATATTTTAATATTTAATATTTACACTCTTGTATTCTACATGTAGTCGAATGACTCATACCTAGCAAACATGTACAAAATAGGATGATCCAAAAATTGTATTCATAAAAAGAATTCAACTTTGAATAGGTTGTTGTTAGGGCTCATTGATCAGAAATGATATCGTCAGCCTTTTGTTTGACAATTTTTGACTACCGATTTTGCCCTCAGCTCCATTGGAGCCCAAGCGGAGCCTCGCAAATTTGTCACACACACGCACGAAAAGTGATTGCGTTTAGTTTCCATCGAAATACACATAAATAATCCAATTAATTGACAAGGCAACACGAGGCTCCTTTTTGGGACGTCGAATAATTGGTTTATGGCCAAAGGCATCGACATCCTCATCAGTCCCGGCTCTGGCGCTCTGGGGCTCTGTGGCTCTGGCGCTTTGGGGCTCTGCGACTCTGTCTGGGAGCGGCGGTTTGAGGTTTCAGTTTCAGAAACGGTTTAAGGGTTAGTCAGTGGCCCGCTCGCATAAAACGGCTAATTGGTTGCACAGAAAGGTAACATAATTGGCATGGTGGATGGCGAACACTAAGCTAGACGGCTAATTGAATATTCCCTGAAAGCAATGTTCCGTCAGCCATCAAGTAAATGTGGTTTGTCAAATGTACGCTGTTGAAAGCATCGAAAAATATGCAAGATCTATCTGTCTGTCTTAATTAATAGATAGTAAATTAAGTAAAGTCAAATCCAGTTGACTTTCCGCCTTTACCGATTGAATTAATGGCCAAAGTCAGCGAACGGATAAATATAAGTGCATAATTTTCGCCATTTATTTTGTAATTAACTGCACAAATATTTATGCCTGACTTATGCCTACTATACATAATTACTGATGCTATTTTTTTTACAAATTAAGCTTTAATATACCTTCGCTTATGCCATAATTAAATATCACATAATGCAGAGAGACCTTTGAAAACCAATTTACAGCGACCCCAAGAGAGTGGCCCGGGAAAGAAGATGCGTAAAAATGTATAGGCCATGTCACGGAATTTACACATTGTCTGTTTTTCTCCTTTTTTTTGGGTTAATATAAATATATTTGTGCATTTTTTCTGGCATTTTTTCTGCTGTGTGACGAAGGCCGTAGCCGAAAAAGTATGAGAATTCATTCAATCGCAGCTGCAAATTTCTGTCACTGAACTGTGAAACTATAAAGATTATCCCAGCTCGGAGTTATGCCTGCGATGTACATATGTACATATATCCGGGTCTCGGTAACGAATTGAAATAAAAGTTGGCCCGAATTTCCCAGGAAATATATGGAGGGGAGCTCCTACCCCATCTAGAATTTGTGGAATTCCATGATCTTTGTCCGTGTTAAAGAAAATTGAGATGCTAACAAATGCCATGACCAATGGTAATGTTGAAATAAATAAAGATGCAGATACGGATACTTTGCAGGGAGATTAAATTCCCATATAGTTATTAAGGATTAAAGGTGAGATTATGTTAAGAATTTGCTTTCCAATGGCCTAATGAGAGCATCGCGGTCAGAGCCCATCATCTCCTTGTGGGGAAAATAAGTATTCACATATTTGATTCCGTGCCACATCGGTAAAAGCATCAGTCCTGAGTGGCAGCTGCAGCTGCAGACCTACTCGTAAATTAATGACAAATGTAGAAGCCACAAAACCAATACAAGTATGAACCATCAAGAAACTGCGGCAGACACAGCTGAGTGCACCCATTGACATTGTCTGATTGGATGGGGACTGTATGGCATTGCTTGATTGAGGCATTCTTTGGGCGGACTGTTCCGACGTTTGTCTTGACCTGGCCAGGCCTGGCCCAGACTCTGGCTTCGATTGGCATTACGCTTTAGGCTTGGCTTTCATTTTGCTTAGTTGTGTTTGTGTCTGGGCTGCTGTTTGCACGGCACTCAACTACTTTGCGAATCAGCTGGCATTGTATACTATTCTGGCATATTTAATTAGCAGCAGTCTCACAAAATTGTCCGACAGCTGACAAATTATGCCACTGTGGTCTGTCTGTCTGTCTGCCTCTCTGCCTCTCTGTCGGGCACTAATGCACTCGGCCTAAATAATTTAGCATTCATTGTCTCTCTCTCTCCCTCTCCCTCTCCCTTTTCGTCTATCTATGTTTGATTGTGTCTATTTTCAACGAGTTTTCAGTGCGTAAATAAAACAGAGACTGCTCGTTGCTTAGTTTGCACATTGCACTCACATCACATCCGGCACACGCAGCGTATACGCAATTTGCATCCCACCAGAGCCCAGTGTCCCGAGGCACTTTCAACACCGCACACAGGAAAATCTAATGCCAAGTGCCAGCTGTTGTCTATTCAACGTCAACGTCAATTTCAATTTCAAGCTAGCTTAAAAATTGCGATTGGAATTACAAACCTTTCCCAACAGGCATAGCAGCCCAAGGCAATGCGAGGGCAGCTTGTGCGAAACGTGAGAAATAGGGAAAAACCTAATCGATCATATTTCCAGTTCTCCACAATACTATGCAACGCTGCAGCTTCCAGTGCCACCCTCGGTATTCCCCACCCCGTCTTTAATTTATTTAATTATTACTTGAGCTGTCGTAGAGGTGAAATTGCCATTTCGGAAAATTAACACCTGCCATTCGGTCTGGTGGAAATTCGGGTGGAATTTTGCAGGTCGCATTTAATTTCATTAATATTCAAAGATCTATTTGTTTTTCCCTCTGAAAATAAATAAGAAATACATACATTTGTACCTACATACATATGTATGTGCATACATGTATACGAATATATGTATGTATACATATTCTGGGGTGCATACGCATACGCTGCCAACTGAAAATTGAATTCAATTAATTGCCTCAATGGTAGAGTCTTAGTGAAATTGATGACACTTTCCATTTATTAGAATCTGCTATTAAGCAATTTCCCAAAGTGCATGAAAGTCTTAAATTTAAGTCCCAGTTTTACCAAACACTCGTATATTTTGTAATTTTCTTACTCAAAAATCAAAAATGTTATTTTCATCTGTACATCTGTACAACTGCACAGAGCAGTGTTCCATATTTTCAATCTGCCACATCTGAAAGACGAATTTTGTTTGTGTTTCGTTACTCGTATGTAACAATAAATTAAGCATCAGCTACGACTCACCTGCTTTTTCGTTAAGTTGAAAGCGGCACTTGAGACCAGACAGATGTTTAACTTATGCAGTATACCTCTTCCGCTCTTTATAAGTGCATACTCGAGGTGCACAAAGAACTTCTTTGGCAATCTGTTGGGAGGCAGATGCGGATCTGTCAGAGTAATTTCAAAATAGTCCAGTTTCGGGCACCTTTCCAGAATGGGTAGCATACACCTTGCGAATTCGACTTGGCTTGGATTATGGTCTGAGAGAACTACCAGGCTCTCCAGCTCCATCAGCTGGGCCAATGGCTGAATGTATTTCAGTTTCTGTAACACACAGGAGACTCTTCGGAGGGAGGTTATATGAGCCAGAAGAGCGACGTCTTCTTCTCTGAGGTATTCGTTTCTGGGCAATTTAAAGATGGTATCCGGTGTATAAATGTAAGCCTCCTGCAGTGTTTTCGAGTAGTGTGTTGCCAGGGACTTTAACAGCATTTGCCGGGGCTCCTTCAGCGATAACATTCGAAACGATTGAAGATTCTCAACTATTGGAAGTGGGAGCGTGACTTTAGCACCATACTCCATATATATTGTAAGACATTTCGACGTATCAAGGGATATAGAACCTTCGCTGCTTTTGATCTCTATGCCATTTTCCAATAATTTTCCACAATTCATTGTTTTGAGCAATATGGAGCTAACTAAAAGACACTTTACATTTTCCATGTTCAAAAGGAGTGCCAAATCTACGTCCCGGAAAAGGTTCGGATCGTTTGAAATTATGCTAAGAGTTGTCCGGCCGAACATAATAATTTTAGTATCGAAGCTCGAGATAGTTATATGTCTGGAAATAAGCTCCACGACTTCGGTGGAAATTGGGAGCCCCTTGTTCAGCAGACTCAATTTGCTGAGTTTGTCGAGCTTTACGAAATGTCGAATACTTCGTGGATCGTAGATTCCGCATTCTAGGAATCTTAGGTTCTTGATTCTTGCGATAGCTTGAGCCAAATCATCATCAATTTCGAACTTCAAGATCAATCGCGACAGTGTTTGCCTTTTCCTGGCAGAGATGGCTGTGAGAAGGCTCCTAACGGGAACATTTGGCTCCTTTGGTCCCTCTGGTATGATTAGGGCCTCGTATCCAGCATCCATTCTGGGTCGCTTCGACTCGTAATACTCTTCCATTTCCATGTCGATCTTCAATGTTATTTTGTCGGGTTTCCTGATCTCCAATTGCTGCAACTTCTCCAAATTGGCTAACTTCACATATTCCCCATCTCTTATAAATCCGTTATCGTTCAGTACGAATTTTAGCTCTTTTAATTGCGGGCAGTGCTCAACGATATAAGTTAGTTTTCCGTGGTCTGAGTACAGATAAGAGTTCAGTTCCAGGCTCGACAATGATTGGTTGTTCTTACAAAACTCGACAAGATCGAACATGGCAAATCTGGCAGTGAGGCGAAGCTTTGAAATATTGCGAAACCGTCCCAGACCGGAGAACTCACACTCTGAAATGGAGAAAAGAGTATAGCTACGCGGATAATGTTACTCTGTTGATTTTGAGGTAGGTTCCACACACCTGCGATGTTCACAAAGATCTCTCTTACTTTGGTCCTGCTGTTGAGATTGGCGGTCACTGAATCCTTTTGACTGGAAGGGCCCTGTATCGCTCTCACTATTCTTTGAAAGATCTCCTCGTGATTCTTGAGGTATTCCTTTGGTGTGTATCTCAGTTCAATGCATTCGAGATATTCATTGCCCAGCATGGCCCGAGTAAATACATCAATGTACCAATCAATCCTTTCCCTTGAGGCACCTTTCAGTGTGTTGTGCATTTCATTGAATTTGACGGTTAGCTTCTTAAAAAAATGCACTTGCAGTCCTTCGATTTCAAGCCAATCGTACATATCCCGCGACCAATCCCGTAGAATGCGGCGATGTCTAGAGCAAGTGGCTGCAAAATTGTAGAGGTCTTCGTAACGCTTGGCATCGAATGGTGCTGCTTCGTCCCCCGGATCACAATTTATCTTTATAAAGTCGAGTATTCGAAACAGATCGAAGTGACTGAGATCCGCTATAGTGTATGGTTTCAGCATTTCAAATAATTATCGTACTGGTGATTTATTAAAATATAAAACTAATGTTTTCAAAGTTTTGTATACTCGCACCAACAGAACGAGCTTATCACGTACATATGTATGTATGTCCGTCACGTAGAGCGAATGATCGTACCACTAGAAAGGTGAGATATTTATTAGAACTCTCGTTAATCAGCGAATACTTTCGTTCCTAAGTTTTTGCAGTCGGCACTCAATATTATATATGTATATATTCGAGACTTGACTCGACTGGTGTCACCGAGCTTATCATTGAGGCAAACATTGACGGAGAATGCAAACAGACATGGGTATATGTACATATATGTACATATGTACATGGGGTATATTTATGTGGCCGCCAGGGTCTGCGCAGATGCAGAATAATGCCCGATATTTGTGGTTTTTGTAACGAATATTCGATATTATGCAGGATTGCGGCTTATTGGTGAACAAAGTTGGTGTATGTTTTGTGTTTGGTGTGCAGTTTTGGGCTTAAGTGTTTTAATATGCTTGGCGTGTGTATGTGTAGCTTGCGAAACTCTGGCACTGACTGATGCTGACTCTCGCGGACCCTCGCTCTCTCACGATCAACCTCTCTCTTCTGCTCAAACTTGCGTTGCTTGATGACGTCGGCTACTTTCAGTCTCTCTCTCTCTCTGCACTGTGGGCTCTATCCCGATTCTTATATTTATCTGTAAATTTGGAAACCCTCTAAATTGATCAATTAATTCATATTAAACTGTCTTCTAAGTGTGTGATACATTTTCTAGGGTACAAATGGTTCGGTTAGGAGGCAGATTCTGAATCGAAAGTGTGTTTTTGTATACAAATATTTATCGGGTGGAAACAGTAAAGCACATAAAAGCTTGAAAGCTTTAACAAAGTGCTCTGAGTGCCTAGTTTATTAATACGATTAATAATTTGATTAATTATCGAAATGTGGTGGTACAAGAAACTAAAATGGATCGTCGCTCGTCGTCTGGGAGTTTCGCAAGAAAACTATTTTCTCGCCGATCTGCTATTCGCTCTTCGCCCAATAATTCGCCCTCGCTGGTTTTTGCTTTGTCTAGTGGGCACAACCCAGCCCACATATGTATGTATGTACATGTATCGTATACTTGAATGTGGAAAAAAATGCTTCTGGGAATGCTCGATCATAAAAAAAGCTTGCAAATTTCGAAGATACTATATTCAGATACATACGAGTACGTAATGTATGTTTGTCTGATGTTTCAATCGGAAATGATCTTGCTGCAATATTCAAACAAATGTTAGATCTTCGAGGGTGTTCTCTTTGGTTCCTGACACATTTATTTTATGCGTGTTTTGTATCTGTAACCGATGGACAATATTAGGCATAAGACGCGGACATCTCATGGATTTATGGGCGCAGCTGCGACTTTTAATGGAAACTTAAAGCGCAGTTAAAGTTTGTTTAAAGTAGTTGCGGCGGCAAAGTGAATCTGGCAGCTGCACTTAATTTGCAGCCAGCTCATTTGTTTTCCACCCCTCTTCGGCATTACCATACCCATCGACCAACAGCACCATAACCACCCACACAACCACCCACACAACCACCCAACCACCTAACCACCGCACCACAAGTCTCCCAGAGCCGGCGTGCATTTTTCTCTGCGATTTTTTTATGCTTTGCTTCTTACAGCTCTCTCTCTCTCTCTCTTTATATTTTCTTGCGATGCGATGCGGTTAGCAGGGAATATGGAAAAAAGCGAGGATGAAACTTTAGAAGCCGTTATTTCTTGTTGCAACCTCCCACCATCCCCCCATACCACCCATACCGTCCCGCCACAGTTGTGCTGTGTTGTGGTGGGTGCGTGTAATCTACTCAAAGCAAATAAATTTTTAATGCTGACTAATGTAGAAAATGTGAGCAGAAATTTACCTGGCAATCTCTGGAACTTCCTCCGTTCTTTCCTCCACAGCTACGAGTATTTTATGCCAGGATGTAGTCCCTCGTCCTTTGCCCTTTGTGCCACAGGGTGTTAAAAATTGAAAAGAAAGCTCTATCTGAGATGCAGCTATTTGTATCTACCAGAGATTAACGATTCATTAGATGCCACTGACCCAATTGGGAAGGGGAAAACTTGTCAACATTTGTCAAGAATCGAGAGCGAAATAAGAAATTGCCAAAAATGTGAAGTCATTAAAAACAATTTCAAACAAACATCGGAGAAAAGTTTTCCGCTCTCCAAACTTGAGGAAATTTTAAATGCGAATATAAGCAAGACAATGGTCGGGTGGGAGGGCAGTGGCAGCGGCAGCGGCTGTGGCTGTGCTGCAGCAACAAATTGGCAAAACTCATAACGATCCAGACAGCAATGGCCAGACAATTCTCGCAAATGTCTAGAAACAATCGCAAGTGACAGCCGGCTAAGGGCTGAGAGCCCAAATGCTGCTGTTGCACGCTGTTGCGTTAGCTCGTAATGAAAGGGAGTCGGTTCTGGGCGCAGGGATGGCCGGATGCTTGCCAAACATTAACGAGCATCAGCGAAAAACTTGCAACTTGCAACTTGCCGACGCCTGCAACTGAACAAGCTTCAGCATGGGCATGGGCATGGGCATGGGACAAGGGCATTGTTTACGAAATGCTTCAAGTAAATTATGCAGAATTGCAACAGCAGCAGCAGCAGCAGCAGCAGCACTGCTAAAAGTTAAGCGGCCAACAAAATGGAATTTATGTTGCCTTTCAAAACTCGCCGATGTCTTTGTTGCCATTGTGCGGGTTTTTTTTAATAAACTTAATAACTTTGCAATTTGTTGGTGCAATCAGCAAGCCAGGAGCCAGTGGAAAGCTGTCTCCCCAACATGTAAATTTCCCTTTGGACAACGTCGAAAATTGGCTGCGGCAACACATGGCGTATACTTCATCTGGAGTCGCTTTACGCTAGAGACTCTTTCGATTTAATATAATATATGTACTTTGCCAGCTAAACGTTTAAAGTCTTTAACATGGGTTAAGTCGATCAAGATCTGTTTTAATTCACTTAAAAGGTTGTGGCCCTCTTTGAAGATATAACTGGCACCATAAGAAGTCACAAATTCGGGCTCTCTTAGCTCTTTAAAAATGCATGTCCAGTCCCATATCAGGGGCCGAATTGAAACTCAACCGAAAATCCAAGAAGTTGGGGCACGGATAGGGACAGGGATAGCGCCTCGTTGAATAAACAGACGTCTGTGGCAAGTGAGGTTAGGACACAAATTGAATTTGCGCCCTGAAAGAGCATAACAAATATACGCACGGCATACGCCGTGTGGTACGAAAAACCACAAAACCCACATGCATGTCAGTGGAAAACCAAGACACCGGACAGCGAAAAAATCACCCACTCACCGAGACGCACATTCACTCAGCTGCTCACCTACTCACCTGATGGTTGTAGTCAGTCAGCCGTGACGCTTAGATATTTTTGGCATGCGGCATGCGGTAGTGGCAGAGAGTGGCAAAAACAGGTCCGCAACATGGACACAGATGCTGTTGGCTAAATCCCTGCTAGCACAAACTGGAAGAGGCAACATCATCATCGCCACTGCCACTGTCTGAATGACAGTTAACAGTTGCCACGCCGGCCAGAGCATAGCGGTGGCCAGCAGGTAAATAAATCAAACAAAAATGGCGACTTTGGGCTACGTGACAAGCGAGCCAAGTGCGAGTGCCATGTGCGAGCATCGACGCAGAGATGAAGAGATAGAGAGAGGCAGAGGCAGAGGCTCTCTGGCAAGAGTCACATGTCACGGAGACCATTCGGCATATCTGGCCAAAGCCAGCTCAATGGCTTGACTGATTATCGCACAGCTGCTTATGATATATATATAGATATCTGCCAGCTGGATTTGGGTGCAATAGAAACCGAACCCCTCGCTGACAAGCGACACAAATGGAAGCCCAGACATAGGAGCTTCGTGTTGACAAATGCTTCCTGGATGATGCCTTCCGACGCCGTTGACCATCAATGACAAGAACAGGAGCACCAGCAACAGTTGAGGCTGTTGCGCCACATCGAAGGGAAGCGATAGGCTTTAATTCTGAAAAGAGCACTTGTCTATTGAATACTATATTGGGATTAAGATGGCATTGATGTAGTTAATGAGATCTAGAAATCTAGAGATCGCGAATCCCTTTTCTTATTCACGACTATATTGTCCAACAGAAATGATTTATGCTCTTCACTTGGTCTCTCTTTTTTCTTTTAGCCATGGTCCATAAAACGGAATAGCCTGATGAATTTTTGACTGGTTCGCATTATTTATGCAATTGCTGTTCTGCTCCTGTTTACGTGACCTCGCCTGACCCACTGAACTGGAGCTGACTCCCAACCCAAATGATATGCACTGTCCATGCACAGTCGCCCTCTCTCTCTCTCTCTCTCTCTCTCTCTCGGCTGCCTTAACCAGAACCAGAACCTGCACCTGCTGCTGTATCTGTATCTGTATCTGCATCTGCATTTGTGACTGGTGTGCCACACAATTGAATATATTATGGAATATATATTGCGGCCCATACACGAGTAAGACTAACATTGAATTGCGGTCCCTGAAAACTACAGGAAGCTCGCCACGGCGCTCCCATTGCGGCATTTGCTGTTTGCTTTATGCTGATCATTTTGTTTGAATTAATTTGCGGCTGTCAAACAAACCTTAAATTAGTCGGCAGCGATTTGCATACAGATAAGTGGAAACTTTGTGCCGAGTTTCGGCCCTTGACGTCATTTTGATTGGTTTGTTGGACAGCAGCAGCAGCAGCAGGAGCAGCAGCAGCAGGAGCAAATGCCTCAAAAAATAAAAAATATGTTAATGTTTCTGAAAAGTAATATTAGTTCACGAGCTCCCTCTCATAATTCAGTTCGCTTCCAATTAAATTAAATTGTTTTCTTTTTGGGTTTGGGAGTTTTCTTTACTGGCTTTTCCGAGGCAGGCACGAGTCAAGTGAATAGCAGCTGTCCGAAAGCTTGAAAGCCGTTGGGGTTTTGTGGTTTTTGGGCTAGAGTGAGCCAAGAACACAGCAGTGTGGCCTGGTGGCCAAAAAAAATAAATGTTTTGCCACTCTGCTTTTCACGACTAATTCGGTTTTTGTTTATCTCCACTCACAGTGCCCAGAGCCATGCATGGAGAGATTTTCCCTCTCATGGCTCCTTTTTTCCGAGGCATCTGCATTGCCTTTTGTGCGACAGGCTGGCTGGGAAAGAGCTAACTGCAATTTGGCCGCTTTAAGGCTGCCTCTGCCAGATGTGTGCCTTAACGCCATGCGAGGATGAAGGATTAACAGTAACGAGGATGCGGATGCGGATGAGGACGAGGACGAGGACGAGAAGGACTCCACGTCAGCCAGCACCACAATGAGTGAGCATTCTCAGCTGCAGCTGCTGCTGTGGTCAGTGGGATGCCAGTGCATCTATTTTTTACGTGCAATGTCCAGTAAACACTTGAAGCTTAAGTATCTAAACTTTGAAAGGGGTTAAAGAGGTGGGTGGGGGGTCTGGCCGGTTGGAAACTGTGAAACCCTTTTCTTATGCAACCTGCTTAAAGTGCTAAATGAAGAAAATCCACTCTAAGCTCATTTAAAACCCTGCCTTTGAAAGCGATAACCAGCTCCCTTGGATAGCCCTCCGAGGATATAATTATTTAATAAGCTGACAGCTGATTGAAACGCAGCGACGGGCTGGGGCACAGAAGGGGTCATGGGAAGATGTTATGTTCGAGGGAGTTATCTCGGGGGCGGGGGGTTCCCATTACCCACCAAAGTGTGTGGTCTAAGCTGATTTCACACAGATACACAAACACTCGTGCATATGCATGCACACGCATGCAGGAAAGCGTACAAAGGTATCTGTGTGTGTGTGTGTGTGTGTGTGTGGGTGGGTGTTTGGGTGTCTGTGTGGGTGTCTGTGGGGGTGAGTATGCAAGCAGTTGGCAGGCATGCAAAATGCCATGTAAATGACGCTAATTGTATTACAATTTGCTCGAATGCCTAAACGCAGGCAATGGCAAATGGCAAATTAGAAACCGCTTAGTTGGGGTATTCGTATCCCATGACCAAGTGGGCTGCTTTGAGCTCAGTCGCTGCTGCCATTGTTCCTGGAACTCCCGCACTCCTTGCACCCCTGCCACATCCCATTCTAATCATGTGAAAAGCAACTCCGATGGTGAAATGGGAGACTATGCCCAGAATGCTCCCCAGGAATGATGAGTGCCTGTTACTCCAACTCAACTGCGATGGAAGTATTTCACTGAAACGGTTTCCTTGTTTCCTCCAGCCGTATTTAATATTAATATTTACTTATCTGTATGCATGTTCTTTTTTAGCCATTAAAGTACCTCGCCCCAAGACTAACTTAAAGACCGACAGTAGGCCTACAAAATGGCAACGTCAGAGAGAATGCGAAGAAAAACGTGACAAATGCACAGCAATTGTCTGCCCTTCCCGCCCAGCATTTGGTTACTCACCCCAAAGCTGATCTAACGGACCCGACAAGAGGAAGACTGTCATAGTTTATCACATTCTGTGCAGTGGGAAGCATTTTTTATTTCTCCGGCTACTTGCACTTTTTGTACCGCACACAGAAGCTGTCATATGTCCGCCTTGTGCTCCTCCTCCTTCTCCTCCTCCTTCTACAGGTCCATCTCCAGCCATTGTGATATACGTTTTCCCAGCCCAACTGTCATCTTTTGTGACAATGTCGGAGTAAAATAGTGTGGTGGGGTGGCGTATGGACCCGAAGAGGCTGCGGCACTTGGAAAGTGCCAGCTCACTTGGATCGTCTGGATTAGCTGGATGCTGTGGTGGTAACCCTGCAGCAGAGGCTGTCAGAAAAGAGAAGAAGACTACAAAAAATGTGGACCAGGAGAGAAATAACGTAGCAATAGAGCAAAATGGAATTCAAGTGTTGCAGTTGCTTTGCCACCGGCAGCCGGCAACCAGCAACCAGCAACCAGCATCAGGCATTGGCATTGGCATGGGTTTGGTGTTGAAGTTGGGGTTGGGGTTGGGCCATCGAGCAACAATGTTTCAATTGTCGAAGAAAATATTTATCAACCTGAAAATTGATTAAAGAGATTGCCAGCAACGAAGCTCTCTTCGTCGCAGCAGTACAAGGAAATACAAATTGAATTGAATGGATCACATGGCAGAGAGGACAGACGCATGGAATATATGTTAATCAAATATAAATCAAGTTCGATATAACTTTCTTCATTTCAAAACTACATAATGAAACTGTTAAAAAAAGATAAACGCTCCAAAATTAGGAAATAGCCTCTATCTGCCGTACAGTGTAGATCGAATATAGATTAAGCTTCTTCTGTGGCATTGAGGCTGGTTATTTCGAAGAGTCTGAGCAGAATACAGTGGGTCTTAGAATCCCCCAAGTAAGCTGGTCTACTAGCATAGGGCTCTTGTAAGTTTTAGCTATTCTATTCGTAGCTTAAATATTCAACAATCAGGCACATAATTATCCAACACTCCTGCCCTCTCCTTCTGGATGTCTATTTATCTATCTCATCTTCTCTATATCGCCTTCTCGCTCTTTGTTTATACTGTGATTACAGTTTTGCCTGAAGCCTAGACCATGCGAGTAATTATGAGAAGTTGCTTGAATAAATTAATTATTTATAATTTTACTGCGGACCACAAACGAGCAAAGTTCTTGACCGCAGGGCACAGCTTGGCCATGTGTTTGCACATATGTATATGGAGATACATATGTATACGCGTACTCGTACTCGTACTCGTATATCTTTCGGTAGATACACAGGTATGAAAATGAAAAATCCAATCCAGAATTTATAAGATAGTTGAAGCTTGAGATAATAACAAATTAATTGGATGGTACGAGAGAAATGGCAAACAAAACTTCAGACAGAAGACTGTGTTTTGTCTGCAGATGACTCTGAGATGTGCTTGACCATCTAAGAGGGAATACAGATGGGAATATTCAGCATAAAGGCGGGTAAAGATGGGCTCAAAATCGATTTGCATCGTGAATTGCAATCGAAACAAACACAGAGAAGCACAGCCTTCCTTAATTATATTATCAAGTATCTAATTATGTTAATATTTGCTGGACATGAAAGCTTGACACTTCAGCAGCGCCATTGAGCACGACTGGAACCTGCATCAAGTGGATTCACTGAAGTGTTGCGTGCATTCAGCATGCAACATGCAACATGCAACAACAGAATTATTAAATCAACAACTTTGGCAAGCAACTCGAGGCCAAGACCATAATATGTTTTGTGCTAAGACCGTACTACTCGTATAAACAATTTTCTCAGTCATGATTTAAATTGATTGGCAAAGTTGTAACACCAATTCGACCACTGCAAAACTTTTTGCAAATTATTTGATGGTACAAATCAATATGACAGCTTTTCGAACCGCTCTGAAACTGTCAATTATGAAATACACCAGTTTGAGTTATCAGAAATAGTGGATTTTAGAACGTGTTGGTTGCTGATAGATTTGAGTAATTGCAGCAATTGCAGCAACTGCATATGCCTGAAACATTTCCAATTGAAATGTTTATGCCACTGGCAATGTGTCACATTCACCCGACCATGCGAAACGTGCCCCAATTGATGGCCGAAAAATAATGATATTGGAAATCGAAACTTTATGTGGAGTTTATGGGCCTGTAGGGCGTTGACAGTCGATTGTTTTCGGGTTCAGAGTCACGCCCACTATCAGACATAAATAAATGCGGCTGTTTCGAATTTGAGCACAGCATTATGCCATTGGATTGTGGGACATATTTTTATTACCCGATTTTAGAATTCTACTATTTGCATGACTATTATTGCGGTCGTAAATTCCAGAATTGCGGCCGACCACAACTGCTAGTGAGTTTCGTTTGCTGCATTAATGCTAAGTTATAGCCCCGAATGTCGAAGAACTTTTCGAATTCATTTCATTTTAATTAGTTTACTTTCATGATGCCACTCCCATTCGTTCCCTTTGTTCTTTCTATTTTTGTGTGTGTGTGTGTGTGTGTGTGTGTCTGTGTGCGATTCCCTCTCGATTTTTATTCAACCCGTTTACCTAGGGGAAAAACGAGTGGAGCGAACTCTGCTTTCAATTGTTACTGTGGGTAAACTCTACCATCTATGCATGGCCCATAGAGGTTCGCCATTAGAGTTCGTCCTGGGAGCGCTGTTTGGGCTGTTCGGGCTGTTCGGGCTGTTCGGGCTGTTCTGGCTGTTCGGCCTTCTGCTGCGAGTATTTGCATAGGCAAGCAGCTTTCGAATGGGGAATGGGAATGGTGCACAAAGTTTGCATATTTACCCGGGACTGGGCTTTCGATAGTGTCTACGATTACTTGGTTTTTGCACCCCTTGTTTTTACGCAAAGAGGGTATATTGTATTTGCGAATATGTAGGTAACAGGCAGATGGAGTTGCTTCCAATCACAGCATCAGTATGCGGTCTTTTGATATATGCTTTTTTGAGAATATATTTAAATATTTTTAACATATTTAGTCAGGAGCGGCAACTGCTTGTAAAAAAACCCTTTTATTCACAGGATAAACAGGAATGCCTAGACTCAGTTTTCTTTGAGGTCTGAGAAGCCGATTCGTGCAGATATTTAGCACTGCTTTGGCTTGAGTTATATGCATCCGTGTATACTCGTTTGGTAGTCACTGTACCCCGAGTATCGGGTATCTCGTGGTCGGAACGTCGACCCCAGCTTTAGTACTTGTTTTATATTATGGAAATCCGGATATCGTCTGGCTGCTCATACACACAAATATTGGTTTCCTTGTGATTCTAGAAATATCCTTAAAGGTGGAACAATATTAAAATACTTTATCATAATGTTTTATTCATGAGAGAAGCCATGGTTGAGGTGTGATAAGAAAATAATAAGAAGGATCATGCTGGAAGATGGAGTTGGATCTTCCTTCTGTTATTCCAATGTAGTATCAAATTCTTTTGTGCAGTAGAAGCCACAAGAGTTATTTTCGGCTACTTAATGCCTCTGGAATTCCATTCCAAATGCCTCACCCAACCAATTAAGGAGTTCCATTTCAGCTTGCGCAAAGGAAAAATGATATCCGACTTAACCCGAAAAGTCCATTAAAACACATGGAAATTCATTTTAGGCCAGTGTCCTAATGGCTCGCACACACATGCACACGCAAACGCACACGCACACTCGCACAGATAGCCGGACAGCCGGACAGCCGGACACACTCGGAGATGCGAAAATGTGCACAAAAGAACAGAAAGGAGAAATGGGAGAAAAAGGTGAGCAAAGCACCAAAGCACCTCAATTTACACTCGCACACCGAAGCACACGCATTAGGCAAAGGTCCAGGCCAAAAGAGAGAGAGTAAAAAAACATTCACACGTGCGAAAATGTAACAATTTACAAAAGGATATGCCGAAAGGGACACACACTCGCACGCAGAGAAAGAGAAACTCTGAGAGACAGATGGAGAGAGAGCGAGAGGGAGAGGGAGCGGGAGAGAGTGAGAGCGTGAAGCTGTCGCACTAGAGATGGAAATGGCCAGCATGGAGAACCTGTGTGTCCGTGATTTGATCAGGGGAAATGCTGGAAAGTCACGTCTCAGGGAAATTAGTAACAAGAGAAGGCTCCTGCTCCTGCTCCTGTGACCTGCCCGAGGGGTATTCTGTACACCGCTTTAAGTTGAAGCTGGGCAAGTTATACACTTGCCAGTATACGATTTCATACGATATTGTTGGACTATGCGTTGGGAGTAACCGATTAGAGACGACTTAATCAACTGCCTTCACTGTCACTCTTTCAAGTCGTGACTCTCGTCCACAGGTCATCTCTTATGCAGATGCGTTGCTGTGTTTTAGTTTTCCCCCCATCGCTCATCCCTTTTTCTGCTTTTCATTTTCCTTGTTTTTCCTATTTTCCTTCATACTTTTGTATGTAAATGTTTGAACTGTCTGCACGAGGGCCACGATGATGCAAAATGCCAGCACCAACAACAACACCAATGACAAAAGGGGTCAGCAGTTCACACCGACATAATACAAGCACAGACATACTCGTACACACAAAGGCACACACACAATATGCCTGCATTAATATGCAAATATTTGAGAGAGCACATTTTTGACTTGGCCCCACCGCACCCCACCGCACCCACCTCCGCCCCAGCACGGGATTCAACGGGATCCTCCAGAGTTTGCATAGAGATTGTGTTCGCCATTGTTTTCCGAAGGGGAATCTCTTTTGATAAATAAAATACAAATTTGCATTTACTTAATTTGGCTAACATGAATGGGATCAGATGGATGCTTTCGATGTGGTTAGCCGTTTGTATCCTTGAAATATTGATTGAGGAATCTCATCGGAAGTAAAAGATGATTCGGCAAACAAACGAATGAAATAATTGACGCAACCCAGAACTTAATCTTAAAATAATCTTTTAAGGGAAATTATCATATATGATAAGACACCGAGCCTACGATAACCGCTACTGTGTTTCGCTCCTACGATTAATACCTAATACACGTATTACGGATTCTATATAAGTACAAACATCCATTGAATATAGGTACATTTAACCACATATCCGCCCTTCGTGGGGTGGACTCGCAATACTTGTTGGCATGTGGCAATGGGAAATGGGAAAATCGCTTACCAAAGATGTGTTGCTAATCGAGCAACAAAGTGGTATCGAAATGTGTTCAAGACAAAGTAAGAAAAGTAAGAGAATTTGCAGAAAAACTCACTAATGCACTTGAGCGGACCTCTGGCCACCTAAGTCCTGGTCACGGCCAAAAGCCAAGTCGTCAACAGCAGAAAAGGGCACCAGCAACAGGATAATAGGAACTTGGAAGGAAACTGCCTCTGAGCACGTCTGGGTCTGGCGTCTGGGGTCTGGGGTCTTGACTCTGTTTGAAGCGTGAAATCGATCAGCGTCTCCTTCAGAACCTCTTTCTCCCCCTCCATGAATTCACCTTTCCTCTCTGCTCCACTGGCTTGGTTTTGGCAGCCTCCATGTCAGAGGCAATTGAATTTGCTTTACCGCCAGCCAAACACCCCCTCCTTGGGACTGAAGCCGCTATTCCGATGGCAGCTCCGCTTTGCTCCTAACTGCACATTAAACGGCTTGATTGCAGCAGCGCCACTCCACTCCACTCCACTCCATTCCATTCAACTTTGAGTAAAATTTCTCACACTGTAATCAATGGGCTTTCTTTGGCACTTCTCTTCCGTACTTTCGCTTTGTTGGTTCTCTCTTTATTTGTTTTCCTTCTGCCTCTTGTGTTGTCCCCTTGTCTACGAAATGGGGAAATCTAATTATCCCAGGAAATAATATTGTTTCGTTTTCCTTTGTTTGCTGGCACTGGGACTCTTTCAACAATTGAACCCGCAATCGACTCCAATTGTCCCTTTTTTGTTACTTATTTGACGGATGTGGACAATCCATTGAATGGCTTGCAATACCAGGAGAAACTGGCTTTTATTGCTTATGAAATCTGTCGTCTGTAATCTGAAGATTAACCAAACAATCAACAAAAATATGGAGGCAAAAATATTTACAAGATTCCATTGATACTGTTTTATAAAAGTTGTTTTGCATGATATTAAAATCTATTTTCCATCAGCATACAAAAAACCAGGACCTCCACAATTGTCTTTGGGGAGAAAAAGTTGCCATCACTTCCGGTTGAACAGCAGAATAAACCGCCTGTCTATGCAGGCGGAAACCCATGCCAAAAAAGGACTCCACAGGAATATTTTCACATATATCTCGCTTATGGTTGGAGGCCCAAGAAATGCCAGAGGACCAAGCAGTTTTTCTCGCTTCTCAGAGATTCACATTCGCACACTTGTCGCTCATAACTTCATGGTAATGCAATTTGCGTGGCAAGGTGCAAAAAAGTGGCCAACAAAACAGAAATAGAAAATAGTTCTTTGCTTTCTCTCCCTCTCTTTGCAATTTTGTTTTTCTTTTTTTTTGTGGCTAGGTCAAATGCAATTTGAACGGTGAAATTTTGTGCGAAGCTAAAAAGAAATGGCTGGAAATGTGCTGAAAAGGAGGCGACGAAACGGCAAAAGAAAAACGGAACCGCATTTGAGCCCTTTTTATCGAGCAGAAAGTAGAGCAGGCACACACACACACACACACACACATAGAGAAAGAGAAAGAGAGACAGAGAGGGAGAAACGGATTGAGAGAAGGAAAAATAGACAGAGACAGCGCAGAGCTGGGCAAAATTTATATAGCAATGGAGATAGGATTGAAGATGGTATGGGTACGAGTAGCTGCAGTTTTCGGCTGTCGTTGCTGTTGTACAAAGTGGAAAATGTGGTTAAAAACCGCAATACGAAATAAATTACTTTTTCTGCTTTGAGCTGCAGTCCGAGACTTTGGCTGCAGCTCCAGCTCCAGCTGTAGCTCCTGGTCCTCGTGCTGGTCCTGGTCCTGCTTCTGGGCCACTTGCCTGCGCCTTGCCTTCCTCCTCCTCCTCCTCCTCCGCCTCCTCCGTCTCCTTTGCTCTCTCTCTCGCCATTGCAGCTTGAAATTGAAAGCTTCCGTTTGGCCCATGGAAAGACCATTTATCCACCCACCCAGTGGACACTGTACTCGCTTTACTGTACATTAGGCCGCAGTCCGCCATTGCTCGCTTCCGTTTTCCGCTAGACGCGCGCCCATTGTCTCACTGCCCTTCGCGTTCTGCGTCTCCATTCAAAAGGCGACCCAAATTTTGGTCAACTTAAAGTTCGCTTAAAGGCAGCCATTTGCCCTTCCCCGGCCTATTTGTCAGCCATCCCCTTGCAGTCGCCTAATTTGAGTTATGACCCTCAAAGAGTGATTAAACTTGTTTGCTATTGTTGGCTTAGTGCCCGGGTCGGGTCGAGTCGGGTCGGGTCGTCTTCTTGGCAAACACATATGCTGTACGGAGGGGTTCCAAGGTTAGTTGGCTCAGGAAATCGCCGTTTAGTTGGTTCGAACCTTTTAAAAATTATATTCCAGTTGAGCAAGCTATTTGCTTGCCCCAGGAACCCTCAATAATCTCATCTGAAGCTAAAGGACTCTTATTGAATTGTTTTTGAAGCAGCGACAATTAGCATTCCTTTGTGCTGCTCGCGCCACCTTACAGAATTGCTGAAAAACAATTTCCTATTAGATGAAAATAGTTTTCGAAAGAGCATTTCAAGCGACACAAAGAGAACAATGGCATTTGTGTTAGTTGTGAAGGAAAGTCGCATTAAAGCGAAGGAGCGCTAAGTGGGCTACTACATACAATTACAATTACAGTATTACAGTTCTTGGAGTCGAGTCCGAGTCCGCGTACCCTGACCTGATCCTGGCTCCCAGCTTCCAGCTCTTTGCGTTGAGTCGACAGTTTTCTATGACAATTGTTGGCCGGTCAGCCATTGTTGGGGCAAACTGGGAACCCGGAGAAGGGAGGAGCCAGAGCAAAGCAGAGCAGAGCAGAGCTGGCGGAGGAGCAGAAGTTGGGACAGTTGCCATTTATTTGCCGTTTGCATTCAACGAGTCTGATGAATGGCCATTTGAAGTAAGCGCAGCGCTCGCCGAGATTACCTTAAGTATGCGGCAATTGCACAAGCAGCTTAAGGACATCGTCCTGGAGCAGGAGTCGCCGCAGGCGATGGTGATAAAATAAAGTGCGCCTCACTCACCCATTATTTATGCCATGGAAGGAGCTGAATTTATGGCCTACAAACAAAGGACATCTCCAGCTGCCAGGGCGCTAAAAAAAACTATGCGCCGCCGAACCCGAACAGCCACTAAATAAACGCAAATTGATGATGCGTGAAAGAGCCAAGTTGACAATTTTAAAACTGTATCGAAAGAGAAATGCAGAGTGAGAGAGAGAGGGAGGGAGGGAGGTACGATAGGGTTTTATGGACCAAATTTCGAGTTATCACTATCCAGTTTTTCGCTCTTTATAAATCACATTTATCATAATCGAAAATTTGCTAAGCAGACAGATGCTGACTGGGGTGGGAGCTGGAATCCGAAAAACAGCATCCATCGGCTTCCATTTGTTTCCATTTTGTGTTAACGTCAGCAGGGCAGGTCGGGCGCTTTGGAACAATGGAGACACTGAATCCGAGCCATGAATCGGTATCTGGAGCTGGAGCTAGAGCTGGAGGAGCATGAAAATCAGAAGAATGCAGGGGGCAGCAGTAGGCAAAGTTGGTGCAGGCGAAGCACAAAAGTAGGCAGCGGAAGTGCAAGTGCCGTTGCATTGACATTTCCGCTTCGCAGCGCTTTTTGGTCACATGGCAACGACAACGACCAAATTGGGGGAGGGGTAGTGCAGTGAAGTGGGAGGTCTGCCTGCAAAAACTTTTGCTCCGCTTGGCAGTTTTCTTGCACTCGAGAGCCTTTTTCCCGCTCCATAACAAAAAGAACAGCACTACAAATACACAAAATGGAGACAACTCGAGTTTTCTTAATATTTCAGCTAAATCATTGTTCGGGGATTTGGGTTGCAGTAAATTACTTGGTAAATCACTTTGGGAGTATTGGGATCAAAGAAAAGTTCGATGTTTGCCAACATCCAAGGCCAACCTGCAACCAAAATGGTGAAAATTATACGATACACTTTTTAGCATTCCAGTTTGAACTAACAATTCATCCTTCACAAAATGATACCAAGAAACGGCCCTAATATTCGCTCAATCAATGACGAAAAGAAAACAGCACCAAATGAATGTGCATTGTTTGACTTTATAGAGAACCAGAGACAGAGGACAGAGGACAGAAGACAGAGAGTTTGTGCAACTACTTACAGCTGGCAATGTGATTGTTGTTTGAGCCGGGGCCTGTTTGGGGGATTACAGAGTTATTTTACAGGACAATGACAAGGAAATGGCTGTGCAGTGCAGGGCAGAGCAGAGCAGAGCAGAGCAGAGCAGGGCGGTATTATCTAGCGCGTTGCTCTGCCCAGACATTCGAGTGCAGTTGAGTAGTATCTCGGTATCTATCTATATTTGTGCATCTGCATCTTCAGTTCCTCGGAATGGTTGGCTGACTGTTGCTGGTGGGTCGGTGCCTCGGTGGCTCGGTGCCTCGGTGGCTCGGTGCTTCGGTGCCTGTGCTGTCAGAGATGACTGCTGTTGTCTCTGCTCTTGACCAGCTCGGTTAGCTTTTGTTTGTGAATTTGCGCATCACGTGGCACTGACAAAACAATGGGCCCGCCAGCAGCCAAGTAGCCCAAATGGCAGCTGTCTGGAGCCCTTGTCCGGGGTGTATTACCGCCCGTCCCAACCATTTCCATCAACCCATTTATTTCGTCAGAAATTTTCGCTTTTCACTTGGCGACAACTTTTTGTTGCTGATGCTGTAACTGTTGTTTTTGTGTTGCTTTCGCGTTGCTTAATTAAAAAGTCATCATAATTTTGTGCTGCAGCTGCCGACGACAACGACAACGTCGACGTCGACGCAGACGCAGACTTTGTTGTAATTTTCTAAAGCTAATAAAATTGCTTTGTAGCTGAAGTGGAAATAAAGCATTTTAAGTGCTTTGGCGCTTATCGCCGTCGAAGCAGTTTCCAAATTGAACTCAATGCACTTAGGCACAGCCCAGTACAGCCCAGTACAGCCCAGTACAGCACAGCACAGTACAGCACAGCATAGGCATCCAAGGCGGTACGGCCGACAAAAGTTAAAGGACTTGTTTAAAATTTTATGACATTTTTATACTTGGGACCCGGCCCCGACAAGAAAGGCCCACAAGACAAGGCAGGGCAGGGCAGGGCAGGGCAGGGCAGGGCGGGCCATTAAAATGTTTTAAAGCAACATTTAGGCACTTAACTTGATATCTTCGTATCTCTGGATCTTCATCTATGTGAGCAAAGCCGCCCAAAAAGAAAGTTATTCCACAGCCGTATATCAAAACTGGAAGAGCACAAAAAAAAAGAAGGGGACCCTGTTGTTTGCATTTCCAACAATTAACTGACTCGAATGAAGCTCATGTAATCCCTGGGATTGAAACTTTGAAAATTGCCCAATTGTCTGTGGAAAATGTTGATGAATTAATAAAGTCCTTAACGTAAGTTGTTGGTAGGTACAGCAAAAGTGTTGCAGATACCCGAAACATATGAAATGGAAAAGGAGCAGCTCCCATTCGAATGAGAGCTGGCAAGCGATGCATCAGTAGAGAGCTGTCTTTTAGTTTTGCGAGCATAAACTTTCAGGCAGCTAATGAAGACACGCTTTTGTTCCACATTCGGCACTTCCTTTGGGCCAAACATTCATGAAAAATTGAATTATATGAAAAAGTTCCCCCAACAACACCTACCAGACCCCAGCTACCCCTCAGCCCAGATATTACATGAAAAATGTGGAATGCAATTTAATTGAAGTTACTGCACTGCAGCCAAGGCAGCAGCCACAGTCGAACACGATGTAGGGAAAACTCTGGTGCAGCACATGGCAGAAGCCCTGCCAGCAGGTATGCGGGGCCCACCTGGCGTATGCGTAATAATATTTTGCAGCTCCCCACGTATTTTGCATAATTTCCACTTCCATTGCTAAACTTTCGCTGCACAAACAGTGCGGATCCGGTAAAAATAGGAATGCGAAAGAGCGGGCACGCCGAAAAGGAAAGAAGCCAAGTTGCCAAACAGAAAATTAAATTTCAACTAATATACATTTTTTAAGCACCTTACAATTGCAACAAATTACGAAGAGAAGCAGAAGGAGCCAGGACTTGAAGTCCAAAGACATTTGGCACTTGAGCAGCTTTCAGCGAGCCCATTGTTCCCTCTTAATCTGACTTTTGCTGCGCCCTGCCACATGTTGAGTGGCACAAAATTGTGTCGAGACTCGCTCAGCGGGTGGTGGAGGTGAAGCTGGTGGTCTCGCTGGTGGAATGCCACGCGTAGCAGGAAATTTCCATAAATTAAAGAGCGCAGAGTCAGCGCTGACACAGTTGCAAGAGCACGGCCAAGAAACATTTTGAAGCGGGAGAGAAAACTCCCATAAGTTTTTCAGACCTGCGTAACAATTGTATAGTCCTTGCTCACTTGTTGCACCTACGGCAGTCCTTGTACCGATTTCTCTCAATCAAAAATCAAATGCAGCCAGTTCGATGGAGGAAACTCTTCTTAAATTGTCTTAAAATGTTCCCCCCCATACACAATGGAAATGTTTCATCCACATGCTTACCTATTGCTTTGCACAATCTTTTTATCGCCAACAAACTATCGGTAAGAACTTTGCTCACTTCCCCGCAACGCAAAGTCTTTACACAAACAAAAAACTTTATCTGAATTTCATTCAAGCAAAGCGAAGGGCGCTGAGAGCTTAAAAGAAAATGGAGAAAAACCAAAAAACCGGTTATCCTTTTCCTACTTTGGTTTTGCACATTAAGCTTTTTTCTCAACATGAAATAATATTTAAAAAAGCAACAGGCCATGGAGAAAAGAACACGAGAAGGTATTTCTGAAGGAAAGCCAACAAAAATATTACAAAAGAGAAATGAGAACCTGTTCAGACTGTTGGGCATCATTGATGGCAGAAAAGTCTATTTTCAGGGGATGCAAAACTGATTTACATTTAACGTAAAATAAAAATGAAATATTTCAAGTAGAGTTTTCATTCACTTGATTGTATTTCATTCAGTTCAATTTGTGTTTTGCAGTAAAGGCGAAAACAAGAGAAAGGGAAGTGCGGCAGGGATAAAAAGTGCCATAATTGATTTTTAAATATAAATATGTGTTTTTTGGCATATGCAATTTACCTACAAGGTGGAATAAATAAAAAGCGCTATAATCAAATTTAGTGCTTCTATAATTTCGAGTGCACGAAATGCTTTCCGTGCACCGTTGTGTATGCGCAATTTTCAATTAAAATCTAGGAGACCAACGAACAAAATGCATTCTGGGCTGATAATTTCGGATTCGGTTTCATTGTCGTGTTTTTCTCAAATGACGGAAAACAATATTTGAAATCGTAAGAGCGGAAAATGGCATAGCCGTGGCATAAGCGGAGTGGGAGCGGAATGGAACGGAACGAACGAACTGGAGGACAGAGACAGACGCATCGGTAACACGCATCGCAGCGTTGATAAACTGTGCATAATTTTGCATATCAAAAGCAAAAGCAGCAATTAAGTCACCACGGGCAGGAGATGCAAGAGCGGCATCGTACAACAATTGCTTTTGATAGATAATTGCTGCAGATATAGGACGAGTACGGGTGGGTATGCTATCTGTCAGGGAGTGTGCGAGTGTGCCTTTGCTTCGCTAGCGCAGGCTCAGCCACACATGTATGTATCCCGCATTATGTAAAAGAGAAAAGCTCCACACTCTGGTAATTTTCATAAAATTAGAGCCACTACAGTACAGAACAGTACAGGGCGAGGGCAAGCATAGGAGTTGCCGAAATGAAAATGCCGAATCATGAATGGTTTGCTGCACTTTAGCCTAGAGACATCCAGAAACTTACCGATCGGCCCGCTTTCCATCACGTTGTGACGTTGTGGCTGGCTGTTTACGTATGCATCACATTTTCCACACATAAAATAATTATAATTTTGTGCGTGCTTTGATTTTGTGCCACTTGACAATTTTCCATTGGGTTTCCTGTACATTTTAAATTGCGAACACAGAACACAGAGTTGTGTTGTTGTTGTTGTTGTTGTTGTTGTTGGTGCTGTTGCTGTTCATCTATACGCACGCATAAGTATCCATAGACTAAATATGTTACCATGATTGTGAACAGCTTCTGCTTCTGGGGTATTATCGCCATGAGCAACAGTTAATAAGTGCGTGGGTTACTTTTTTGTTTTTGCTTTGTGCTGGGCTTGATTACTGGCTTCGAAGTATTTTGGGTAGCATATATTTCCCATTCTTTGATAGCGACTTAATCGTTGAATATTTTGAAGATAAATTATGTTCCAAAAAATATATGAATGTTTTTCTTAATATTACTTTTGGTCCATAGACTCGATTATTATTTCCACGCTTTCCTCACTACCACAGGGACACAAAATATTTTAATTAGTTTTCCTCGCTAATTACTGTATGCTTAACTTAGTTTTCCTGCCTTCCCATCCCCATCCCCATTCCCATCCCTATCCCTATCCCGAGTGAGTTGCACTGAGAATGTTTGTTCAGTGTTTATTTGCTTTTCGTGTAAGAATTCTTTCGTATCTGGGTATTAAAAATTCATTTGCTTCTAAATCCAATTAGATTTTTCTCATTAAAATGCATGGCGGATGGAGGTGGTACTCATGTGGTTAGCGCCAACCTTAACAGCGGCAGGGAACCAATTAATAATTTGATCCTGCTTCCACTGAGAGAAGAGCACCTATGCCAATTACTCCCAGCATAAACACGAGTTGACGTCACCAACTCTTGACCTTTGGCCCTGACCAATAGGGGGAAGGGAAGCAGGGAATAGCCTTGCCACCGCTCATTCAGCCAATTTGTGGCTCATTCATTAAAACCCGCTTAGCTGGCAGAAACCAGTGGCTGCAACTGCCTGTGGAGCACAAGGAGGGTAACCGACATCATGCGGGTTGTTGACATAAAAATTACGCGCATGAAAGTCAAGAGGGAAAATGAGTTAAATCAACATCATAAGCGAGCGTCGTTTGTGGAGTAGAAATGAAATATGCAGAGGGAGAATAATACGGAAAAAAAACCCACAACAAACAGCACGGAGGGAAAATTAAATTAGTTGCATAAAATGCTGCCGGGACTTTCTTCATAAAGCAGCTTAAATAGTGCAAACGATGATTGAAATTTGGAGTTTCGCATGACTCCCAACAACACCTCAGAATGGGACATCTCAAACCTAAGCGATATTCTCCTTTCTTCCACAATTTGAAGCTATTATATTTGCACCTCATAAATAGTACCTTGACTTTGAAAAGGATATTCGACTTTCGTCTTGCTTTTTCCCCAAGTGGCTGTCGCCCTCGTTTGCCAGGGGCTATGTAAATAATTGACTTAATGGAGAGCTGAAGTGCAAATAAACTAGACATTCTGCAATTGAAACTGTTTATTCAACGAATTTGCGAGAGTGCGACGCATAATAAGCAAACACATTTGGATAGGCTGGCAAAATATGACGAAAACTGACTGATTTTCCTCAAATGGGAAATGGGAAATGGGAGATGCTTAAGCGGCATCACAACCAATACATGGTTAAAAACCAATCTAAAGTATTTTTAACACATCGCCACAGCCACTTTAAGGACTTCAGACTAATCCGCACCATCATTTCAAATGCCACCTGCCGGCAGCTGCCATGCCAAAGCCTTTCTCCGGCTTTGTATCCACAATATGTTGGAAAACTAAATGGAGTGAGAGGGCGATGTGGGAGAGGAGTAAGAGATTGTAGTAAGAAAAACCAGCAAAAAGAAAAACTTATTGGTTTGGTTGGCAACTAAAACGCTAAGCTCTTAAGCGTGCTTTTATTTATTTATATAAAACGTCGTTTTTAAATCGCTCAGTTTGAAATGCATATTGAAACCGAGTCCTGCTATTGAGTCCATAAATTTATAAATATGTTTTTTTTTTGTATTTTTGCTAATATTTTAAGCTGATTTCCGCATGGAATTCAGCGACAACAAAAAAAGATAAGCGGATAGCATGAAAGGCCTGCAGCTTTTTTTCCTGCAGCCTCAATAAACCAGGCTTACCGAGTAAAAAGTGAACTAAAAAGTAACCAAATAATGAATAATATTATATTTATATTTAATGGCCACAGGGACTTAACAAAGTGATTGCTAGAGATACAAAGCGCTTAAATTATCCGAGTAGTTTGCACAATAAACATGAACTGAAGTTCTTTTATTTCCCATTTCATTTTGTACTTTAATAATCATTGATTGAATTCTTGAATATTTGCCAGAGCATTTCATTTGGAGCCTATATATACATAGCACATAGCACAGTTCTCGTGCACTGAAGAATTTTTATTTATAGCATTTTTTTGGAAATGCCTATGACCCAGAATTCAATTGGTGCAATTATAGCGTACATAAATCAATGCTGTGCCAGTCGAAAATTATTTAAATATTTCACAAATATTTTTGGCCAAAAAAATGCTGCAACTAATTGGTACACCTGCCAGTTGTCGAGTCATAAAAAATGGATAAAAACAATATGAAATAAATAAAATATAAATATCAGATAAAATATGCCGAAAAGTGAGCACAGGTGCACACTCGTATTACCAGCATGTAAAATAGACACAGACAAAATGCCGAAAATGAAATGCAGCAGACAAAATTCGGCACACATTCCTGCCTCTATCTCTGTCCCTGTCTCTGTGTCTGTATGCGGAAAATGTTTTTCTACTACAAACTTTTTCGGTCGCAGTCAAGTGCAGGGAATTTGCCATTCACTTTCACCCACCCTCGATATATTCCCATTCGAGACAAATGGAACAGCAAAATATTCGTTTTTGTGGGTGGCAATTGTTTTTTCCGCATACAGTAAATATCATATTGATGGACACGGTTTCTGATTTGTTGATTGTGTCAATTCAAAATGACGTACAAAATATTTGATCAATTTTTGTGATTGCCATGTGTCGAGTCGACACAAATATTTCTTCTCGGTCAAGTGGGACTCCCATATTTTTGGGCACTTCTGCGGATTAGATAGGATGACTTTATAAGTACATAAATTAGTATGGAATTCTCTCCATTTAAAAAATTTGGTCCCATAGTTTCCTGTAGTCCGAGCTTTAAATTGATCAATTTACAAAGCAATTTGATTAAATGCTCTTTCGGGTTGTAGCCGTCGCTGTTGATAATTAGATGAAATTCGAAATGCAAACCAATTAGCGTTGATAGTATCGATATAGCTTTTATACAACGCTTAGCTCGATAATGGATAATGGATAATGGAAATTGGGTTAAGTTCTATTTGTTAAAGAGCCCAATATTGTTTAAGGCAAGCAACAAAAATCTCAAATCTCAACGGAGCTAAGATTTTCATTTACTAAGGTAGCATTTAATTGAATACTAACTTATACAAATGATTACCAATCCAATTAAGCAATATCAATTCCATTAAAATAATCAATAAGTTTTATTGCAATTATGCCACTCAAACGGCAATAGAATCCGAACGGTGGATTGGCACATCCGTTTCCGTTCTATTAACACGCATTTCCGGCGCATACATATTTAAGCGAACACAAACCAGCAGCCAACAAAAATCTATTTTCAATATTCGTTCTAGTGCGAGTGCGAGTATTCTTTTTCTTTCTTTTTGATGCTGCTCTGCTGCTCCTGTGCAGTGGGCAAAAAACTTTGTAAATTAGTATGTGAAATTTCTGATAGTTTGCCCTTTTGCCGAGCCAAACCGGAAACGAAAGCACCAGGACACAGACGGGGCTGTGGGGAAGCAGACTGCTGGGACAGCTGCACAACTACATGACGACGGTCTGACCAAGCCAACCGCAACAAAACCAAAACGCAAAAGCAAAACGCAAACTCCAATTGCAACTAATTTCTGTTTTATGGCCCCTCGCACACGCATAAGCTCTCACGCACACACATGCTCTCGCAATCCCACACGCACACACACAGAGTACACTAACACAGATGTACACGTATGTGCGTATAAGGAAAACTTTTGTTTGGACTGTTTGCCGCATTGACCGCGTGGTTGGCTTTTCGATACGCTTTCAATTTCCTTGCGGGGCTCCGCTAACAAAAGCGAAATGCAAAAGGCTCAATGAATCTGAACAAACAAAAACGAACAGAAAAAAACGAAATAACATATTCGATATCTGTGGCTGTGGCTTTGGCTGTATCTGTATCTGTATCTGTGTCTGTGACTGTGACTGTGTTTTTTGTGTGTGTGTTCAATTATTTTGCATTCAGTTGTGCGGAAAGAATGAAGTTTTGGGTGGACAGAAATGCCATGAAAAGAAATTCAATGCCGAAAACAGTCAACATTTTCAAAACAAATAATACTCAATTAAATACATGGTCAGTTGGTCAGTTGGATTGGAAAGTAAAGCTACTGAGCCATAAATATGAATTGGAAATCTATTGATAATAATCGAATTATCACATTGATTTTCGCTATAATTAGTAGTTGCCTAGCTAAAATTTTATTTAAAATTCTTTAGTACAAGAAAAAAAGAAGACATTACATATACTTGTTTTCGCATTTAATATGTATTTATAGTAATTAAATATTTTTAGTGAATACAAATCAATACAGCCTATTCTTCTTCTTTCATCCATTCTTAACTTACAATTTAATTTCTTGTAGTAACTTCCGAATTACACGAAAGAAAGGCACACGAAAATACCAATAAAGATAAAGAGTTATAAAAAAAAAGAGATGCATTTGCCATTGTATTCGCATAGCGGACTCGATATGATATGGGCAACATTTCAATATTTTTTCAAGGTTTTTTATAATTTATAATAATAAATTATAACTTTGTTGGTTCTTAGATGAATTCGTTTTAGAAATAAAAAATAATAATGGTAACCCTATAACGTGGGTACATATCATTGAAATGAATATTCTATTGTCATGGATTGAATTCTAATTTTTTATAAAGTTATCTGTAATATTTATATTAAAGGGAGATACTTTTTAAGATAGGGCAGGGTAGATAGGATGCCCTCATCCCAAGAGGGTAGAGGTGGAAATAATATTCACAGTGTTATCTCTCCATTGTTTTCCTTCTATTATCTTGTAATATTGTTTTTATTGGTATAGTTTTAATAGTCTTTATTAGGTTTCTTCACGAGTCTAGTCCCACTCATTGTATCTGACACAGTGGCCAGACCCAGAAGGTCATATTTCAGTTTTAAACTGGTTACATAAAAATACCACAATACAATGAAGAACCAACTCACATTAATTAGATACTAAAAACGGTACTCCATCTCTCTATTTTCCTCTCTCTATCCTGCATGCTGCATCCTGCATCCTGCTCTCAGTCTCTCTGGCATCTTCTGTTCCGCTCGGTCGTCGCAATGCGTCAGTAAACGAGCGATTAAGCGAATGATGCAACGCTATGGCAACACTCGTCGTATAATTAATTTTAAATGAGAGCGCCACTGCCATGTCCTGTCACATGGGGTCTCTTCTACCAGCCCCAGCCACAGCCACAGCCTCAGCACCTACTCACAGCTGTTTATCCCACATATCCTGAAATGTCCAACGAACATCTGCTTGTATGTGTGTGTGTGTGTGTGTGTGTTCCCCTGTCTGTCACTAGATGCTGACAGTTTTATAAATTTCCCTTTTGTTTTATTTGCAACATTTTCGCATTGCATTTTCCCTTATTTATTGTTTAATTACAAGTTTGGCTCTCAGTTTTAAAATTCGCTTCCCACAAATATCGGTGAGGGGGTTGGGGGGCAAGCCATATTTATAACCAATATCAGTTAATTGTTCTGGACAAATTAATAAACTCATTAATTTCCGGAAACTTGAACAGTGAATAAAACGATAAATAGATACTAAATTAAAATAACTCTTAATGTAAAGCAATTTATGAACTTATATTTTGATGTGACCTTTGGTGGTGAAACCTTTCTTGTTCCGAAATATTTGTACTTTTCCAACAGAAACATGAACCTTTCCTTAACATTTTCCACATTGAATGCCTCTTGACCTGCCCTATGGGTGTGTGTTACAGTGTGTATGAGTGTATGAGTGTATAAGTGTAACGACAAAAAAGGCTTTTTGACTATTTTTGCCAGCATGTAAATATTATTTTTATACTTTAACCACGCACGGCACCAGCAAAAACATATGCAGATACTCGTATGGGCACGGACACCGACATTCACGTCGTTCCCATGTCAAAAAAGTTTTCAGTGTGAAAGCAGGGAAAGTGGGCGTAGAACATACACACACACACACACACAGACATACACTTTGGGCTTCCCTGTTTATTCAATCAACAAGAATGAGGAGGTGGAAGAGAAGAGGCGGAGAAGGAGAAGGAGGATGTGGGGCAGGAGAAGCTGTACCGATGCCACAATGCAGGAGAACATGACAAACGCAAGATGACAGTTGCCATGCTGAAAAATGACACAACTACACACTCACTCTATGACTATCTCTCTTGTCCCACACTATGACTGTCTCTGTCTTTAGCTCTTCCTCTTCTTCTCCATCCATCTGGTATTTTCTCCTCTCACTCTCACTCTCTCTGTCTCTGTCTATCTATGGCCATCCCCCTCTGTGCCACACAAGAGTTTTTGCATTTTTTCCTATGCCAGAGTAACTACAAAGTTTTTCTGCTATTTAAATCATGACAGTTTATCTAAGCAAAAAGCCCCTGCACATCTCTCTTGCTCTCTATCCAAGGGAAGCCGCAACAGTTGCCACACCTTTTTATGGGACGCCTCCTCGCTTTGAGACAATCCTTAGCCGCCATGCATTGCCTCACCGTCTGCCACTGCCACTGCCACCGCCACGCCAACATCGCAGACCACAAAAATTCTCTCGCTGTTTTTGGCATATTGTCAAGCTCCCGTCAGTTAGCTGCAATTTTCTTCTTGTGCTTCCACTCTGCCTCTGCCTCAGTACGTTTTAAAAACTTTGCCATTTTCATTGCATGTGAAACGATACTAAAACATTTCTTTAACCTATACAACATTTTCTTAAAAGTCGCAAAGAAAATTGTACTTGCGCTTGGGATTTTAGTCAAAAATTTAGCAAAATCTCATACAACTAAATAATTTCAGCTCTCTACAACTTAATCAAAGGAAAATGCAAATTTATGTATCAAATTGATTGACTCTATCCGGCTGAAGCTCGTAAATTACCGTCCCGTGTAAATGACTTACGAGTAATATCCCCAAGAAAACTTTCGCTGGCACCAGGCACACACCTGCGACCCCATTAACGTGATAAAAGCCGAAAGCCCCCAGAGTGCTAAAAATGGATGCGCCAACTTGGCTAATCAAATTAGCGGCCGTAGTGATTTATAGACCGCACCCTCGAACACATCCCAACACTCTCCACAACCGAAAGTTAACAGCCAGAGCAGAGCCAGGTAACTTTTAATTTATGCAACTTAATTGAAATGCCATAAAAAAATCACCCAAAACGAAAACGTACATATAACAAAATTTATGCGTCCTTCATCCTTTTATTGGGTTAGTTTTCCGAACTTGAATCCCTTAAAGGGTAGCAAGGTATTGAGCAACTAATGAACGAAAACGAAATGCTGCATAAGTGAGGAAAGAGGGGAAATGGTTGCTGAACATATTGTAAACATACATCCATATACATATATCTTACTCTGAATTCAATTAACTCTTTTATTTTGACCATTCCAAAGCGAAATAGTAGAGAAATGACGATTTATGTATGGCATATCAGTACACCACCATTTTATTTGGTCACTCTTTTACTAAGTACCACAAGAATTTCCACAGGGTGTCAGTTAGTCGGTTATTATAGCTTATGTTCCGATTCCATTTTCTCTGATGCGTGCTGGAAAGTTTCGTGCTGTTTGTCGTGGTAATGAACTTGACTGTGGCGGAAAAATCGATTAGCCAAAATGCCCTCTCGCGACTAGTTGAGACTTTCGGTCGAATGCTTCTTCATCATTTCCATATTTCGAATTAATTATAAACCTGTCAGTGGCAGCCGAGCCGAGAGAAACTACAAAACAGCGAAGCTCATGCAAAGGCAACGGTAAAGGCAAATAACATATATTAAGTATACTCGTATACGCATGGTGTACAAGATAATTCCGATGCCGGAAATTGCCAGGTGAGACAACAATTTCTCTCTTTTTTTTGGTTTCCTCTTTGAGGGTTCTTGTGTGTGTGAATCAAGGCAACCTTTTTAAAACGCATAACAATAACGAAAATTTGAAAGAGATAAAAGACTTGAACGTGGGCGGAAACGGAAATGATTATTTCTCCTCCTGTAGCTCCGCCTGTTCCTTCGCAGTGTCTGAGATGAGTCCAGGCAGGGGAGGAGACAGGGGAAGGCGGAGGGGCCATGTACCATGGAGGAGGCGTCCGTCTGCCATTGTTGTCATTGCGGCCATTGTTCCATTACAGCATTTGTGTTGTTGCTGATGTTGCTGATGCTGCTGCAATTTTCATTTGGCCGGCCTTTTCTTGGCCGTTATCAGTGACAAACGGCCATGGCCGGGTCGTAAACGGATATGGGAAGAGAAAAAAGACAGGCACCACGCCCAGGACCCCAAGACCGGCACAATTTACACATTTAAAATTCAAATAAACTCATTTGCATGCAGACGAAATGAGCGGCTCGGCCAGCTGGACACTGTCGCAACATATGCGTCCCTGTCTGACCTTTGAACTCGCTCCCAGAGTTTTTGTTTTTACACATTTGTCATCATTAGGGACCGAGCTGTTAAAACGAACAGGATAAAGCCCGAAAAGGTAAAAAACATCATCAACATTTTGAGACTGACCGGGAATTGGCTAAATGAAATGAAACCTCGACTGCCTTCGACGAGGAGGTTTTGATCTCGTGACGGAGAATTACATGGCTACTCCGCCTTAACCGCATTTCTCTGCTTGCGCTTTCCCATATTTATATCGAATATCGACCTTTAGCTGACAGCAAATTGAAACTGAAAGCCGAGTCTGTCAGTCCGTTTTTTTGACAGGCTTCTCCGGGCACTTCAGAGTCCGCGACTAATCCAGACAAACGCGGCTTAATTACTTACAAGCAAATTGAAACCATAAATAAATAAAATGCGTTGAAACGAAAACTTCAACGGATGGAGAAAAATGTGCGGGCTCGGCACGGCACGGGGGAAGGGAAAGCAACCTAATACCCATATTGATAACTTAAGCCAGATGATTTACGGCCTGGTCAATCAACAAGATGCGGCGGCGAATACGTCTTCGGGCCCCCGGGTAAGTCCTATCGATTTGACTTTTGATTGATATTTGCACTGGGCTTAGTATTTGGCCAGGACTATGCGTACCAGTAGCTTTCGGCGACTGTGGGCTTGCGTCTGGTCAGGTTGTCGATATAAATCCTTTAAATGAAGTTAGAAAGTTGCCGCCACGATACGGCTTAGGCGTATCAATTTTAATAAATTTGCGCATGTCTTGCCATTAATTTCAGTTAATTTGCCATTTTTCATGCTTTGCCGCACGACACATTCAACACGCCATGAGGACTGCCAGGATTGCCAAGAAGGATACCCGTCCTTTGCATACGGAACAGAACGGCACAGCACAGCCCGTACATCAATGACACACGGCGAAACGGAACCGTAAATATCCTCGCAGGCAGCCAATATGTTTACACGCACACAATTCCAGTTACGGAACTTCTTCGACTCCGCTCCTGCTCCTGCTCCAGCTCCGGCTCCGGCTTTGGTCGGGAGATTTCCGCTTCCGCAGGCAGCGAGAGCAGCCTGCTCAATGGATCATAAATTTTGCAATGCATCGTAATTCTTTACCAGGTTGAAGTGGAAGTTGAAGCCGGCCAGAAGGAGCGAGGAAGGGCGAGGAGCTGCCACAACTTGGCCAGTTTGTTCGGCGCTTTGGCTAATAGTTGGCAAAAGTTTTCCTGCACTCGCAACCGAAATGAAGGACATCTCGAATAGCGGAATAAATATTGAAATTGCCAAAAATAAAACTTTCAAGGCGCTCTCTCAATATGCTACAAAGCACAAAGTTTCTAGAGACAGACTGCATTTGAATTTGCCATTTGAAAGCCGTTGGTCTCGGTTAAAGCTAATTTCGCCTGCTTGTTAATTATGCAAATAGATAAGTATTTAAGTTATAGACGGGCTTTATCGATTGTAAATCGTTTTCCATCGAAATTCGCTCTCTCCGCAAGCTCCTCCACACAATGGGTTTTTCAAAAGGACCTACTTACCTTTGCCCAGTACTCGATGCTCTGTTTTTCGGTGCTTGGCACTCAAAGCGCCCTGGCTCTGTACAAGTACTAATTGTTTCAAAATGGAATGGAGGCCAAGCTTGTTCGGGGTCCTTGGCCACTGACCAGCAGCTGTTATAGTCGTATCGATTTTTGCTTTTTACTTTCATCCGTTGCCAGCTTTTACCTGTCTGGCAAGAGCTTCTTGTAAATGTAGATGAGCGAAATTTGTTGGTTGTGTTTTCTGTTTTTTGTTTCCTGTTTTTCTTTGCAATTCAGGCTAAAAAAAACGAATAGTTTTAATTATATGTAGACATTGTTTTCCAAGTCCAAAAGAAAGGACAACTTGGAAAGGGCTATTGGCAACAGGATAATCGTATTTAAAGAAGTGTCCAATTTATAATTTTGCCCAATCTCCATTGCCTGACACTCGAATTCCAAACTCCAAATGCAAATTTGGAAGTTGTCTACTAGAGGAAGCCAACATTTGTAGAGCAAACAATATCGTTGAGGTGTCACTAACAACCCGCAGCACTTACGCAAAAACAAAAACCAAAATGGAAAAATATGCCAAATGTTGATAAATTCGTTAAATCCAATCCAATGCCGCAGGGAGAATGGGAAACCGTTTGAAAAACTGCAATCGAAATTTGTGAGGGCATATAAAACGCAAACAATTTCACTCATTCGCAAATACACTCGTTTATCATACGAATTATTCAATTGAAGCAACAGCAGCCGCTGAATTTGGCAGCCGACGGGACTTTTCACGCTGCTCTTACGGTTTTTTGTTGGCGCGTGGAAAATGTGGAAATCCCGATAATGACGAGGATGATGGACTCCGCCACAGTCCCAGTCAGATTCACAGCACATTCACATTTACTTCGGCATCTATGTATGTATGTATGTCTGTCGGAGCCAAATGGCCTTGGCGGTGATTTAAATGCTCATCGTGCGAATGCAGGAAAAAGGCAAGTCTGGGTGGAAGATGGGTGGAAAATGGGTAGAGAAAGCGACAATCCAATCCACTCCGAAAAACCGCGAATGTAATTAACGTTGAATAAAGTTAAACTCAATTCTTTTATCGGGCCACACACGATGCAGCTGGCCACAAGGGTTCACAAGGGTGCCGGATAGAGACATACATACTCTATAAAGTAATGAAAAAAAATTCGATATCACATTATTATCTGGACCTAATCAAATGTCATTTGTAAATCTTTCAAAGTTCGATAAGGTGTTGCCTGAAGAAACCATCCTGCCGTGCCATTATGGCCCTATCCTGTGAGTGTAACCTTTAACTTTCCCAGCTGACCGCAGCCGCATACATTCAATTGTTCACTTTTTTATCCTCCCTTTGCCTTTGCTTTTGCGGTTTCTAATTAAGTGTGGTGGTTGTTTCTGCAGTGCAATTGAAGCACTCACATGCTCGCACATAGAGACAAATACATAGACACTCTTTTTGTGCTTCTCCTGCTCCTGCCAGTCGCCAGATGGCGCTAATGAACTTCCGCTGTCAAATGAAACGCTTACCATGCAAATCGCACCATTTTCAATAATTGAAGACGCCTGCCACCGCATTGTTATTATCATTTTCATTTTGTGCTTCCGCCACTCGACTGTTTCACTTTTTTCTTTATTTTCTGCTGTTTTTTTTTTTTTTTTTTTTTGGATGATGGGGGAGATGATTCACATCCGTTTAACGCCATTTTCTTCTGAGGGCGCCTGGAAAGTAGGCAACAGTTTTTTTCCTTACATTGGCGTCCTCTCCTCTGCTTTCGGCTGCTGCAAATTGCTCGCATTTAAATGCAAAAATGGTCGGCACGTCTAGGTGTTCATGATGTTCGCCACCTGTACAGGCTGACACATCCTATCCTCCGCAGCCCCACCGTCTGCCACCTGTAAATTTACTGCTGCGCGTGCGTTTTCATTTGCTTTTACTGTCTTCGGTCTATCTTTCATTTCCCTGTGCCATATTTTTTTTTTTTTTTGGTTTTATTTATTTGCCCAAGATTTATGTCACCGACAGGAAGACAGGCCTGTCGTAATATTTTCGCACGCACACCCACACACACGCACACAATCGCCCATGATGGTGGGCCATATTTGTGAATGTGAAAGTGTATCTGCATTTGCGTGTGAGTGCGTGCGCGTTATGAATATGTATGTGTTCATTACGGGTGGAAGGAATTTTTTACATCGGCGGAAATGTTGCACTACTTTGGCCTGCCATGTGAATCCCATCTTAATCATCCAGCCGGCTTTGGTCTGTTTCCGCAATTGCATTGTCTGGGTGCTGCGCCACATAGAAAGGCTCTGATATCTTAGTGACGCAGTTTATTGAACTCTGGGGGTGAATGGCATAGAATAGACGTGCAGAAATATTTAAAATACACACTAGCCTTTTCTTGATTTGATATCAATATATGTAGCTCTCCCATGCACGAAGCACGTAAGTAAAAAGTTTATAAATTGTGATAAATGGAATAGAATTTCAACACGCATAACCTATGGATTTAAATCATCCCGAATATGTGAAATCCCAATCCTTAATTCATACTCCTTTTATATACTTTCTGCTGATGCTTTTTTCTGCTACATCCCTATCCAGAAATCCACCCGCTAATTCTTGTGGAAAATATGCGATTGAAACATTACACTGCCCTGTAAATTTCAGTTTTCTGCCTGCGAATAATATGCGACCTAATGTTTTCGAAGCGATTTTTCGTGTTGAACCCGAATCCGGGGTCGAAAACTTTCCATTTCGAGAAAAAAGGGGTTCACGGATAAATCCTGACGTTCTGGAAACTATATATTTGTATATTAGAGGATAATCTGTTCCATTTCCTTGCCCTCAGAGCAAGGGGTCTATTAATTTCTGGCGGTGTTATTTTTAGCCATATTGGATCCGCCTTTTTGAATTCGAAATCAATTCAGATTCGTAATCAGCACCTTAGAAAACTCTTAAGTGGCAAGATTTATTGAAACATGCATTTTATTTTACATATTTTTTTTTTCTTTGCATACTTTTTTTGCACCTCTTCATATAAATACACCCCCTGCTCTAGGGTTGCGCGCGAGCAGTTTGGCAAAAAACTCATTTGAAAGCGCATAGATTAGCCTTTAGTCAGGATTTAGCTGTACAGTTTTTTAAAAATGGTCAAAAACTCAATTTGAAGGGGTTTCAACACCTATTTTCTCAAAAACGTGACGTGATGGAAAGTTTCCGAACCTGGATTCGGATTGAGCGCAAAAAAATCCCTTTGGAAACACTATGTCGCATTTTGTTCGCAAAACCCATGCAGGGAAGTGCTATCATTCAAGATCATAAATACAAATTAAAATACGGTCGGCATTAAGGAGCGTTAATAAATTGCAGACATACACGAGCCCGTCATACACAAGGACAAAAATAATCCTCATATAAAATGCCATAAAATGGGCGCACGGGAATGTGCAAATGAAATGTTCAAATTGGAAAATTTCCACCAAACTGCGCCTGCAAATGGCGAATTATCCGCACTGGGGTTCAATTGGCCGGACCAAAGTGAAGTTGGCCGAAAGCCGGGTTCATTTGGCAGCAGGCTTTGTCACATTTTCGCATTTCCCAATCCCCCCGCCCCTGCCCCTGCCTCTGCCTCTGCCGTGGTGCGTTTTGCATTTTGGGCGATTTAATCTGCCAGAGGACCCCTGACAACATGGCCAACAATTAAGCCGTTCGTGCAAATTCTGTGCAAATTTCTCATTTATCGCTGCCACTGTCATTGCTAGAAGCTGCCCCTGCCTCGGGCCAAATGAAAATGGAACCGCAGGCGCCACATCGAATGCCAGTCGATTGTTACTTTTTGCAATGAAAGCGACTCGCGGGTCCTATCCGCTGGCATCCCATACGAGTAGATCTGACCCAAAAGGGGGGCAGTGTGATTAACTGCATCGCGACCGGGGCTCTTTGCGGGAACTCAAGCCTTTAATTCTAAACAGCAGTGTGCTAATTTGTTGCGGGAGTCGAGAGCTGGGAGCTGGGAGCTAGGAGATGCAACGACTGGATTTTCCTGTCCACCAGCAATAAAGCTAAACTTGTCGGTCCGACTAAGTGGAATTGTACATCTTCCATTTACCCATAAATGGGTCGCTTCCCCTACACCCTTCCCCACACAAAACTACACTTTTCCTTGGGATTTTTAATCTGTACCGTGTGGTGATTAAAATCAAATTGTACATCAGCTTTATGATAAGAAGCGCCAGCAAATGCTCCTTTATTCAGCTAAGCAGAACAAGTGTTATGAAAATTCAATTGAATTTCGTTTACTGTCTCAATTGCCCTGGCTCTTTCGAATCTCTTGGTAGTTGGCAATTCTAATTTGGATTTGGATGTTTTTATTTAAATACAAAAACCACTTTTCAAAAAACACATATAAAGTATAGAATTAAGGGAAACATACCAGTTATGGGCCCCCTTTCATTTTAGCCTCTTAACTTTCGACCAAGAGCATATTATACAAACTTATGTAAGCGAATTGAAAGCTAGATATCTTAGGTAAACGTCGGTGAAGAAACTAAATTGAATTCCTCGATTAGAAAAAAGTTATTAAGAATTTACTGAAGTGATCATTTTTTGAAAATAAAAATTATATGGTTTGTTTGGTGCCCCTTACTAAAAATTAAAAAAAATGAAATGAAACCACCACAAATAGGGAAAAAATTAAAACGTATTAATTTTTAGGGCTTTCACTGGCTTAGAAAATGTAAATTCATTTTTTTTTTCAATTGATTGATTGAATGTCTTGATTATATTTCATTAAATGATTCTGACGGTGTCGAATTGACGTAAAATGCATAAAAACAGTGTTAAAATATGTCACGTTAGCATATACAATTATATTACGCAGTTTCTCGACCAAACCCACGCAAAAACATGGTGCTATATGAGAGGGCCTATGCTTGGAAATAGTTATAATAATTTCAAGAGACCAAAAAATTATGTTATGCATACATTTTGGTTAAATACGAAGATAAATCAGAAAGTATATTGAAAACACTGCAAAAAAATGAAACACTCTCGTTTTTTCACAAATGCTTAACACTCTTATATCGCAATTCGAAAACAATAAAAAGTTACTTTAGTGTTTTTTTATGGCAACTTTTTTTAATATGCCCACAGCTACTACAAAAACACATATATTGGTTTCGTTATCAGCACAAAAACTTCGTACTGTCAACCAACACGACTCCTCATACTCAGATCAGTAGCTTCTGCTTGCTGTCCAAGTTTACGTGGGGGTGCCTGTAACTGGGGGGCCTACTGTATCCATGTTTCCCCTACTATTTGTTTAATGCTTGGAAGTATTAGAAGGATTGATCTTAAGGATTACAGTGATCGAAAGTCAGAAAGTCATATCCTGCTGCTCTGAGACATGGAAAAAACAATTGGTATGAAATAATGACATGAAAATAATTGTATTTCCTACTGCGAACAAGCTATGTAATTAATGACAGTAAGAAGAACCAACATTTATATTTTCCGAAAATTCGCTTAATTGCATTTGAGTTTTTTCATTCAATAATACACTACAATACTAGAATACATTTTTGCGGCATTGCAATTAGCAAATAAACAAAATGTAATTAGCAAACTATGAAAAAATGCTCGTTTATTGCATACACCGTTCCAAAATAAAAGTTTCACCAAAAGTTCTAAAATGATTTGCATGTTGGCTGTGTATGTATGTTCGTTTGTGGATTCCTGGGAATTATTCCACAGCAAAAATAACAAATAACAGACAGAGTTCGCATTGACAACTCCCTGCTTGTAATTTGTAAAGTTTGGCGATTTTTTTTGGGATGCATTCAAAATGTTCATTAGCTAATGAATGCGATATGGGGGAGTGGGGTTAAATGTCAGAAGCCTGACAGCTAAATAAACGCGAAATTAACGGAGAACATTAAAGCTTAAATGAGATTGGAAAATATTATTCTTGTGACGAAATTCTACACCTTAAGCTAAGAGTGGAAAGCGCTTTTGAAGCCACAGACTCTATCTCAACATGTTGACCTTTCCGGCTTACCAAAGTGCAACTCATCGCCTCTCCAGGCCATGGCTCACTGACTTACAGCAACTGCAGCAGCAGCAGCAGCAGTAACAGCAGCAGTTGCAGCAGTTTAAATCCAATACATAAAGGCGAACACAAATGAAAATAAAATAACGAAGTTGTAGCAAGAAGTACAAACAAGTGAACAATAAAACCACTTAAAAAGCAAGCAGCAGAAAATTTCTCTAGCAGACCTCACACCAAACACCAAACACGAAACACCAAGATGAGGACCAATCCCAGGACCAGGACCAGGACCAGTACCAGCACCACTACCAGCTTCAACCCCAACCCACCCACACCCACGCCCACAGCCACATATAAAAACTAACACGCAGAACAGTAAAAGCAGTATCTAGAGCTTTAACAGCATCAGCAGTACCCGAAGCAACAGCCAACATGTCTGTCTGTCTGTCGCACCCATACTAGTATAAAAAGCAAAATAATTGGCGTGTCAGACATTTTGTTACGCCCAATTTAAGTGCTTCCTCCTTTGCATGGCAGGACAGAGCAACACACCCTTCTGGCCAGCTCCTCTCCAGATGATCTACGGGAAGTGCTGAATGCCACCCAGACAAATCCATTACACGGATGATACAGACAAAACATAAAATAATAAAAAAAGCATCATTACTAGAACAAACTGCAAGGAATCCAATACAATATTAATCCTTTTGGATTTTCGACTCATCAAAACTTTTCCTAAAGCGTCCGTCGATTTGTAAACAAGCCAATGGGACTCTATAAGATCCTAGAGGTGCAGGCAAGGGAGATCCTTGAAAGGCTAGTAGAGCAAAAGAACTGATGATGTACTTGAAAAGTTTCTTCCTTTTTTGCATAATGAAAGGAGGACTGCACATAAAACCTTAAGCAGAAAAAGAGTATTAGGTAAATGAATGAGAATGCAAATAGAATGTATAGTATTTAAGGGATATTATTTAATTATTTAAATTATTTTTTGATGAGCAGAAAACTATGTACTATAGGTACGAGTGGGCACAAAATATGTAATCAATATTTATTCGACTTCAATAATTAATTAATTAATTTCCCCTCTTCCGTGGCTGATTAAGTGACTGTACAAATTGTAAATATTTATTTGAATATTTTAATAAATGTATTAAAAAGCCATTAATATTAATGAGGAGTGTGGGAAGCTAAAGAATTCTTACAAATTAATCAAGTGCATTCAGCTGGCATATTGACAATGTCCCCTGGATTCATTACCAGCCACTAAATGCATCCGTTTGGCCGTTGAATGAAATTTCATTAATTTTCCACATTAAAATTGCATTAATTAAATACCAAAATGCTCAATTGCTGGGTTGATGCCTTTAAATGTAAATAATTGAATGTTTCATTTGGCTGTGGCGATGGGGGGCAACCGGCATAATAATAATAAAAATCAGCATTTGTACACGATTCATTAATTGGCCATTCAAATAAAAGCAATCTTGTCACAGGCATTAAAAGTGGACTAGTAGAAGTGCTAAGAAGAAGGTCTGCCTCTATGTCTTTTAATGGCCAAAAAGTTTACCATTTCAGAATAGTTTTAAATATGCAGCGGCACACTTTTCCACATTCACTAAACAAACTGTTTGGAGCTAAGAGCTGCTTTGCATGACTCTACAACATTTAGCAGGTCCTGACATGTAATTACACACACATGCACACACACAAGCAGTCACACCTATATACGTACATATGTATACACAATATGTCGTTGCAACTCTGCGCACTTCCGCTTAAAACCTTTCACTTCCGGCTAGCAGTGCTCCAAAATGTACAGAACGAGGGCCAGAAATAGCCAAACTTTTTCCGCCACATTGCATGTGCCACGCAAATGCAAATTTTTGTATACCCGTACTTGTAAACGTATTCTCGTTTTTCTTCATTTAAATTTTATAATATTAAATACGCTGAGGGAGCCAGGGTACGAGCCAGAAAGTATGCCACAGATATTGAGCGGCCAGAGCGGCCAGACCGCCCTGGGGGGATGGTCTTTGGGGTCCATATCGAACCCATCGAGTTATGGCGTCAAAAAGCAATCAATTTTTAATTTTGCGTTTAATTAAAAATGCAGCAGAGGCGCAATTAAAATTATCCCATGCATTAAGTATACAACGCCCGGCTCGATTCCGACTGGTTCGGTTCGGCTCGGGTCTGCTCTGTTCTGTTCTGTTCTCTTCTGTTCCGGGGCGGGTTCAGTTCGATGGCCATGTCGAAAGTTAGCCGGCGCTTAAATGACAGTAACCAAAATCTGGTTTTGTTGCAATCAATCATGGCCTGGTCAGTGGGTCGCTGATGCTCGCTCAGCATCAACGGTAATTGGAAGTAGGTGGCATCGTCATCGAGATTGCGCGGTTGTCCAGTCCGCAGCCCCAGCCCCAGCCCCAACCCCACAGACAAGCACCAGCCCCTGCCACTCGGCTACAGATACAGTTACCACACGCATGCACGCATACATCCTTTACGCTGATGCTGCAACTACGCTGCGGTTGCGGCTCTAAAAGTTCGACCGGCTTCAGGGGGTTTCTGGGTGTTTAAGGGGGGGTTTATTAGCCCGTCCGACTGGCGTATGAGTGATATTTCAATAATGAGCATTCAATAAATTGACAATAATTATCAATGGACATCATATAACCAATTTGTGTCGCATCCGGATGAATGGCTCATCAACGTGATATATCTAAAGGTGAAGAGTTTGCATTTGCCTGTCATACCCGTTATTACAGCCGATTACGCTGTCAAGATACGAGCAGTATGACAAATATCGTTCAATTGATAGATTAAACCAAGCCAAGCCAAGCCCCCGCTGTTGACAGCTTGTTATATTTGCGCTTAGCCAGAAGATCAGAGGTGTTGACCCACTTGAGCCGCAGCTTTGCGAAATCACTTGCCATCAATTTGGACTGGGGCGCGTGGAAAAATTTGATTACCAAAAGCTTGCGCACGTCTGCTGGATAAAAATTACATCGACAACATGAAATTTAATCATTCTAATTTGTGGAATTCATGAAGTTTATTACTTGTACTTAATAGACATAAGCGGCAACGACTTTCAACGTGCCCAAGTGGAACCATTCCAAGACCAGATAAGACTAAAAAGCAGCAACTTCAAGGGCTGTCGATATACGCAGAAATATGTACAATACACTCAACAAATCTTTAGGCAGGAAGTAAAATGCAAAATTTCATAGGTTCCAGATTTTTCTGGTTGTATTTTATTTTTTCATACATATCATAAGAGGAACCCTCTTCGTAACTTTCTGTTCCTAATTGTTTTCCCCTCTTTTACACGCCTTACCAAAATATGTTCACCAAATCGCATTTCATGACGTTTTCCGCAGTGGCGGGTTTTTTGCCTCCGTTCCGTTGCCCTTCCCTGCCCTATCCGCTTTTGTGGATTTTTATGCTTTTGTTTTCCAGCGCCACGTCATGGCGCACATGGATCTAGTCCTGGTCAGGCAGTGCCAACTACGAGCGGGAATGTGTCTAAATTGTGTGTAAAAATTTCGCCTTCTCTTTATTATTATTCTCGTTTTTTCCTCTGTCTCTGGGTGACACCATATGGCCCCGGCAGATAAGGCTAAGTAATTGATGGACATCGCGGGACAGACACGAGCTCCAGGAATGAAATTTTAGAAATAAATAGCTTTATGTTAAAGACACCTTTAAATTTATTAAACTGCCTAAAGTGAAATGAAATATTTATTGACTCCCTGAATCACGTAAATATGTACATAATTTAGATATAGATACATACATATATACTTCTACCAGAAACCCAGTCTATATATAATATGATTTTTGGGAGTCTAGTAGTACACAACTTTTAAACGATTCGAAGCCAAAGCCAATTATGACCTACCGTCTTCTACACCACAGGATACATCAACCTTTTCCCGCCCTCGCCTCCATAACATTTTCAATTACCATTTTTGGTAAGGGGTAACTCTGCCAAGTCCACACCCACACCCACACCTACACCCACTCACAGCCTCCCCCAGAACGAGAGTGAGACAAAGTTTAACTACGAAATTGAGACATGTTGTTTGAGTACATTTTGTGGTCTTGCTCCAGCAATTCAGCTGTGGGGATTTTCGTGTTTTGTGTATGCAATTTTAAATGCACATCGCAGCTTCAGCTTCGGCTGGGTCCAGTTAGTTCTCACACACACTCCCTTGGAGGGCGATTCCCAAAATCCATGTTACTGTAACGAGGTTCCTTTGTTTGCTAAAAACTTATCAGGGCTATGGCTATGGTCAGGACGAGGCTGGATTCTCAGCCCTGGGTAAACAACAGGCAAATGGCTGCAATGATGATCCTTGCAGTTCCCCCCAGTTCTCTCCTCCCCCAAACGAGCCGCCTGACAAAGTCAATTTTTACACAAACTGTCGATTTTGTGTGGGCTTTGCTCTGGCTAGATTTCTCTACTTCCAGGCTCCCCCTCCGACTTCAGCTAAAGCCCTATGTGGGCTTTTGTCGGAGCCGAGCCAGTACTTGACTGGGGAAGTGTGTGGGGCAGAGACTTTTAAGGTCTCTCCAGTCGCTTCCACATGATTGGGCAATTCACAATCTCTTTCTCCCATAGACGCCATGGCTGTAGTCTAGGCTGATGTCTCAATTAACTGCCAAACATGCTTTTGTGAGCTGTTCAAGTTCCTGATTTGGTCAGCTATGAAACCCTGATTATAATTAGCCCAGATATTCAGTGACGTGGGATTTCATCTGAGGTCATCTGTGTTGAAATCCCTCAGCTTCCAATAGTCAGACACTTTCCTTTTCCACACTTTAAATATTAAATCCGACTGCATCATTCTCGATTTTCCCGGGAATGTAGCAAGATCCAGGGCCAGCAAAACCTGTCATCGGAAACAAAACAATAAATATGCTGTGCTCATGATTAATGATTTGCACGCACAAAGAAACTAACTGAAATAATAAAACGAAGCTGCGGTCCTGCAATAAGGAGCAAAAAGAAACTGTTGGCACTCTTGTGAGTACGAAAAAAACAAGCAAGCAAAGTAACAACGCCCCGGCTGGCATTCCCTCTGTTTGGCTTTGCGGCCAGCGTAGCGTGTATTAAGGGAATTAAAATGTTATTATATAAAACAAGGACAAGGGTCCGTTCCAGATGACGAGGGAGGGGAGAACTGGAAGGAAGAAAATCGAGAGAGGTGGAGTGGTGGGGAGGCTGAGAGATGGCTAGGTGGGTAAAACACGATGGCAACGCTGTTGCCACTGATCCTGGATAACGATGTGATAATCACACCCATCACAGCCACTCAGCCCGTGCATATGAGACGACGGATGGCTGGCAGGAAGGACGGAAGCAATGGACAGTCAGGGCAGGAGACAAGACAGGGAAGGACTGACAGGTGACTTGTACATAATTCCACCAATTTTTGCAAAGAACTTAATTTTACGCTTTTGCATTTTGAAAATGAAAAGTTGGATGGAAACAAGGACGCCCTCACCTGTTAGCCCCCCTCATCCCCGACCCTTGAGTCCCAGGCCTTAATAAGTTTGCTTAGCTACCCACAAAAGGCATTGAAGCGGGCACTCAGTTGGCTTTCACATCTACATCTACCTCTAGGTACCCTCTACCCAACATTTTTAGTCTTTCATGCTGTCTCAAATTGCTTTCCTTCATTTTCCATTGCTGGGGCTTCCATTGTTTGGATGAGTTTTTTTTTGAGTGAGCAATTTTTTGGGTCAACTCTTTTGCTTTAAATAGAAAAGATGCACGAAACTTAAATTCAAAAAAACGAGAAAAAACCCCGCATCTATATGTATCGATATATGTTATTAGTTTATTGAAGTAATATAATAGCATATGTTGTATCCTACATTCTATTTCAGAGAACGCACACAGGTGAACATCTGATAAGAAAATTTCAGGGTCTACAGAATGGTAAATTAAAAGTATTGAAAAGTATGTTCGCTACCAAGATCATATGGAAGTACTTACAGCCATGTAGGTTTGTATGTTTACAGGTGCCAGCTTGTATGCTCTCCAGATATAGGGCTTAGTAGAGCGCATCATTAGGATGAGCAGCATTTTCCTGTAGACGAGGTCGCCTTCATACCAATTGTTGTAGAAAGCAGCCGGCATTATTTTGTCACTCTGAAAACGCAGTGGGATGCAACAAGTATAAACATCATTTACGCATATTGAGAACATGAATATTTGAAAACGGAATTCGCAGGACTTGGTCGACTGTCGACACATGTATTTGTATCTTTCTGTTATGATGAAGACCCCACTTACCGCCATTGTGACCTGAGTGCCATTGTGGCATATGAAGTAGGTGTAGATCATGAATAAGAACATTCCCACCATATATTTGAGAGCTAGACCCAAGTCAAACATGAGCATGGAAAAGCCCATAGAGCACACGGCCATCGACGACACACAGTAGCTGATTAGGAAATTGAAGTTAAAAATGCCACTGGCATGGTCCGCCACTTTGAATAGCCGAATGTGGTAGGAGATCAGCTCCCGGAGCTGTTCCTTCGCCCTGGGATCACGGGCGTCAAGGGCGTCCAACCGCCTAGCCAGGCCATCAAAGTGCAGCTCCAGCTGGACTGTGCAGACGCAAACCAAAGACTCAGTGGCCAGCATCATGCCCAGGTTCACTACAGCTGCGAAGCCCTGACTAGCATAGGCGACCCAGAAGCCCAGAGCTGAGCCATTCACCTGCCAGGGATACCACGCCTTACTCTGTATCTGGTAGCTCACTTGCTGTGACTCCGTCAGTAGCTCGCTTAGGAGCTTCACGATGGGCAGGAAGTTGTAGTAGATTCCCGAGAAGATGAAGAAGGAAGATATCTTCTTCATATTAAGAGCTAACTCGTCGTAGAAGTAGTGAGTACTGTAGGGGCTCTGTCTGTCGGATGGAAACAGTTGCTCCAGTTCTTCCAGGATTTCTTCAATCTGGGGTCTGTAGAACAGCAGCATGTACATATTGCAGATACCCAGAATGGTGAACCACAGCATGCTGCCCACTTCAGAGATCTCCGCAATGTAAATAATCGACTCTTTTGTGTTCCGTTCGATGTGGTAGCCATAGGCGATGAATGAAAAAAAGTAAGAGCTCATATTCAGGGCACCCAGTACGAAGATAACCCTTTCTATAGGCGTCTGCCTCGCACCCGGTGATTCTCTGCCACTCCACTCGTATCTTCGCATCCCAGCCACTCGGCAGCCGAGATCCGAGTACTGCATAAAATCTCCCAACTGCATGCTTACAGAGACAATAACTGACTGGATAACTAGATGGAGGTATTACATTTATAAAACCATGCACTGGGAAACCAGGCACATTCGTCAGCCTGCCATGACCTTCAATGACGTCCTGAGAACATGCAACTGCCCTAACTGGATAATGAGGGTCGTTAACTATTAACTATTCTTATAATTTGGTATGAAAAAAAAAGCTTTGATTATATTTTAATACCATCAGCCAAGGGCGGAACCTACATCCAACCTACCGCCTCTGTGACCTGGGTGCCATTGTAGCTTAGGAAAATGTGTAGACAAGGAATAGGACAAGCCCAAAGATGTACTCTAGAGCTGAACCCAGATAGTACACTGTCATGGTAACTACCATGAAGCACATACAAATGGTCGAGGTGGAGAAGCTCACGAAGAAGGTGGCGTTGAACAGGCGATTGACATTTTCCGCTACCTGGATTATGCGACTGTGTGAATAGACCAGCGACCGGAGCTTTTTCTTTGCCTAGGGATGCTTGGCATCCAGTTCTTCCAATTGACTGACCAAGCCATCAAGGTGTAGCTCCAGTTGGGTGGTGCATACATAGATCAAATTCTAACTGGTCATCATGGCGCCCAAGTCGACCACAGGGATACCACGTGGTGCTTTGTGTTTGGTAGACGGTACAGCCAACTGCAAATATGATGCATGATCTCTTCATCACTCGCCACGACTCTTCATAGTAGTGACCAAGGCGATAGATTTTCTTTCGGACGATGGAGAAGATTTCCTCTAGTTGCTCCAGCAGTTGTTCAATTTGGAGTCTATAATAGAGTAACATCCCCATCATGCATAGGCCCCCCATGGTGACGGCCCCCCCCCAGGACTCGCTCTGTGTACGGCAAGCATAGATCACACATCCTATCATTATCATACGCCAGATTGATGGCAAAAAGCTAATTCTCTTAGTCAGTGATTGCTTTGGGCTCAAGGATCCACTCCACTCGAATCTCCGAAGTTAAGTCCATTGGCAGGTAAAGTCAGTATACTGCATTAAGTCCTCCAACTGCATTGTGCTAACTAAGCAATATGGAAGGACACAGCAAGGTGGACCTGAGAACACGCAACTGGATAATTGGCTTTATTAGGTATTCTTTTGATTCGGCATTCATAAGCCACTTTGGATTCTAATATGATTTTTTTTCCTTTGCTTTTATTTCACAATTTTTGGAATAAGTGACATCACCTTTGGTGTCTGTTCATATGAAAAAATCATGGGGTTTACTCGGCTGCCATACTACATATTAGTCTGTATTTCGTTCGATCATAAAAATATGTCGATATCAATGCTTCCATCTAGCTGTTACACATATTTTCAGGATATATAAAAACGAATATAATCTGCATTTTCTACATGTCGGGAGTCGAAATAAAATTGAGCAGGATAGTACAGTTAAAGGCGCGATTTATGTGTTCCGCAGGGATCAGGGATCAGAGCTGTTCATGGGCCGTGGGATGTCTGCCAATGATTTGCTTTGAGCTGCTGACTAGCCATACTCAAGCCTACTCCGACGATCGATCTAATGACTTCATTTAAGTACGGCCTGGATACCACGTGTACGTCTTTGCTCTGTAGTTGATTCGCTGCGAATCAGTGTTCGTGCACAAAAAACCTCCATCCTAAGGAACATCCAGACTTTTATATGTTAGTATTTCTGGGCAAAGTGATTATTTGGCCAGTTTTCCCAGGAACAGGCAACGGCCTCTAATGGATAAATATCTTAATAAGGTATTCCTCTGATAGGAGAACGAACAAAATGTATTTTAGATCTTGTTACAGTGCCACACAGAATGAATATTTGTGGGATAATATGCGGATGCTTCGATGCTTGCCAAGAAGTGTCATCATAAAGTAAGAAAACTGAACAGTCTATCAGATTATTATTTCCTTTAGATTATTTCTCAATACTTACCGCTAAAGTGACCACGCTGCCCCTGTAGCATATCAGAAAATTATAGATGACAAAGGCGATTAGACCATTTCCGTACTGTAGGGCTGTGTTCAAGTCGAGCAACATCATGGCAATGCTCGTCAGGCAAATGGCAAAGGTCGAAATGACCATACTGGACGTGAAGGTAAAGTTAAAGAGGCGATTTATTCGATCCCCAAGCCGAAGTATGCGATAGTGGTATACGATCTGGGATCTGAGCTGTTCCTTTGCCATGGGCTTTCTCGCATCAATGGCAGCTAGGTGGTTGGCCAAGGCATCAAAATGCAGCTGAAGCTGCGCTGTGAAGAGACAGATCAACGTCTGACTAGACATACTGAAGCCCATTCCGACGGTCGAGCCAATTGCCTGACATAGATAGGCCACCGCGTAGCCCAGAGGTGAGCCGTGCACCTGCCAGGGATACCACGTGTAGCTCTGAGACCTGTAGCTTAGGTCCTTCGAGTCCATGTGGTGCTCCCACAGAAGGACTACAAGGGGCGCGATGTTGTAGTATGTGATGAAGAACACGTAGAAGGTGGTCACGCACTTCATTAGGACTATCGCCTGATCATTGTAGTGTCGGATGCGATAGAGCCTCTGCGTGGGCTCGGGGTACATCTCCTGTAGCTCGGCAAGCACCGCCTCGATCTGCGGTCTCTTGGACGTCAAGGCCCACATGTTTAGGACCCCGGCAAAGGTGAGCGTCAGCACACTGCCCATCTCCGCGATCTTTGCCAGGTACATACTTAATTCCTCTAGTTGACTATTAAACAGGATCCAGTAGATGATCATACCCAGATTCTGATAGCCCAAGCTCAGGTATCCCACCACTAATATGAGCTTCCTGGTCACCGTCTGCTTGGGGGCCACGGTTCTCCGGGCGGTCCACTCGAAACGGGGTGCCATGCCGAAACAACGGAAGGCAAGGTCCGGATACCTCATCAAGTCATCCAACTGCATCCTGTCCAATACTAACACTGACTTGCTGCAGGTCGCAAATGGCTTTTATAAACCAATGCTTCAGGGCCTAATTGAGCAATTTTCAATCGAGTCCTGGGAATAGGCAGTTGTTCTGCTTTGGCTTGAAAACTTGTCCTGTTAAATAATAATTAAATTTAAAATCAGAATTACTGCGCCAGTCACCTTGGGATTGAATGGTGAAAATTGAAAATTGATTTCTCCTTTCCAAAGCTATGATTGCTGGTTGTCCAAGATTTCTATTTCCATAGGAGCAATCAATCACAGGGGATTCTGGGTCTGGTTATGGATCTTGGCCGGGAAAGTCCCCAAAGCATTTGTTTATTTATTTCGTTTATATTTGTGTCAAGCTCGTAATGCTAGTGCTGGTGCTGGTGCCTCCGAGCTGGCTATCAGGCTTTTATGTGCCATCTATCGCTGCTGATAGCAGAAGCCAGTCCCAGCCCCAGTCCCAGCCCCAGTCCCAGCCCCAGTGCCAGTGGCAGTCTCAGTCTCAGTTCCAAGCCCCTCATTCTATACTCCATTTCCGGCGGAAGTACGAACGGGGAGGCATTTTTATATATGCCTGTAAGTATTCGTATTCTATGTATTGTACTTGCCGCCAGTTTACTTCTTTGTTTATGAGCATGCCCTCGTACTTTTATGTAATGCGAGCTTTTATTGTTGCTGTTATTTTGTGGTCTACTTGGTTGCGCCTCATATGCTCCCTGTCTTTGTATGCACTTGCCCCACCAATCGCTACCCAGGACTCTTGGGAGTTTTGTTTGCTCTCGGTATTGATTTATGGCTCGGGGACTCTGTTCCTTGTTCGGGATTTTCAGTTTACGGTTTTCTGTCTCCGTCTCGGTCTCGGTCTCGGTTGTCGTCTCGTCAACGTTTTGTTGCGGTAATTAAACTCTGATTGCTTTTCAATTGTTTTTATTGATTGGCCAAGCATTCGTTTCTTTTAATCGAGCTTCTGTTGATTCGCAATTAGCCACGAAATTCCATTGAAAATGTCTCACAGAAGGGCAGAATTGCGATGGCTAATTGATCGAACTTGGTTAGATTGAGTTAAATTTAGTTGATATTTCATTTCGAAAGCTTAATTTATGGACTATATTCAGAGGGTATGGATAAGACAAACAAAGCTTAAAAACTTGGCAGCTGGCGCGACTCGACTCGGCCAATTTTCAACAACTCAAATCGTGAGGCAGCTGCGCGTAATGGACAATTTGAATTATCCTTCGGTGGTGGTGCTGCAGCTATTGGTGGTCCTCTGATGGAGATGGAGGAGTGTGAGTAATAGTTTTGGCATCCAGCACGATTTTCCTAGAATTTATGGAGCGCCGACAGCCAAGGGCCACTACATCGAGTCGAGTCGAGTCGAGGCGAGGCGAGGCGAGTCTAGTCCCGAACTTGGCAAAAGCGAATCCATTCGACATTCATCTCTTTTGTCCAGCGCTGACAAGTGCAAAAGCAAAGTAAAGTAGCTCGCCCCTCCTCGATTCAGCTCCCAGCTGTTGGACGTGGGATCGATCCACTGGCCGGGACTTTTTAACTAATTAAGCCCCGGTAAGAGGGAACAACACATGCTACTAATTTGTGAAATTAACGTGTTTGTTTTGGCCGCAGTCGAAATAAATTACCCTAAAAAAAAAAACCGAACTGGGTCCAAAGGTAAAGGGCCAAGGGCCATGGCCATAAATTCGCATTCGAAGGCGAATTTCCAGCTGCAACTTTTGTTTGCTTGTTTACGCCCGACAAAAGGTTTGGCAAAAATTACGGCCCGTTGGGAAATTTATGTGCAACTCCATGGAAATTAAACGTTTTCGCCAGCTTAAGCACAGCTGTTCGGACTTCCGGTTACCCGGTTCCCGTCCCGGACGCTATCCCATTTTGACAAGGATCTATGAAAATAGTGTGCAAAATTATTGCTCCATTCCCATTCCCCTCGCCATTCTAAACTGCTAAATTAAGATAAATGAAGGCATTAAGCTGGGAGAATTTATTTGTTTTGATAAGCGAGAAATCTGTCTGCCCCGATTCAGTTCTACGAGTGGCATAAGGGTTTTTCTGTTTAAATTGGATTTTGAAAAAAAATGAAGGCATGATTTACTCCGACAGATATTTAATATATATTTTGTCTGTTTAATTGTTATCCCCATTTTTTTCCGATTTTGCAAGAGTTTTTAAGGATCTTTAAATATTTCTGGTTAGAGATAAGGCACATCAAGAGATCACAAAATGAAATATAATACAAAATATTCTTAAGTTATGTGTAATACTGGTACCCCTTAAAAATTTGATATTTTCCAGGAAAATACCTTTCTCATAAGAAACGACTGAAGAGCCATTCCCAATACAAGAATTGGTTCGCTATACTTGCACTTATTATGATTTCCTACTTGGACCAGATAACTTTTTTAATAAGCCTGAAAAGATCAACAGCCAAAACTGGACTCAAGTCCAGATGACTTTGGCTAATAAATAAAGTTTTCGACGCTCAGGTAAACACTCGGCATGACCCACAAAAAGTTTGTGGCCAAAACAGAGGCAACATGAAAACGCAGTACATATAGAAAACTTAAGGAAAAATAGTTTTGGTCAAAAATGCTTGGCCTATGTTTCTTGAATTTTTGCCTGCAATTAGTTAGCCCATAAACGGAGAGAGGTGCATATGAAATATATGGCCACAAAATGCCAGCAAATTACTCGGAGCCCCAGAAACAACGATTTATGAGTATCTCCAAATGGAACGGAAAATAAATGGGCTAAAGAGATACCCTTCAGAGGGGTTATCCTAAAGATACGGAAGGAAGATATACTCAGATACTTCATGGTCAATAAATTCTATAAACGGTGTTTAGAGGAACCCTTTAAAATAATATAAAAAAAATATATATATATTAAAGATACATTTTAGAGTCGGTTTTCATTTTGTATTTATGAGTCTTGCCCACAAATTGTTCATTAAATTTATCTCAATACATAATTTAAGTTTGTTTTGCTGGAAAAAGTACTCGGCACAGGACGGATTTCATTGCCCATTTCTGTTTCGGAAACACATTTCCTGGCTTCGCGCTGTACGAGTGAGTGTGGCTGGCCGTGTGGGCAGCTTGTTGGCTGAAATGCTTAGCCTTAATTTATCTTGTTGTCAGGCTGGGTGGCAGCAACAAATGCAGCCGCAATAGTTGAATTACTCACACAGATACACACTCTCTCACTCACTAGAACTTGGACAGGTGAAATCTTGGTGAAAGTGAAACTGGGTCGCAGGAAAGTTTTTCCACCCACCCACCCACTTTCTTTTTTATTTTTTCGGAACAAGATAAAATGGACACACCTTATGTGCTCTTCGTTTTGTGTGTCTGTGTGTGTGTGGTGGGGGGTTTAGCGGGTTGCTGTCGAGAAAAGTGTGAAATAAAGTGAAGAAAATTGCTGCCTACTTTCGGTTTTCCTTCGCTTGGTGCTCAAGGGAAGGGGGTGGGGGGGTGGCCAAGCAATTTGTTAGCAGTTTCAGACCTTAGAGCGTCTCAGTGCAAATGTAATTTACTGCTGGGCAAAAGAATGTTTTGGGCGGAATTTATTTGCGGCCATTTTGGACAAAAGTGAAACCAAAGGGAAATTCCTAAAATGCTTCCCAGCAAACAATAGGTACAAAAATATCTGAAAAAAGTGAAGTTTTTCTAATCATTTGTCTGGCTGCAATTGCCAACACATATTTAGTTTATTTCCCCTGCCCTGTATTTGTCTGAGATGTCCTGTTGCGCAGTTTTTCACACCGAGAGTGCCAAGAATGTTTACTTGGCTTCGTCAAAATCCTGTTGCTGTGTCTGCTGTCTTTCGCGCTGCCTTTTGTTCCCTTTCCTTCATTTTTCGGCACCCTTTCTGTCCTTTTCCCTGCTAATAGTTTTACAAGCCCAGCCACAAGTCAAGAAGGGAGCTTTAAAAATCAATGAGAAACATTGTATACATTATACTACTTAAAATATGGTTTGTATTGGATTTATTTTTTCTCAAACGTTTTGGCAAAGTTGACGCCGTCCTCGATATTTTTCTTCAGGATGGGCAGCAGCTCGTCCAGGGCCTTCTGTTCGAATTCGTTGAGGTCAGGGACTTCTAGGTAGCGCTTGATGCCCTCCTTGCCCAGTTCAAGAGGGCTGGCGAAGAAGGGGGAGCTTGTCACACAGGATGAGACAAAAGAGCACTCAATTATGCCGTCCTCTCCGTTTTGGGCCCGAATCAGGGACTCCACGAAACAGCAAGTGGCATAGGCCATGGAAAGGGTTGCCGAACCAGCGCCGCCCTTGGCCATAACAACTTCAGTACCGGCTTCCTTGATGCGATGCGTCAGTCTCTTGATGTCTTCGGCGTCGCCTCTGAACTTGGGCTGGCACTGGGAGAAGACCGGTAGGATGGTGGGTCCGGTGTGCCCTCCGATCACCGGGATATTTACCGTCTGTGGATTGACGTTCATGTGGTCGCCAATGAACTTCTTGGAGCGCACCACATCCAAGGTGGTTATCCCGAACAGGCGGAGTGGATCGAAGACCCCAGCTTCCTTGAGAATCTCAGCGGCAGTCGGGACAATAATGTTAATGGGATTCGTGGAGATAGTAATCAGTGCCTTGGGACAGGCGCAGGCTATAGCTTTGGTCACATTGATGGCTATGCCACCGTTGGCCTCCATCAGTTGGTCACGCGTCATGCCCGGCTTGCGGGGCATTCCGGCGGTTACCACCACCAGATTGGCGTCCTGCAATGCCGGCACCATCTGCTCCGGGCCCACGTAGCCGCATACCACTCCATGTGTGGAGACATGTCCGGTATCGGCGGCGACTCCCTCCGTGCCGCGCAGATCGTGCAGGGCAAGCTCGTCGATCCCCTCGACCTGGCGCAGGAGTAGCGACAGTGGCTGTCCTATACCGCCGCCAGCACCCACAACGGCGACCTTGAAGGCGGTGCGTGCCATCAGGCGCCAGGGATATCTGGAGGGGACTATCTTTGCCTTGAATTTCTTAAGAAACATTTCAAAATTAAGTTTTTACGATGATCAGGTCTGGATTGAAATAAAAAATGGAATTTGTATTACTGTATAAAGGCCAACTTCTATACTCCCTTAGCAGGATACATCTTAATAATATCAAAATGTGTTGAGTTCTACTCTTGTATGAATTTTGGAATGATTATAAAAACCACACTCTCGAAAATAACTTTGTATTTGTAGGAAATATCGATCCAAAGGTAGGGCAAGAAGTACACATAGATGTGTTATGTAGTCGTCATAGAACGATCGGTATATTCATGATTTTCCATTCATATTTCGCCTTTTTCAATCGATTTTTTCATAACCTCAGTCAGCTCTAGTGAAAAATTCTTTTTATTCAGTAATTTAATCCTGCATCGAATATCCATGACTATGTTCACCCTTTGATCTGGCACACAACTCTTCCAGTATCAAAGACAGCGGACGGATGCAGCTCCAAGCACTGGCGGCCAAAGAACTCTCAAGGTCGCTGTTGTAGGGGATGCTGGGGCATAGGACAACCTCTATCGATGCATCCTTTTGACGGTGATGAAACAGAACGACTGTCTCTACTCCGTCTCATTGAAATTCCATGCCTGGATCATCTTGAAAAAGCGGCTTTAAGGTGCCTGATTTCAGTCTTAGAGCAAAACATCGAAGCAGGTATCAAATATAGCCAGAGCGCTGTAATCTGCGGGTCTACAGAAACTTCGCGCCCCTAACATCACTCCGTGGAGGTGTGGTGTATCGTAATTTCCGCAATCGTCTATATTTTTGTCTAAAAAATGATTTAAAATTTTCTTGATCAAATTTTTAAACAAATTTAGATATATTTAAATCATTAATAAGCAAATCAAATGTTTTGCAGACTTCATCCTTGATTCATGTTCAACTTCCTTAAAAACTCAAATTTGGTTTTTTTACTTATTTATTTTGTTTTTTTGTATTTTTGGCTCAGTGTCAAGTTTTACATTTCCAGACCCGACTTTGTCGGCAGCCGCAGTCGCAGCTGGTGTCAGGACTCGGAACTGTGGCCAAGACGAAGACGCTTCATCATCGAGTTGAGAAGAGCCGCAAATCTCTGCGGTCTCGTCTTAATGGCTAAGAAATTGTGATTTATGCCTCGAGATTTGTACATACACTGACTGCTTGACGCATGCTTCCAGATACTTGTACATGTATGCACATACCTACTCGTACTTAAGTATGGTATATGTACGTATGTATGTAGCATGTGTCTAAGCAGCGGAGGGGCATGATTTACTTCTTGTTGAACTGAAGTGTTCTTGGGGAGGCGGGTGGAGCGGACACAACTTACAAGAAACTTTGGCATTTGAATACACAAACTCCACGCAAATACTTCCTTCCTGTTTCAGGAGCATTCATTACTTAATTAGACGCAAATTTATTTGCCAGCCATCCAAAGGTGCCCAAATTAGATCAGTTGAATTACTTTAATTGAATTCATTCAGAGGGAAAAGGTGGTGGAGCTGGAGCTAGCATCTTTCTGAAATCTCTTCTGGGAGGCTCAAAGGGTTGGAGGACTTCTCTCCCGTCGACGGAGGAAAAGTGTTTGAGTCGACAGTTTTATTGCTGCGACATGAAAACTTTAGGTCTCTGGGCTTGCCAGCCCTTAGAAGGCTTATTAGGTAATTGGATTTCTTAACGCCTTTGTTGCGGCATCTACAATGATATTATTTTGTCACTACCCCCTCAAAGGTCATTGGTTGAAAAGCTGGGTTATGCAATTAATTACTCTAAGTAGATGCCTCAAAAAAAAGCTTGGGCGAGTAGGAAAGCGAAGTTTAAATAATGGCGAGATACTCTTATTTATTTGAGTCGGATTTAAGATAAAATCAAAATTTGTTTAATAGTTTCTTAGCTAAACTATTTAATTTAGACAGTTTGTAAGCTAACGTATGTACCAGAATAGTTCTCGAATAAAATACAGCGCAAGACTGAGTTGGAATCGTAAGAGCACATTCTCGACAATCTGCTTCAACCTTCTTTGTTGGCATTTTGTTGCATAGGTGGGCAATAATTTTCAGAAATTATACATGACCACTTATGTTGTCATTAACGCTAACGACCACCGACCACCGACCCGAAAAGTGTGTCGAGGTATTATGAAATGTTTAACAGCCTCGTCCAAGTGCCTGCTGCAAGTCTGTGCAATTTTTCCGTCTATCGCGGAGTGGAGTGGAGCCTCCTGTCGACGGCTCCTGGCCGCAGAGCAGTGCCTGACTGGGTAATCCAAAATTAATGGCCTGTCAGTCATAGTCGTGCTACAATTTTAGCCCACTTGGTTCGCTTTTGGGGCTCTGCAACTACAGCTGCGATTCCGTCTTACAGGCGGTCGTGTGCTACATCCTTTCTTTGTGTAAATTTCCGCTTCCTTCTCTTTTCGGCCAAAGTAGACCAAGAACGAGCTTAATCGAAAACGTATGAATGCAGCGCAAAATCCAAAGAGGCCTGACTTGGCGATGAGAGCGTTACAGGATAGCACTCACGGGCAGCGAACTACGTGTCCTTAATATGTCTGCCAAATTTAAGATTCTCTTACATCAGAGGCTTTAGTAAGTAGGGAGTAGGCAGAGTATCTAAGTACGGCACATGCTGGAATAGTCGAAGTATCATTTGACCTATTTAATCTTGCAATGGGTTGACAAATCAAGTATTCTTGATTATATCATGAGCTTTGAGGAGTTCTGCTGCTCGTCAGAGCTACACGAATTTGGGAGCTGCCGTCTCCCATCTCTAGGCCAAAGCCACAGCACTTAAGTCTCTTTCGTGTTGCTCTTTTTGCCACTCCTTTGCCATGGCTCAGGGCTGTCCTGGCCTGGTCGGGTATGGTCTGGCTGTGGTTAGAGCAGCCAAGTTATTACAAGCGCAAAAATATTTTCACTTAAGTAGCTGCCACCATTTTGCTCAATTTATTTCCAACATCAAGTCCTCCTCTCGCTCGCTCCTCTTTTCTTTTTTTAATTTTAACACACAATTTTCGTGTAATGTTTGGCTTTCAGCTCGTGTTGCTTTCAGCGGAGAACATTTTGCAGACTTGAGGGAAAAAACCGCTATGTAATATTTAATTGAATGTTTTCTGTTGAATGCAAGGGCTTTAAAATATAATATATATATATCATGCTCGCACTCGTATATTCATCATCAAAAGAGTCTCCTTTTTGCACATGCAGATTTCCGTATGCAATAATCTGTGGAAAATCTCTTGGACACTTGTACGCTCTTCAAACATGAATTTGCTTCTGTTTGGGTGGTTGCACCTTTTTTCATGCAATTTTCGGGTCATCTGGGAGAATGTTTTTATTGTGAGACGCCTGGGAATGAACAAATTTCAGAACAATTTTTTGTTGCCTTCATTTTGGAAAAATGGAAAAATTTTGTATGCATTTGGGCGTTTAACGATGTGTGAAAACGTTTGCCATTTTTGGTAATTGCTCTTCCATGCAATTTTATTTCACTTTTCAATGCAAGTCCAGCGACCTCGACTGAACATGAAATTAAGTACTGCAAAACTTTCTTGATTCGGTACTTTATTCCGGAACAAAATGTTTAGTTTCTTGACTATTAAATATAAAATCCTCTGATTAAATTAATATTGCAATTATTTATTTAATTTAATTTATTTAATTTAGCCCTCTTTTGAATCGTTTTTCTTTCTCCTTCTCTAAGTATGTACATATATCTATACGAAATCTCCACTGAGTATATCTTCAGAGATGTTGTTCAGGCCAGCGTTTCCCTTTCACTTTTCTACTAGTTGCTTATACATTTAGGACCTATTTTCACTTGCCTCTGAAGTGGCTCCCCACCCCTTAAGTGCCATCAGTGATTTGTGGATAGGGGGAAGGAGTGTTAAACAAAAGATCCGACATCTACGCGCTCTGATTATCTGTAAATCAAATGCAATGAGATACAGCTGGAGCTTGAATTACACTTACACGACTAACATGACATTCCCAGGGTGGGGCGAAAATAGAAGCCTTTTACGGCCTCAGGGGGATACGAGAAGCAAGTCGCAGGACGTCTACGGGGTTTTAGGGTCGATGGCGAAGCAAGTGACCCATAAAATATCACGTATACGCAGGCCGCATGGCCACAGGAGGCCGCCTGATGAACTAACACCAGTATATATGAGCATATGCTTCCCTCTGTATGTGTATGTTTGGAGTGTGTGTGTGTGTGTGTTTGTGTGTGGATGCGTTTTTATGATTTGTGGCATAATGCCCAGTGAGGCAAAGCCCAAGCAGAGGAGCAGTAGCAGCTGATTGTAAATCTATGCGGGCTTCGGCTCAGCTCATGCCTCCAATGGCAAACCCAATCCCAGTCCCAGTCCCAAGCCCGAACCCGAACCCCTCCAATGCGGTTATTCAGCCAAGAGACAAGGATGAAGAATGGAACCATTCAGTTGGGAGGAAGAGGCAGTGAGGGGGAGCTGTGTGTAGCCTCCGTGGGGTCAAATCCTCTGCGGCTTCGCAAGCTGTCGCCTTCATCTTTAAACTTTAATGGTCGGCCAAAGTTTTGGCCGCGGCTGAGCTTTCGCTTTAGCCAAAAGAGGACTTGGGCACGTCTTGGCCGAAAAGCAGCTGCCTTCAGTCTAGCGGAAAACCACACCTCACACACACCCCTCTGGCATATTGTTAATTCCCTGGACGTGTCCTGTTAGCGAAACGCTTTCCAAATATTTATTTATTATTTACTCTCGTCCACCTTGTTGGCCGCAGAAGAAGCAGCAGAAGCAGCAGCAGTCGACAAAAAAATTGTGGGAGAAATTTGATTTAGCTGCTCTTTGACATCGGGTCTTAGTAGCTCTATTTATCTACGTGATGTTTTCAGTGCTCTTTAGCAAGATAGCAACCGAAAGCTGTCAAACGTGGCGTATACTTAATATTAATTACTGCAAACAACCAGAACGAAGCCCATAATGGCTGTTGATAATCTTTCCCACTCTCGGGCCCGCTCCTTTTCTTTCTGAGGTTCTCTGAGAACAAGAACAGATCCTTCCACTGATAAACAGTGCTTGGAAAATTGTATTAATACACTGCGAGAATACGAGTACGTACAGTACATATGTATGTCGCTTCAGTTTTCTTCTCGCTTGTGGCAAAGCAAATTGACTAATTGTCTAATTAAGTCATTAGCTAAATTACTTGAATCGCTTTTTTCTGAATAATGTTCAAATCGCATTCCAAACTAAGGTAATTACGGCACTTAACGAACCAACTTGCCGTATGCTTGATGGCTATGGAGGGTGATTGATGTTGTTCGCAAATTTCTGTTTTTTTTTTGGAGCTTAAGGACATAAGTGAGAGAATTGTCGGAAAGTATAGGCACAGGAGTCCAAGGACTTTCTTTAGTTATTAGTATGTTTGCTGTCAGCAATCTGTATCCTATTTTAACATTTTCGTAAAATATCCACCCCAAATCCATATACCAACTTTTCCCAGTGCAAAGCACTTTCATTTTGTGTACGAGTAAGTGAACGGCCAGACAGAAGTTTTTCGCATGCATTCCCAACCACTTGCAATTAACACTAAAATTAATTCATATTAATTAAGGCTCAGACCCGGGGCCAAATGAGAACACACTTAATGCTTGGGGCAGTTAGCTTTTATGGGACTCAAACAGAACGGGAGGCGGAGGCGGAGCCGGGCCCTTTCCCCATACCCAGTCGAACAAATAGTGACCTCGACGGCAAATGTAATAAATAAGAAAGAGAACAACTAATTGTGGAGGTCCGCCCCTGACCAGACATAACAGCATTCATTAATAAACGACCCCGAAGCGAGAGCTGGGTCCCAGCTGGAAATAGCTGGAAACCATGGACCAAAAAAACCCAACCCCATCCGAATGGAGGAAGCAAAGCATGGCAAGAACAGGCATAATATTAATAACATTTAATAAGTTGTAGAAATTAGCAGAGCAATGGAGGGAGACGTTTGCGGTGGGGTAAAACATGATTTGCTAATTATGACGAATTTTTAAAACATAGGCTCATTTTTTATTGTAAATGAAAAGTGTTCTGGTGGGCAGGCTTCCCGGTCTCCGAATTCCTGTTTGGTTGATGGACCCAGTTGATGGACACTGGAAATAATGCTGCTTGAACTAAGGACTATAGCAATCGAACAAAAACAATGATGAGCATTTTCCTTAAAACATTTCCACACCTTTTCTGTTAAAACTCTCTTGTTTTAATGTTGTTTCCGTTGTTATTGCTGACAGTTCAACAGTTGCAAGTGATGTCAAGTTGACATTACGTTTTTCATAAGTTTCAGTTGGAAAATGTAAGTTAACATCAAGTTTTTGGCAATAAGAAAGGCACGAAACTGGCACAGTAGGGTGCTGACATTTGGGAGAAGTAAGAAAGCAGAAAGCGCTAAAAGCGACACAAATGTCAGGTAAGAGCGAGCTCAGAAAAAGGCGTAATCTACACAAAATTATGCAAGCAAACAGACAGTGGAATGGAAATATGTTCGAATGGACCCACATTAAAACATAGAGACTTGTCTTAGAACTGATCGCTCCCATTTGAACTATCTGATACATGCCAGCTATATGTCACCTGCTTCTAGCAATTTTCCAATAGTTTTCCACCAAATGAACAATCCCATTAACGCAGCCCACTCAAGTACTTTGACAGCCATTGGATGGTAGCACAAACACGACACCGATTCCAGGGGAAAACTTTCAGGCGTAAATTTCAATCAAGCAGACTAATGTCAGCTTGAGCCGCTTTGCTCCTGCAACGCCCACAGACAATTTGTGTTTTCCCCATACACAACTATACACTCGAAATACATTCGAGTCTACATATATATATAAATATATATGGAAATTTAGTGTTAGTTTTGGGATGGCATGGATGGAGGGCACAGGTGTTGCCAACTACCCAACGTCTGATTGCCGACTTGGAGCAGACACCGAAGAATACATTAATATTAATGCGTATTTTGCCGTGGGCGGCATCGAGATGCCAACCGTCAAGTGACATCATTAAACTACTCGTGGCAGCCAAGCTAAATCATAGACGAGTATGTGAAAACTTTTGGGAGGGAGCCAATCAAATGAACTGGATACTCGCATATGTTCCAGTTGGCAGTTCTGGGTAGAGGCCTTGAGTTGTCTACGCTAATGCCATATACATACATCTACTACTTAGTGCTAACCAATCATATTGGGAATAGTTTTTCTTACTAATAAATGCCTTCGGAAGGTAGGAGATTCCAAAAAGTTTACTGAGAAGCCTTCTCGATCATCGTAGCACAGACTGGCCGAAATCATTTCATAAACACTTTTGCTTACGATGCTCCCAGGGTTACACATAACCAATTTTGATGATGAATTTTGGCATAACTGCAGAGCATCGATAAAGGCCAATACATGGAAGAGGGCTTCCTGGAAAGTAGCAGCAGTACGAGTGGCAGCAGCGAAATATTTCACGCACAAGAAGGCGAAGGCGAAGGACAGGACCAGGACCGATACAGATTTTCCAGATTCCAGCTACAATTGTGTCGGCCAAGAAATGGTAAAGTCATGAATCATGACGGGCTGGCGGAAGACGGAGAAAGCCAAACGAAAATCGCACACGGGAAACCTTTGCAAACGGCAGCAGAAACCAAGAAGAAGGTAGCATTGTAAGAGAGAGTGAACGAAGAGGGAAAAAAATTACTTATCTGCGAACCAAAATGATTTATTGGCCCAAATGGCAAGCAAATAGCATTAAAAGCATGCTCGGGCCACGGCCGAAGGGTTTCCCCTGCATAAATTACCCCAAGAGGGAGCTCAAAAATGCTCCGAATAAAAAATGTTACAGTTCTGTTCAGTGCGGCCATGGTCTGGGGCCCGGGGGCGTGTCAGGGCGTGCCCTGACTACTGCTAGTAAACTATGCAAACAAATAGCCAACTTATTTGGGAGTAAAGTAGAGAGTGTACGGACAGAAGCATAGAAATTTGCTTCTGTGCTGCAGAGCAACAGCTGTCGAGACACTCAAAGTGGGCTGTGAAATATCAGGGAAATTTTCTGCAGGAATGCAGAGTCATCTTTTAAAATGGTGAAATCAAAAGGAAAATTCCCAAGACTGTAGAGAGTGCTTAGCCATCATTGATTTGTGGTCAAGGATGGTCGAGGAGTTTTGTGGGGGTCAGGAGGAATTTCGAAATATAATTGATAACAATTTTATAAATAAAAATACTCCAAATTACGTGCCTATCATTTCCATTAGCTATATTCACAATGCTGTCATACGAAAAATCGATTTGCAAGCGAATTATGGTTTAGGTTCTCTTTTTAAATGCCACTATATTTCCAGTGTTCTAAAGTTACATCCAGATAATTGCCAGACAAGAAAAATCCGCTCCATTGTGCTATCATTTTTCCACCATTTTGAACAGTGTAGGAATCAGTGGCCCCTAGGCAAATAGAGGACAATAGTCTGGTCGAGGAGATCTCAATTAAATCCGCTTATCTAGTGTTTACAATGGGCAATTTTTACTCTTGTTTCTTCCATATCCTGTTGGAGGTTTCCCCACACAAAAGCGATTTATTGTCTGTTGTTTTAGGCAAAGGGCAAATATTTTGACTCGCCCTCCAGCACACCAGACCATACCCTCTATATAGAATACACCCGTACATACACATCGTATATCCATGGTAATCCATTTACGTAGTGAATAAAATAGTTATTTTTGCCAGCAAGAACATGTTGCGCGTGGACGATGCCAGGGACGGGTTGTTCGCTTTGTTGATGTTCAATCAACCGAATTCGTTAGTTCGTTAAAAAATAATAGTTTACAGTAGAGCGATGGGACGGGTTGGGACGGGGTCTGGTTAATATTAAAACAAGCCCTACGTTTCTCTCTCTCCCTCTCCCCCACTACATCAAAGGCTTTCGGAGCATATTGAAACTCAATGAAATGTAATACTTCCTGTACAAAATAAATAAAAATTTATTGAATGCTTCACAGCAAAACGGCAAACAAAAAAACCAACATAACGCAATGAATGTATATTGCGAAATGTTTGAAAAATAATAATATGCCAACCAAACTTTTCATCTGGTAAGACTAGCCAAATTTGACGGGAACTTAACCGATAGTTTTCCTCAACACTTTTTTCTGGATAGTCTTTCCTTTTCCCCTAACCAGACCTGTGCAATTAATTAAATGAAAAAGTATTTGCTCGACACGACCAGCAAAAACGATGTTAATCAAATTTGCCAGCATGCAAATATTAAAAATCACGGAAAAAACGAGAGCCGTAACAGTGATGGTGGAGAGAGATGGGTGGGAGGGAGACGGAGGCCCCTCTCCTGGGAAAATAAATAATAAGTCCAGTTTAAATGTATTTCTGCAATTTTAATAAAATGAAATGCATGTGGGCTCAACGGTGTAAAATGTGAATGTGAGCGGGCCACCAGACACGTACAGATAGTCAGACCCCCATTGGACCCAGTCGGAGTGCGCCCTCCTCCAGTCGTTTTATTTTTTTTTGAGAATTTTCCTCTCTGCCTTACAGAGTGCGAGAGTGTGTTTAAATGCAAATTACATTTCATTTCATTACAGTGTGCGGCATTTTCGCGCTGGGCACGGCCCGGCCATCCAGAGAATGCGCACGCCAAAACAACGGCTGTGAAAAAGAGGCGGATAAAAACAACACAAGTCTGGATGCGAAACGAGTTAAAAATAGCAAACGTTAACGCTCTCCCTGGAACTCTCTCTGGATTAAGACTTGAGGTGCATGCACTAGACACAGGTACAGTCACCGCCAGTTGAACCCACCACACCACCATACCGGCACACCCACACAAACCCGCGCCACCACGCAACACTCATTTCCCCATAGCTATGCATTCCGCACACCCATCTGGGCCAGACAACGGCTATGAACATTCACGCTAATGCGTTCTGAATGCTGCTAGCAGTTTTAGTGCCCATGAAAGGTGCTGCTGGCTATGCTGGCACTTCAACTGGGAATGCGAGTGCCGTAGAATGCTTGTATTGTTGTATTACCAACTTGCAATAGTTTCAGCATAGGCCCCTGCAAAGACTGCCAGCAGATTTTCGAAGGCTTTGCACTGATCCACACACGCCTTGGTCCCCTGTGGCATTGTCACCTGTGTCTCACTGAATATGAGGATACCTGCTGGTCGATTCCCGTGGCATATATCCATCCCCCGTTCCACATACAAATACCTCTAAGCAAGTGTTGCACATCGCATGGGCGGAGCTTCCCTGCTGCTGTTGTTGTTGCTGCTGCCGCTAATATGCAGCCCTGTCTGGCTCCATATCCATCTCCATCCCCATCACCCTCTCTCCCTGTCGCAGTCGCTGTCTCGCTATCTCGCTATCTCGCTGTCTCGCTGCTGGGGTTACTTCACAGGTGCATTGCCCGTTATTTCTGATTCTTTTTTCATGGTTCTCTTCAGAATTCATCCTGTGACTCTCTGCATTGCATTGGAAATTAAATTACGTTTAAGATTTAAAGTGCAGTGCAGAGATTGCCGTGTCCCAGCTTGTGCTACTGAATATAATGAATTGTAATCAAATTGCTGCTCTAGATCAAATTACCGCACTTTTTTTAAGAAAGTGTCTAACGTTCCCCACCTTGGAAATGAGGGGGGAAATGAGTTTAAGTCTTGCATTACTTCATGGGAGAGGAAAGCTGATGAATAAAGAAAAGTGTTATTGGAGACTATTAAGTACCAGAAAATTGAAAAACACTTGAGAACCTTGTTCAACGATTTTCAAAATAAATCTTTTGCTTTATAGATACCGTTACACTTTTGCAATATCCTTGCAGCACAATGAACAATGCATATATACCGGAAAATATACATATGTATGTACATAGATGCATTTTTGGGCTGGTTGCCTTTAATCCCATTTCTTCGACTACTTCTAACCGTTTCCAGATCCCGGGGCGAGGTTGGCCCTTAAGGCAAATATTTATTGCATCAGACTGCTCCAAATTGCAGTTCACACTGAAAGCAAGTGAAGGAAGCACAAAGAAACAGAAAAACAGAAAAACAAACAAAATCCAAGGCTTTCAGTGAAATTACGTATACGCACTGTAGCTGGCTCTTGGCTCGGCTAATTTACAAGCACACACACGCACACACGCACACACGCACGCATGCATACACACATACACATACACACATGCAATACACCCCCACAGCAAACCCCCTTTTAAAGTATGGCATATAAAAAGTTTCAGTGCTGGGAACCCAACAAGGCACGAAGTGCATATTTCGTTTGAAAATCCTTGTAAGCCACAAAGACTTGAAAAATTTGTGCAGAGCCACAAATTTCATGGGAATAAAATTGCACCGAAATAAACAGAGGAATAGAGAGGCAGAGACAGAGCCAGAGCCAGAGAGGAAGAGAGAGAGAGAGAGAGAGAGAGAGCACTAGGAAAGAACAACATCAAAAGAGCACTAACACATTCTCGAAGTGAAAAGCTCTTAAAAAATCAACGCCAACAACCAAAAATCGACCGCCACTCAATGGACTGGCATCAAGTGTTGCAGAGAAACCAAGAGCGGGGCTAGCCAAAGCATCGATTTGCTATTGCGTACTAGTTTCCAATTAAAAGTTTACTAATTATTTCTAAACTTTCGTGCGATCAATGAGCAGAGAGCATGCAATGGAAGCCACCAAACTTCCCATGAAAATCCAGCCGCAAAAATTGGTTACGATTGCGAAAATGTGAAGTCCATATACTCGTGTATATATGTATGTATGTACATACCAGCATACTAGTCTATCCGTGTATGTGTCTCACAGTGTCTGTGTGTGTGTATGTGGTTGTGTATGCGTTAAAGGAAGCAGTCTGTGCGCATCCTTCACAATTTGTAGATGGCCAACTGCTGGTCCTGCCGCAAGTACAACTGCAGCTGGCCATAGAGTTTACGTTAATTCCGTCATGCGTATGGACATAGTCCCTGTCAATCAGGGAGCAAATTGTTGGCTGCTAACAATTTGAGCTGGGAGGAATTTCGAGCTTGTTCTCAAGTCAACGTCCATTGGTGAAGCAAAATGCTTCTTAACCCAATTAACGGACAGATGCTCTTCTTCTTACTCAAACGCCAGATACATTAGCCAAATGTGAACTCTCCCCTTTCCCTTCTACTTTCGATAAATACTCGCATCACCGACAATTGAAATTGAAATTGTGCCAGGCACCAATATTTATCCTTCTAGTGGGTGGGTGTTTGGCTGTTAGCTGTGGCACCGCCCTTCCATTTGTAGCTGATTCGATGGCGTCATTATGGCGCATCTATAGCAATGTCTCCCCCTCTTGACGCACTTAACGATTTCAATCTCTGCGGCGTACACGAAATGTAAAGTAAATATTGTCAGCGAAACAGTTAGACAGATAGAGAGAGAGATAGAGAGTGAGAGGAATGCCACAATCCCTTGGAATATATTCCAAGCTTTGTTTGCACTACTGTGATTATTTAGTGACCGCCTAATTATTTTGTTAGCCATGTTTGAAATATTTCATGATTTTCTATTATCACAGCAGGAAAACCCGTGAGCTATAGAGGTAGAATCAATGCTTTTTACACATTTTCAATGCAACGTTTAATTGCGATTAATTAGGGAAGCAATAGTAATGCATCCTCATAGACGAATGACTAATGCCCTGGAGAAAGAAGGATATATTTTGCAGGCGAATAAATTTAAATAGTAATACTCGTATTTGAGGTACAATGTTGGTCGGTTATTTGGTTGTGTTACACTATCCTTTAAATCACCAGCATACTCGTATGTACCTAAACAGTAAAATGTTTAATTATTGCGCAATCATGAATTTTTGATCCTTGTATTGACATCTGAATGCACAAAAAGGAGAAAAAAGAACCGAAAAGGTTGAATTAAAAATGAAGCTGCACAAATGAAAAATGTTACATAAAATAATTAGACAGTTTTGCTGGACAACAAAAAGTACGTATGTATGTATATGTGGGATGATTACGTAAATAAATGTGCTTATGCGAATGTTGATTGTTTAATTGTGCAAATTATTGTCAGCATAATTCATTTTGAAAATACATATGTGCCAAAAACACAGGCACAGAGCGAAAATATGAAAGGCATTACCATATTTCATAGGCCGAAATGTCTGCACAACACGAATGGCACGAATTTTCTCTGGCAAACAAAGTAATCAAGTGATGACTGGCAAAAACAAATTTTGGCAAATGAAACATGGGGCAAATATTTCAGGAATTTCCATTTAAATACAGAATTTGCTAGGGAGAGGTAAATGTTAAATATTATATTTAAAAATAGAATAAGATGAATATGTGAAATGTATCTGACATTCCTTTAGAACATTTCTGAGAACACAGACATATTCAATAAAGCTGAAGAAAATATATATTTCTTGTGCACGAACGGCTTATTTCTTCAGGGGAACAGCACGACTGACTAAAAGTAGATCTATTGATAAATTTAAATAATATAGTATAAATTATCAACAGACAAATAATTGAATTGGCCAAGCCAACATTGGGAAGAGGAAAGCAGTCCCTTGAAAATAATATTCTTTCCACCCTTGAGATCCACTCCTGCCACCAGCACCCAGCAAACCGCTCAAGCGAATACAGCAACTACACGTACGAAATGCACAAATAAATCCATTTTTATGATTTGCAATGCAAAATGATTATTTTGTTCCACCTCAACCCTCTCTCTATTTGTATATGTGTTGGCTGTGGTATTTTATGCCCTCAGACACTGACACACATGTGATTCTTTTAAGTTACACTTACACTTACACTACCTCGTCCTCGTCCTCGTCTTTTTCTCTCCTTTTCTTTATCTCCTTCTCTCTCTCTTTCTCTCTCTGTGTATATTGTGGCTGGTGTTTGTTTGCCTACAAAGTTGCTGTCATTTTCATGGTATTGTTTCTGTTTAGACATTTTGTGCACTTCCAGTCAGAGGTTACAGTCGAGTTACTGTTGCCTACACTAGTCTGCCCGACAAGCTGCACTGCACGTGATCACAGGCATAACACATACATGGGCACACTGATACGAGTATACATATGTAGCTAGTAGCTACTATACGTCTATAAGGAACATGGTGTTCCTTTTTGGCATAAAAATCAAATACACACGTTCCTCGCTGTGGCATTTTATTGACGGCATTTTTATTTGAAACGCGTGAGACGCACAACAATATGTTTCTTCTCCTTCAGGATTATGTTGTTTTTTCGGCGACTTTATTTTATTTGGTAGATGATAAAACAAGGGCGAAAAAAATGATTGATTAGATTAATCTGTGGACTTTAATTGCTCCAGCTGATCCAAATCAACTGCAGGTTCAGCTTAATTTCAAACGAGACAATCGTTCAATGATTGATAACTCTCTATCGGAATCTTTTAGCATTAAAACAATGTAATCCTGATATCTTCTTTAGACAACAGGGTAATAAGAACAAGAAAGAAAGTATTCCTCTATCAAATAATGGTGGAATAGAATAGGTAGATTGTACAATAAATTGCAATAATTGTTCCCATAAAATACAAATTTTTTTAACAGCTTGAAGCGTTTGAAAACGCACTCAGAAGCGCAATGAAATATGCTCCACCAAAAATTATGATTCGCTCGATTCGTGTGTGGATGATGTGGCTATTCATAAACGTGGCTTGCGGAGATTGGTGCAGCCATAAATGTGCTTCGGTGGTTATATGGGTATTTTATTTGGCCATAAAATGGGGGAGCGAAACAAGTGGGTAATAAATTTGAAATGTCAATTGGCTGCTTGTGAAAATATCACAAAAATTTAATAAATAAATAACGAGGCAAATGTGTTAGCCTCTCCCCTTCCTCACTCACTTCTCATGTGGGGCAGCGTCGATTTATTTCAATCGGATTTTAAAAATTGCGCATACGCCCCGTCAGACTGACATATAAAATCATTAGAGTAAAGGAGAGCCAAGTCTACGCTGAAGCATATATATCGACATGCTGTTTGACAGTTTGACTATTTGACTTAAGTACGCCCGGATGCCGTCTCCGGCTCCTCTTTCCTGACGCTCCACTGGAGTCCAGAACAGCATTTCGTTGTTCTGGCTGCCTCCCGAACTGAATAAACTTGTAGACGATGAAAATCGCAAACATGCAGCTCCAGCTTCCTACTGCCACGCTTACTCTCACTCTTCTCCCGCATAGCCTTGGGCCATCGCAAAAGTTTCCCATTTGGTTGTGGATGTGGAAGTGGAAGTGGATGTGTATCTGGATGTGTGTGTGAAAACAAAATTTGTTTAGTGCTGAGGCGCAAAGTGCGACGTTGACTGTTACTTGCAGCCGTGTTGACGTGTTGCATTGTCGTCTGTTTGCCCCAGCCCCAGTAACAGTCCCAGCCCCAGACCGGCGATACATGCTTTGAAAGATTCAGTCGGCGAATCTCACAGTTTAAGACCAACGTTGTTAAAGCTAGGAGCCACAGAGTTTTCTTTACATTCTCTAGAGCTATTTATTTTAAAGGCGCTCCATGAACAGCAGTTTCACTCCCCTCTGGCGGTCAGGCCGTCAAGGTCATTGCAATGCATTTTTCATTAATTGAGAGACAAAAACCAAACGGCTGCGAATCGCCATGAGAATGAAGGTCACACAATTGAGTTTTTAGCGGCTCTATTTGCCCTTCAGTGTATATTTTTAATATATACACATCTGTCCAAATATGTGAGTAATAAGTGGTGTTTTCTACAGTGTTTAAGCCAAGAGGTTGGCCCGATCCAAAACGTGATTGCTGAAACAGTGAGATTACAAAAGGTTAAGACGTGAAACAAATCCCAGACCAACTATCCACGAAATGAGCCCCAGCCCAATGTCACTGTCGCAATTCAACTTCTATTTAGTGAATTTCGGCTGTCTCTCACTCTGCACTTTGACCCGGCACAAAGTTGTCTATGGGTTGGAGGAAAACAAAAGCACGAGCCGAATGAAAATTGGATGGGACTCGAGATATAAAAGACCCAAAAATGGTCCACATTTGCGATGGTTTTGCTGTTGTTTCGGGTATTTTTTTGGGAGGAAGAGAGAGGTGAGCAAGCGAGCAATTTGGGGAAAAGTTTTGGGCAGAGCCAAGCATTCCAAGTACTTCAATTTAAACTTTTTGGCCACTTTTTTCCTTCACGATTTTGGCCAAAAAAGCGATGGGAAATTATTCGGCCGAATCTGCGAGTTCTTTTGGATTAAGAGTTTTTGAGACGTTGGAAAAGGGTTTGGGGCTGCAACTAAATGAATTGCTAATTAGGTTGAGCTAAGCCCAAGCTAAACCAGGAAAATTGCCCAAATCCCCCTAGGATTTGTTCGGCCTCCAACCAAATTTGCCTTCTCCAAGTCCAGCGACGCATGTCCAACTTTATTTTGATATGGGTCCAGGTCCAGGTCACCGACACATCAATTCGACCACAAAAGCCCTCAGACAGAGGCTAGCCACAAAATTCAATTTATCCACACTGCGAAGAAAATGGAAAATGTGCAAAAATGCTCACTCTCGTCAATAGTTTTCGGGGGATTCATTTGAAGTGAAGTGTGTTCAAAAGGTGACTGTCTGGCAGAGAATTCTGAGTGCTTCCAATTCCAAATCCAAATCCAAACCCAAACCGAACGTGGCAAATCCATTTCCATTTCGATATGAAAAATTCCCAGGCATTTGGAACCGAAGCCATTTGAAGCCATAGACGAAATATGTTTCAAGTTTTTGTTGATGAAAAAGTTCGCTGCGAAAGTTATGCCATAAATATGTATGGAAATAAATGTGTAAGGGTCTCATTGGATGGATTGGGATTGGGATGGGGCTGGAGCTCGAGCTGGGGCTGGGGCTGGCGGAATCGTATATTGAAAAACATTCAGATTGGCTGCACATCCAAGAGCTAGTTTCCATTTCGCTTATCCCTGAACTTTAGTCATCAGCTATTCAAATCAACTATTTCCAAATGAAGTGCACTCCGAATGTGTTGCTGTGAGTGGTCCTGCAAATGAGTGCGCATCCTGGATAAACTTCATCCGCTTTTCCTAGCTAATTGGTTGCTGCACTTGTCCCCCTATCTTCCACAATCTCGACCCTCATTCTAAATGTGCTTTTCAAATTCTCACTCATCGTTCTGTCGGAATGGCATGCTATGTCAATCAATCATGTTCGTCTGATTGATCTCAGTGGGTGTCGGTTGTGCAGTTTGTCAAATGAGAAAGTTCTGCACACTGGGGACAGATTAATGTTAAAGTTGAGTAACAGTCAAAGCTGAACTAAATTTTGTTGAGTACATTTTTCGATTGGTAAAATCAAGGACTTGGGTTCTACAATCACTCTCAACATAATTGGAAATGCTATTCAGGAGTGGACCGAACACATTATGGGACGAGACGCACATGACTCAGATCTTTGCCCACTTGAGCCTAATCATATGGCCAATCGATGATAAATGAGTGCAAAAATGTCCTTAGTGGCTAAAAAAAAAACAGGCCAACAATAAATCCCAATGGACTTTATGTGCACATCTATGCTGTCGCCAAACGCATCAAAATTCCACTCAGGGTTGGTCCCATTTGCATTATGTTATTTATTATTGATTTTATGCCAGAATACTATTTTTTTCCTCCTGTGGCTCTCACTCTCTCCCTCTCAAAAGCCATATTAAATGGAAACGTTGTTAACTTTTACCCATAAACGCGCCTAATTGGCCGAATTATGTGAGCAGGCAAAGGGAAAAGAAATGAAAACGGAAAAAAGTAAGCCACACAGTCGAAAAAACCGTGCGGAAATACACACATTTTTTCAGGGATATATGCTAAAACTATTAATACTCTTTGATGCGAAGCGGCATATCGCTAAAGAGTTGTATGTTTTTTATTTAATTTAATATTTAAATATTGGATGACAATCAAAATAAAATAAAAAGTTAAGTTTCTGATGATCCGTAAAGTATTGCCTGACATTTAAACTGATCAAGCAAAAATTCTAGGAGGGAGAAATTGGAAAAGAGATTTATAAAAAGTCCTCATTATAGAATATAATAAAAAGATTATGGCCGCTGGGAAAGGCTTTGGCTTTTATATATTCTTTAAACAAAAAAGCAAAATGTTTCTCTATATACTTAAATTATCTTTTGCACTTTTTATTAATGACAAGAACCAGCCTTCTGTATTAACAAACACTCGAGTATATCCGCATATACGCGGATGATGTTAAGCTTTGTGTCTGGCATAAAGACATTTCATCTTCCGACCTCGATGTCTTTCAGTCATGGTTTTGAAATAAAATTTGATCGTTCCAGTCGCTTGTTGGCTCCTTAAACCCTCTGCGGATGTTTTCTTGATTTTCCTTGTTGTAATCTTGGTGGTATACATATATGTATATTGGACCCCAATTTCCCCCCAATTGGACATTTCTACCTTGGTAAACAAGGTCGTGGGCGTGCTTGAGTTTATAAAGTGGTGCTCAAAGGAATTTGATGACCGGCTATTACTCCGATTTTGGAATGCGGTTCTTTTGTATAGTGCCCCCGGTACAAAGTATACCAGTCCAGAAAAACTTTTTACTTTCTTCTCTGCGCGGCCTCAACTGGCCCTCAACTGAGCCACATAAACATCACGATTCTTTTTAGATCGACTAGAAACTATATAACGTTGTCCATTTCCCATTGTATATCGAATTATTCCTTGCATGAGCCGTTTAAGGCCTTACGTTAGGTTAATACTTCACCCTACCATATTATATCTACGACTAATTCCCCCACTCTTCTTAAATTATTAATTCTAATATACTTGCACATATTTTTCGTAATCAGTAAATGTTTTTTGTATTTTGAATGCATTCTTAGATCTTTTACGCGATCGGTACGGTTTGACGTCGCATTTTACTCATACATACATACAATGTATTCTTCATCTTGGTCCATAATTTTCCGCATATTTATACGGTCCTTAGTGTGTTTTTGTTTTGTTCATAGGTCTGTAGATGTATCCAAAAATCAATCCCATCGTCCAACACATTTTCAGAGGACTCCGCTGGGCGAATGTAGTCAAACGGAAAACTCCACAAAAAGAGGGTCACCCAAAAGTGCTGCCAATTGCAGCATGGTCGCTTATGGTGGGGTTCCCGGGGGGTGGGGCGGTAGTGCTCTGCTGGTTGGCTGCGTTGGTGGACTGGTGGGCTGGAGGACTGGAGGAATGGTGGCGGTGACGTTTAATTTAAAATGAAATACATCAGGCTGGCCAATTATTTGAGCAATTTTGCAAATTAGTGGCCCAAGTCATTTTGGCCAGCCCCAAAGAGCGCCAATTACCAGTAAGCGGCTTTCATCCTTTCTCTTTGGCACACTTTCCCCTCCGTTTGCCGTTGCCGGTTAATTACCACACAAAAAAAAAGACAATTGCATACAGGCGAAAGTTGACTCCGAATGCACAAATGTCGCCCTCAGTAGGCAAGGTTAGGAACTTGACTTTTACAGAGCCGCTACACCGTCTCAAGTGTGGCACAGCCAACAATATTACGCATACGCAAGCACCCTGCAAGCCAGCATTCAACCGAAACAATAGCGATGGGAAACGAAGGGTGAAATCAGAATGGGATTTAGACAGAGCACAAAACCAAGAACAAGAGGAACAAAAACATTTAAAGCGGGCCGCACAATGAAATTTTAATTAAGTCTGAGCTGGGGCTCGCTTTGTGCTGATGCAGCCGAATGAGAATGCCACTGATTATGTTTGTACATGGACTACCCCTTAAATGAGTTCGGAGGCAACACGGGGTATCCTGGGCTTGAGTCTACATTGGGATTGCATATTTTTCGGTAGTTTTCTCAACTGCAGACGGGAAATTCGCAAAGAGAAAGCCGAGAAAGGAAAAGATATCATTCTGCGCAGTGAAGACTTGGCTAAGAACTACGATGACCGAATCACGTCTGGATTTGTATTAACATTGTATTCTACATTGATAAGAGTAGTATCGTTTAGGTTTTTCTTCAAAGGGCTATGTTTGTTGAGTGCACTCAGACGCCTAGTAGAGGGGGAGGAGTGTGGGAAAAATCCCATAATAATTGAATGAAAATTAATCTAATCAATGACTCCCACCACACATATATAATATTACATTTATGGAATTATATTTACCCCCTAGAATTCTAGGTAATTTCCATATCGAATGAGCATCAACAAGTCGACCCTCTAATTTGTCCCCACATGTGTGCTTTGTGCTCAAATAGCTCTTAAAATGCTGAAAAGTATGAATGTATGTATTTTTTGCAATTTTCCTGCATGTATGCATTTACTTTTCTACTTTTACTTTTCCCCCGACCAGCTCTCGACTCGACTCGACTCGCCCTGCCCCACCCCGCCATTCCCATTTGTTTGCCACTGTGTCTGTGTCTGCGTCTGAATGGCTGCACAAATACAAAACGTCTGCAACATAGTATCTTGTTTAGAGTGAAGCATAAATGCATTTGTGTAATTACACAACACTCACACACATAGCTGTATCTAACAAGAGACAGAAACACAGATACAAGCAGGGGGAGAGAGAGAGAGAGAGAGGAGAAAGGCATTCTCACTAATTGAAGTAAATGTTCTAAAGGGCTGCCAAAGTTGCTGCAGAGGGAGTGTTATTTGGCTAACGATTGTAAATGGATTCATTAGGAATGTTTATAATTATGTGAAGATAACGGAGATTTGGTTAATTTAAACTTGAGAAACAGAGACTTCGGTAAGCATACGCTTTCCCAAAGAGCGCAAGGAAAATGTATCAGTTCGTCCCCAGAGCAAAATAAGACCAGAGCCAGCTATTCCAATTCCAATGCCAATGTCAATCCCAATCCCAATCCCAAGCTCTGTTGCCACTAATTGCTATATGTAGTTGATTCGGTAATCGCATAGTTAATCACACCCAGCATGCAACAGGCCAGAAGTGTTATGGCCACTTCGCCCATTTAGTTTTCATTAGTAGTTCCGGCTCTGCACGTGATGGGCATAGATAAATCAAGACAAATAACTCTTCGATTCACAGCCCAACCCACAACCCTCAACCCACGGGTATGCACAAAATTCCCAGTCGCAGGGATATGGAATACCAGGGAAAAATTAGTTGCCTGTGTTCTGCTTCCGGCTCCTTATTTAATTAAGCACTTAATTATTTAATGCGCTGATTGTGCAATATTTCAAAGGACCAGTCCCACCCCACATCGTCCTTAGCCACGTTCTCTGCTTAGCCACGCGTGTGGCTGTGTGCGTCTGCTGGTGGATGTGGATGTGGATGTGGGCGGATGTGGGCGAATATGGGCGAATGTGTTGAGGTGTCATAATTATCGCATTGGGTGGCCCAAATTTAATCAGTGCATTGGTCTGGTCTGGTCTGGTCTGGTCATCGTGTGTCGGAGGTGTTGTATAATGTACAATGTTTCCATTTGATTGCGTTTCTCTGAATTAATATTATATAAATTGGCTACAAGGCTGAATGGCGAGGTGGTTGCTGGGGATTTCTGGGAAAAATCTACAATTTCTGTTACAATTGTTCCCTTAGTTAATTATCTGCAGATTTCCCAATGTCAGCATATGGAATTAACTGCAGTTATACAATTTTAATAAGGCTCAGCGTTTGCTCTGCGGCAGTTGCATTTCATTTCCATATGCTGGCATTTGCCTCCATTTCTCTTGCTCTCTAATTAAACTTTATGGCATTGCCAACATTTGTTCGCTGCAGTCGCCTTATTAAGCACTTTCATTATTCTGCACAGGGATTGCTGGATTGCTGGACTACTGGACTACTAGTAGTGCCCCCCACATCCATTTCATTCAAAATATCAAATGAAAAATAAAATACGGAAATGCAAGGGATTATGAATTAAATTAAATGCACTTACTCTCTACGACCAAAATGATTGCTATCTCTTTCTATTTAGAATATTTACTCGTACATTTATTTGCACTTGTCCATGCATTCATTATTCAATCAGCAATTTTCATTTAATGGCTAAGACAACATTCGGTATTCGCCGAATCCCAATTCCATTAAAACGGCCATCAATTCAATAGAGTTCTCTCTCCCTCCTCACCCTCTCCCTAGACATAAAACCAATATTGGTTCTCCCCGCGTTGCATGTGTAACACGAAAAAAACAAAACAAAAAAAGTAAAACTAAAGGGATACAAAATCAATTCAAAATGTTTGTTGCACTCAAATTAAAAACACAAACAGACCGAGGCGAGCTAGTGTAAGAGCGAAGGCAAACAAAATGGCAAATAAATTTGATCTGTGTGCAACAAACGGGAGAAAAGCGAAACAAATGCGAGTGGAGGGAGAGAGTCAGATATATAACAAATGTGAAAATGTATGCGTTGCTTGGATTTAAAGCCAGCAAGAGCTTGCCACAAAAGACGCACATTCAAGCAGATTTCTATAAATGGGTGCCATTTCTCCCCTCACCCTCTCTCTCTCTCTCTCTCTCTCTCTCTCTCTCTCTCTCTCTCTCGATCCCTTTCAGCCGTGGCATACATTCTCCAGCAGCAGCCTTGTTGTGCAACAGAAAATTTGCGCTATTAATATTTGCATTCAACTGGCAACAGCCCAGGCGGAGAACGACACAGGACCACCCCAGCCCAGACCAGCCCAGACCAGCCCAGACCAGCCCAGTGCCTCCTTGGAACTATCAACACATCTGCCAGCGGCATTGTCGGTTGACAATGGCGGCTTGGTGTGATGGTGTTGGTGTTGGTGGGGGTTGCAATGGTGCGTATTATGGCTGCAGTTATTCGAGAGTGTGTGTGTGTGTGAGTGTGTGTGTGTGCGAGCAGGCTAAGGGGTGTCCCTATATTTAAAAAGGCTCAAGCGGCACTTAACTTCTGCTCAGAGCATCTCCCAGCACACCAGAACACCAGCACAGTGGAAAACACATACGTTAAACATGTGGAATACTTAATATATAACTTAACGCTTAAGGGGTGACTAGTAAGTGGTTCATTTATAAGTTGTTGTAGGCACATCTACTGCTCTGTAGCTCTCGTAGATACCTTAAGTGTCCGTTTCTTGTTTTTTTACGAATTTATTCCATTGATAATATTTTTTTGCTTGATAGTCCCACTGTAATAATTTTTGTAATAGCAAACTGTGGTGCCCCACGACCCGGAGAGCAGAAGGGCCAGCAGCAGGACCAACAGCAGCAATGACAATGCGTAGCTTGGCTAAATTTTTCCGCTTAATCGCGCAATAATAGCTCGAGGGTGTTAAATATGCATAAACAGTGGCAGCAACAGAGCCAACGACTGCGATTACAACTGACGAGATCTGTGCATAATCGTAAAAGCAACAACTGCAACAGTTTAACCCGTTTAATCAGGACCCAAGATCCCACATCCGACTGCCTTGTGGACAGTTCCTTCGGAACTTTATATAAATCTAAATAATTTATTTGAGTTAGTTCGAAATCGTAGACAAAGTTGCTCGTGCAATCCCAGGAAAACCAACTTATTAATGCTATTCAAATTGAACACACACGTGTGCACAATTTGAATAAGAATTTATTCGTGGCAAGCAAGAAATTCCGAGAATAGGGGGACCAAAAAAAAACACAGTACATGCAATCCGCCAATAAATCAACTAATTAAATATTCCAATCCGGAGCCAATTCCGATCCGGAGTATTTGATATTCGCAAATTTAAGCCCAACAAGGACCCAATTTGGGTACAAGCCCCTGTTCTTGACTCCGGTCCTGATTCGATGCGAATGTCGCGGCCTGAATTTACATGAACATCAGCATCTAACGACAACAGAAGATACAATATACGAATTTGCAAGTATGAGAAATAACACACAACGACACCAAAAAATAAGCAGAAGTCAAATCAAATCAAATGAAATGAAATAAAATACAAGTAAAATAAAATGGCTGATTGCGCTGGCGTTTCGGTGTTTCGGCTTTTCGGGTTTGATTTTTCTGCCTCTCCCTGGAAAGAAATGGCATGAAAATGGCTTTGCATGTGTGCCACACACAGAGGGGGCAAGCCGAAAAATTAAACCAAAGCAATAACAGGAGCAACAGGACCATCAACAATGGCAACGCAACACTAATTACCTTAATTGTGCTGGGCGTGTAGAAACACTTGATGAAGGCGACGAGGACAAAACTTTAACTTGGCCTTTGCCCTGCCCTGCCCTGGCCTGCTCTGCCCTGCGGCCTCATTCAGCCAGGACTCTGAACGCAGGCCCAGAGATGGTGGCGTGAAAGTGTACTCGGATCTGCGCATAATTCCAGGGTGAGGATTCAGTTGAAATGGTGGATGGACCTTAAACGTTCATGTCAATTTTCAGCACAAATACTTCTTTGGAGTCTTCCACATGTTTTTAAGTTTTCTTTTTATTTCAAAACTTTAAACAATTTGTAGTATTTCAATAATTGGCTCTGACTTTGGCTTTGCGCTCACCGCGTAGTAATTTCAGTCATTTTTGACACAAGTATTTCTATGTGGAGAACAATATCGGGCATTTTGTATGCATATTTTAATTGGAAATTCACCCACTGGCGATCCCGATCACGCCGCCATTTCTGTGGGGCAGCGAGAGAGTCGTTACCGGGTTACGCGAACGCGTCACGTTGGCATCGCGTGCAGGACTACGTGTCCTGGGCGTTATTATACGTACGTATACGTATATATGTATATGGCAAGGCGGCCAAATGTGTAGAAATAAAACATTAAATTACATTGGATTCTCTGCCTTTTCGTCTCTCTGTTTTTCTCTCTTACCCACTTACCCGTTTTGCTTGTTGCCCATTGTCTCGCGGGCAGGTGTGGCTCACACGTATAGCTCCGCGCACGTAGCTGAAATTTTAAGCACTCCGCCAGAGACGCCAGGTCGGAGAGTTGGGCCAGTCAGGGCCAGTCGAATAGCCAGATAGCCAGACAGACAGACAGACAGACAGGCAGGCAGGCAGACAGACAGACAGAATAGCAGACCGCCACCAGTTTCGTTTTGAAGTGGCCTTTAATAGTTGGCTGTCTGCAGCTGCCGCAGCCGCATCAGGTGAGGTGGCTGTGGCATATGAATGTGGCGTGTTGGCAAGCCAGCGAGAAGTTTAATAAAATGGCAAGGAAAGTGGCGGAAGGAACACACACGTGGCCAGCAGAGCCAGCAGAGAAAAACCCCATATATAAATGCCATTGCTGCAACACGAACTGAAAGTGTAATTATGCAGATGTTTGAGGATCAACCACAACGATGATTTATGTCTGCAGGTTGCGCGGACCAAAACGAGTTCAACTCTAATTATATCCGCATTGATAGGAGCGCAGCCGTGCTGTTGGGATTGACTCTTAGCTTCACACAACAACAGAAACAACAGAGTAGTCCCACCTATCATGAATTAAATCAGAGACATATGACTTGAGGACACGAAAGTAATTAACACAGCCATCAACGTACGAGTATGAACATATGCCCAGGGCCATCATCAATTTCCCAGACTGTGGCAGATGGTGTTAATTTTCTTTAATTTACCACACACCTGCACCTGCGCCTGCACCTGTACCTGTACCTGTCCTACCCACTCACAGTTCCTCCTACATGCTAATGCCCACCACATCAGCAATTAAAAATCCTTTGGGCTGACATAAAAATGTTGTTAAATCTGTTGACGATTATCCTTGCTTGTGTTTGCATTGTAGGCCCAAAGTGTTAGTGATGTCAAAGTGCCACAAGGGCTGACACATTAAGTTAGAGAAGAGTTAAGAGTAACTTCAAGAAGCTCTGACATTATTAGGGCCTCTACAATTGGCGTGGCTAAAGTTTCAATTTGCATTGGAGTAGAGTAGTTAATCGTTCAAAAATCGGCATTTTATCGGTTGGCTTCAATACTTTTATTCGCACCAGAGGGGAATGCTGAACACAATATAAGGTTTGCAAATATTTCAAGCTTTTTTTGAATAAACTACGCCAAAATAAGTAGTTTGAGCACAGTCCCATCACGCAGTCATCTCCAATACACTACCAAATATCCTTTGGTCACGCACACCAATGCTGGGCCATAGTTTTCCTCCCTAATACACGTACACGTATACAAACAGCAAAGTACACGGCACATGGCCATATTTCAGCACAGTTGTGTTGTCCTGGGTGTTATTGTTATTTTGATAGTCCCATTGCATTTTTACATAGCTCTCTGTGGCTGTGTTGGGCTGGACTGGGCATGGCTGGGTTGGGCGTACATTGTTTGCTGATGGCCATAATGATTACTTATTTGGAGGATTACTTCTCGCTCGTTTTATTGGCATTGTTTATATTTGCTCTGTGGGCTGCCTTGGTTTATTTTCTCAAGATTTGCAAGCATACCAGTGCCCCGCCGCCCTCCCTTTGTATGAGTATACACGCTCATTTAGTTTTATTGCGTATTTCGGATTCAGGAAATTTTCTCTACCTACGAAATGTCGGCAATTATATTTTTCAGCAATGCTATGTGGAAGCGATATTGCGATATTTCCAATTCTAAAAACAGGATTTATTCGAATACTTAAAATATTTTACAAGTCTTATTTCACAATATTTCCGGTACCTCCAAGTTATTTTCGCTTTTGATTAATGAAGTGGTGTTGCAATAATGAATTCCCAAAAATTCAGGCAACATAAATACGACTCAAAAGAATCGTTCCTTAATTTTTAGGTAATGTCCCAAGAAATTCATTAATCAACGACATTCTCATTAATTCGCCGCCTGACAATTGGTCAATGCTCGCGATTTAAACTGCATTAAAGGCATCGAGCAACAGTAGAAAACTGTGCAGAAAATGTCAAGAAAAAAGTAGGTTCCCACCACAAAAATGATTAATGACAAATTATTTAATGCGAAACAGCCAAACAGGGACAGCAACGCACTGTTCAGCGAATGGAATGTATTTAAATAATTATTATACAGCAGAAAGGAAATGAAAAATGGGAAAGCACCCGGAAACAGGGGAGAGTGGCAGAGAGGCAATGTGATGTCCTGGTCAAATAATAAAGGCAAATAAATCATGAATATTAAGTTGCACAGCGGAGAACAAAAGTCAATTGGGTAAAGTTCATTGAGTGAGAGTGGAGTCAGCAGAGTGGACCTGCGATTTCTAGGCCACTTGAGAGCTCAACGGCTTAGAAAATGGTTTCTTCATTCCCAAAATCTTCGTCTCTGACCCGTCCTGTTCCGTCCTGTTCCGTCCTGTCCAGTGCAGCCATAAGCCCCACATTGCCTTCCATTTGATTAGACGGTTGTCGTCCAGTCTAAACGTTTCGGACACACACTCGGGGACGGGGCAATGTCTATGCAATTCGATTCAATTTTCCGATCCAAGTCGAGCAATTGAATGATGCCAGTCACACACACACACACACACACCCACACACCCACACACCCACACACCACAAAAATTGACCAACGTTTAATCTATTTCCATGTGTGTGTGTGCTCGTATGAGATGTACTCTGAGGGCACTTTTGGTTTTTGTTTATTAAATTCTGAACCAACTTGAATATCCATGTCCCGAATGGATTTGGGAATATTTTTCATAGTTTCCATTGCTCCATTTGCTGTTTAAGCAATTTATGAAATTTTAGCATTTGCAATAATTGGATATTTATCGTTAAAAACTAAACGCCCGGTAAACATAGTTAGTAATCGACTTACAATTATGACGCATATTGAGTGATTGAATCATCCCGAATAAAGCTCAGTTGATTCCACCTGTTTGTCAAGGAAATTCTTACGGTTAGCATAAAGCACACAATCCCCAAGCCGCAAATGAAAGACACCAAATCCAGGCAATACAGCGACTCAGGACTCAGAGGTATTCGGAGAAGGGTGGCGGTGGAGGAGGTAGCTCGGGGAGAAGGCAACGACTGGAGCAATGTAATTTCGTCTAAGTGGGTGAGACAAATGTTGAGATTGCAGGCGACTGCTGTCAAGGCCCGAAAATTGCGACAAAGCAAGCCCCTGCTCTGCTCGCTCGACGCTTTCATATTTACCGCTTGAGACCGAGTCGAGTGCGACTTGAAAAAAGCCGAACAAGAAGAGGAAAGCAAATGACACAGCAAACAATAAAAATTGAGTGTACGTATTGGTTGCTTAAGGGATCAAAGGATACCCACACATGTGCATGTGTGACTGTGTTTGTGTGCTTGTATTTGATGGCATTCGATTGGTATTTTCAATGTATGTAAGTGCCCTGGGTCCTGGTCTTGGTCGTGGTCCTGCCTGTGCGCGTGTGGAGGGTAAAGTTATTGCATCATAATTTCCGCCACTAAGCATTTATATTGCACATAATTACGCGCCCAACGAGGCCATCCATAAACGGCAAGTAATATAGGATTATCCCGTACGCACAATGCAAATTGAGGCCATCATACAGGCCGAGTGGAGTCGCAGATCAGACTACTTCAATTTAAATCTAAAAGGAATCCTCTCATAGTGATGCTCTGCTGATATAGATCGATATGTGTACATACACAGCGGTATCTAGAGATAGTTATCTGCAAGTGGTATAACTTGTACACATGAACATATGTATATAAAAATGAATCAACCTATCGAATAATTCCGATTCGCATTTAAATCGAATTTTCAATGGGCCCGTCTCCACTCTCTGCAGAGCAGAGCATTTCAGACGCAATCTGAATGGGATATGTGATAAAAATCCCTGTTAATGTATACGCCAGGACGACTGTCCTGAGGGGAATGCCAGTGCCCCGCTGTATGTACGAGCTTATGGCCGAAACCATTATGGACAACTGCAATGGCGACAATAACGCGACGTTGATATTTCGCACCTGAGACCCATTGCTGGGAGCAGCTCCCATTTCCATTCTCCCTTACAGGTGGTTGGCGTCGCGCCCGAAAGTATGCCATTAAAACAGTGAAAAAATCCAACCACCATACAAAAGTACGACTGAAATGTTGCCAAAAAAAAAAGCAAGCGGAACAACACCAACAAAGGAGAAATTCGCTGACACAACGACATTTTCAATGTAACACAAATTTTGCGGTTTTGTGGTTATCCCGGCTTAAACAGCAGCAGCCAAACAACAGCCACAACAGTAATAGCGGCTTGTAATCTTGTTAGGCGTGAATTACATCTTTGGCAGGACATTTTTCCCTACTATGTTTAATATTTTAAAACCATTTTTAAGGGTATGGCGTATCGATTTCTACGGAAAGGATTGTTCAATAATGGGAATCATGTAACCAAGACTCAGGTCCAGAATCGCACTTCGTTTGGTTCCCGCGCACTCCCGCGTCCGTCCCGTTCCGTAGCGATACCAATCCCAATCCCAGTCCCATTTCCGTATCCGTTTTGTACGATGTCAATTATTGTTGCATACTTTGTGGCGCTCGTGATGGTGCTAGCGAACAATGCAAAGTGGTTAATGATGGCGTGGGTGTGACCAGGGGTCGCGAGGGTGTCAGGGACCCGGGCCATTCCCAACAAGAAAATCCCTCTATGCCAACACGCGCGCACCGTAATTAAGAGACACTCCACTCCACTCTGGCACTGAAGCAATAGAGCATTGGAGCACTGGGGAACGGTGGGGCACGGTGACGGTGACGATGACGATGGCTCCAGGCCAATGGGAAAACAATGGCTAAACACACGCTTGCCCCACAGCCCCACCCTTCCGCTGCCTGAAGCTGACCCAATTAGTGGCGAAGAGCGACTCGACTCGACTCCATCTATTGTATCTTCGATGTATCTTTCTAGTCATGGGCTGGGTTGTTCGGTTGCCATGCTGCCGGGTTGCCGGTCTCGGAGTTGCCACGTTAATTAAATTATCACGTGTCAATTAATGTTTCCCGGCCTGACGGAAAGAAATAAAAGAAACGCCCAAAGGAAAAACGCATTCACTTTGAGCGGGTGCGCACACGATGTCGATGAGCAATCCCTATCTATCTGCCAACTATCAACTGTCGTCATCTCTCATGGTGCGACATTTTCGGTGCCTCGCTAAAAACTTTTACCACGAAAAACAAAAAAAAGGGAAAAATACCCCCAAATGTCACTCAAAAATCCGTTTGATGATTTCCCATCAAAGTTTTCACTGGTTCTTGTTGCAGGATATTTGGCTTGAGTTTTGTTTGAACTACCCCTCCTTATCTACCTTTTGTCTCGTATTACGTTTAAAGTTTTTTAATTAAACACTTAAAATTCTTCTTTGGCCACGTTTCATTAAGCACTGCCCGCGGCTGTCGAATCAGAGGTTAACATTTGTTTGGATTTATGCTCAATTTGATTAGGAAAATGCCTCACGGCAAGAATGGAAGGTTTGCTGTGAAAGTCGAATATGTCGATACCCTTGAAGTTGGTGTATGTATACCTTATACATCGATGGTACACTGGATATATACTGCTGGTTAATATACATTTAATACATTCTCATAGTACCGTATGCAAGGGTAAAAATAAATCCGAATTTTCTAAAGCTATTGGACTTGCCCGATTCTAGGGCAAGCACCTAAATAAGTTGAGGGAATGCAATATATTTAGTACACTCAATTTCTCAGCAAAACGCATTAAAATAAAGCCCGATTTGCCTTTGAAGAGCTCGATTTCGTGATGTTGCAGTTGGCTGCTCTACCCAGGATTTAATTACAAGTGCTAGAGCGGCTTCTGCCTGTGCAAGAGCCAGAGCCAGAGACAGAGTCACAACCAGAACCAGAACTAGAGCCGTCTCTAAGCGCATTAAGTATGCGCCGCGTGCGCCAATTAGGTTGAGTCAGCTACCCGGACTGGCTGTAAGTATTTTCTGCACATTTCTTTTGCTCTTTTCCGTCTTCGCTGAGCTCCCCTCAGCGTCATCATCTAACGCGCTTACCAACCAATTAACCTTTGCCGTGTAATCGCTTCGGGATTCGCTATTAGCTGCGACTCTGGGTTATCTTATTTTTCTCCGCTTTTATTTCTGGATGTTGGCTACAGAATGCCATTTGCAATTCGACATCGTCGTGGGTAAGGTTGTGGTCAAATAAAATGCGAATCAATATCCTAGCAACACATCTTGGACTCATCCCTTAGCTGCAATTGTGTTTCCGAGGGCAAAGCAAAGCTTCTTACAACCAGGACCTATAGGTAGCGAGGGGTAGCCGTGTCTGGCTCTATGTGCAAAGCCACAAAGTCAACTGGCATTAAATACCTGCTTTATCAACGGTTGTGCTATTTATTAACTACTAAGTGGCTTTAATTGTTTAAGAAATGGTTCTTATTTTAATTTTTTGGTTTAGATGTATCTCTCTATGCAAATATACATACAGATACATTTATCCATTTACTTTGCGGCAAAATAATTAAAATCACAACTTCGAGTACAATTTGAAGTTTTCTTTCTCTCTCGCAAAGTTGGATGGAGGAAGGCAAAAGATTTTGACCTGCTGAACCGCCATATTGTTAGAAAGTGAAACGAAACTAAGTTGACAATTATGTCAAGCTAATCGAAGGTTAAGCAAAACCCAGCGTATAAATAAAATCAATCAAAGGAAAAGGGATAATGGACAGGACATTTTCCAAGATATAATAGTGTTGGGACTTCCACAATTTTGAAGATACTAGAAAACTTAAAACGCAGATCATCATTATAACCAGAAAGAAAAAAATAATTTGCAGTGGCTAAGCTACCCTCCGAAAAAAAAACACAAATAAAAGAATAAAATGCCAAAATAACATAGAAAATCATGCTAAAAGACTGTAAAAAAAAGAATTTTGCAAGAAAAAAAAAAACAAAATAAAATGAAAAATGTATGAAATGTTTTTCTTGCTATTTTTCATTAAAATAGCACATTTATATAAGTTATATTCATTAATAAAAAATAACTAATAATTAATTAAAATCAACCTTTGAACTATATATACATTAAAAATGTATAAACAACAAATATGATACAAAATATAAATTTTCTTAATTAATTACAGACCTTTGCAAAGGATCAAAGCTTTGATTTCGACTCTCACCTACGTTTTTGCTGTTGTTTGAACGAACGTGCCTTGTGCGTATGACTACTGTGGATTTTTAGTGACACTCGAAATGCGCACAGGGCATTCAGTTCATGCAACCATAGGCCGTATCCGATATGTATCAAGGTCCTCAAGGTGTGTTATGCAAATGGTGTGGATTTTCCCTTGAATGCGTTGCATTTTCTTGGCCGTTTTGACTGTTGTCCATACCCTCTTTTTCCTGAGCAAAGGGCAAATGTCCTTACCTCGTTAATATGTTGCTGATATGTAGCTGTGTAGTTACCGTGTAGTTACAATGTACAAAAAGGGACATTTTTGCCTACCTTCTTTGCTTGAACCTATTTTATGCACAATCAAATAACAGGAATTACCTAAACCTAGCCAGTGCTGTGATAAAATTATGTGTTTAGGCCGATTTTTTATATATATATATATATTTTAATATCTTTGTTAAGCTAACTAAAAAATTAATGGTAATCAAAGGTAATAGAATGTAATAGATAAAATGGCCGATTCTGCTCTATTGATAAAATGGGTGATCACCTTAGATAGGCGTAATATATAGAATATTTATAGAATATATAATATGTATTTACTAACGTTAACACTAACATTAAAAGTTAACATAATATTTACTACATAGGTCTACATGGAATAGGTCGAATATGGAATACGATACATCGTATGCCATTCGATATGGGCTGCGATGTTTCTTATATATATCGTATATACGATAACTTAAATTTTTTCAGCTCGATAGTCAGAATTAAAAATTTTGGAAATTTTTGCTAATTGCAATAACAAACAATTAGACATTGGCCAAACCAATGGTTTTGTTAAAAAATACGTTTGGCCCGCTTTTGCCCTTTTGATTGGTTTTGGCCATGGTTCGATGCGGAGGTCTGCATGGCACCGACTATCCTAGAACGAGGTTTTATTTTGGCAAAAGTTCAAAAAAATTCGTGTTTCTTAGACTTTAAAGACATTTTTAACGACTTCAAACTAGAAAATAACAACTCAATAGAAAACTAATTGATTCCATTAACAAAACGAAGCTAAACTAAAGAAACAACTTAATTATTCAACTTATTTCCGCCATCGGTAGGGCGTAAGTTTTTGACTATATTGAATACATATATGTAATACTTTCCCTTTGCCCCCAGGCTTTCCATCATGCCAGACAGCGATGATGATAGTGTGGGCTCCTTCGAAACGGCTCAGGAGATCTGCCCGTCGCGTGGTAGAATAATGTTTGCTCTAACGAGCCACGAGTTGAGTTCACTGAAGAGGAAACTGAACCGAATCGTGAGCATCCATCCAGCAGACGGGTGAGGTTATTCACAAAAAGCATATTCTAATCATTCTATGGACGAAATGGGCCCACGGCGGTTGCCACGGCAAACCAGACGTATGTGTTCGATATTCGGGCACTGGGCGCCAGTTTCCCCGAGCTGGTGGATCTGCTGGATGCTGTACATCCACGAAAAGTGGTGTACTGTCAGCACAAAATTACTCTGGAGAGTTAACGTGACTCCTTTGGGACTCTGTGCATGGCCCGACGGGATGCCAGAAGCGATTACGTCAGTCTTTAAAACTATAGTTCTCTAAGAGAGCTGATCTGAGCAAAGAGGTCGCCAGGGTAAGCGCTATGCCAAGAGGAAAGCGTTAAATTATCCGACTCTGTTTTGCAGGCAAGCGAATCGCATAAACTATTCACACCACACCCATTGACCATTCTTCAGCACCAGATGCACAATCGGCTAATCTTTGCCAACATTTGCCCCGAGATGCAGGGTATATCTGCTTAATTAGTCAAAGCTTCTTTCGTTTCCACAATTGGTCCAAAAAGTGGCTTCCACTGCTTCCACTGGCTTCGATGACTCTGTCCGAAAATGCAGTAAATGAATCAATTAGTCAAATATTCCTTGTAGATATAGGCAGATTCCATGAAATGGAACTAAAGGATACTTATTGTATAAAGAAAGAAGACACTTCATTATCAGATTCAAACCGCGAAAGTCCTTTAATCTAATCTATGTGAGGAACACTTTCCGAACTGGAATCTCAGCCGATTCTTCAGACCATACAATGAAATAATTATGTTCTACAGCTGCCCTAAGCCAATCTGTTGAAAATGAATTATGTTTTGTTCGGCAAGTGATCTGAATTTCAGCAACAAAGACTAAAATTGAGAAGAATTAAAACGAACAATTTAAACAAAAACTTGTAGGAAGGAATATTGGGCTAGAGAAAGACGGCGATGCATCCACAAGTTGCCACCGAGGATGCCTATGAAGCGGAGATGGACGTGAAGACGTACATTTTTTGAGAGGAAGCTGGAATACTAGTTGGAAAGTTTGTTTCAAATTAGAACCTTTAAAAGATTCCACTTGACAGGGCAAATGCTGGAGAATTCACATGCATACATACATTCGCACCATAAGCTATCAACTAGGCGGACAAAGAAAGGGTGTGTTCCGATTGCGGTCAGACGTAGCAATCGATCCAGGAGGTCAACAACCATATCTGTCTGTAATTGATGCCAGGCACTTCAACTGCAAAATGTGCCCCGAGGATTTCCAATGCAACGGCGAGCTTAACCAGCAAATAATGTGAGAGAAATTGCTTAAAAATATATGTATGAACATTTCATTTACTCGTACATTCTTACCACACAGAAGTCCCCTAGGTATGCGATGCTTAAGGACAATAATGCTACAATAATGGTCTCACCCATAGTAAGCAGCGAATAACTGAAGGTGCACATGAGACTGCACAAGGCACTACCAAAGACTAAACTGGTCAACGAGCGTGTTAGCATAGAGTCGATCTGCTTTTAGGATAGAACAAAGCGAAAAATTAATGCAATGCAATGGAATACTAAGGAGCGAGATCGTTAGTTATTCTTTATATTTAGTTGTAGTTTATACGTAATTCTACGTAAGAGATGAACAAAATTGAGCAAAAGAAAATAACCACAACCGCTAGCTGTGTTCTGATGATAATTGGAAATTTAGAATATTTGTTTACATTTCTCCTCTACTTTTTTTTATTCCGCTATATCTGTATCCCTCTCTTTCAGTACTCTGAAAAACGCCAGCTGAACTGTGTTGCTGTCTCGCTTTCTTTCGCCAGGGGCACACGAGAAATAGCGTACGAGAAAGAGGGAGAGAGAATGAGTAAGCGCATGGAAGGAAAGGGGTAGGCCACTGCAATTCTATTTGTTTCTCCTGACTATAATAATAGTCCGATCTGATCCAGATTCGGCAATCTGCTGGATATGGCCATTCTCAATGATTCTGCGCTTATTGATTTTTCGTATGGATACAAAATTTGGTTTCTCTACCTCTAATAGTCTCTAAAATCTAGGCGCTCATGTGGTCGGACAGACAGACATACATATGTAGCAATATCGACTCGACTATTGCTGCTGAACAAGAATATATGTATATACTTTATGGGGTCGTAAACGCTTCCTTCTGGCTATTACACACATCCACTTTCACCTCAAATCTAATGTATCTCAAAACGTTTCGAGTACCGAGTATAAAATACTATATTCAGCAGAGCCCAACATAAACACAAAACCAATACATACCACTTTTATACCAAGGAAGCTAGTATTCTATAGAGCTGCCCAGATGATTGATTGAAATCAAAATAATCTTATGTTTTACATATGTATGTTTTTGCTGCTTGTGTTATAAATGCATTTTATTGTCGGACGTAAGCCATGGTCTACAAATTAAAGCTTCATTTTGAACTAATGTTCGAATAATTTTTGGTAATCTTACTTAATATTATGTATTTAGTCTTCAGTACTTTCAGATAGCTGAAGTACATTTTTGTCTGATGAAAGTTCCAGGTATTTATTTTCAAGAAAATTTTTAATACGACCATTAATCAATCGAAAGGGGATGGAGCGTTGCTTCGGCTCCTTCATCACATTGCGAATCAGCTTTAATATTTCCAGCTGCTTCTCTCTTTCCATGATGCGCACTATTGCTGCATCTAGCTCTTCCATCTCCGACATTTTTCTTTTAGGTTTGTGATCCCTTGCTGCTGTAGCCTTTACAAAGTTTATAAGGCTCTTCTTGTTGTTGTAATCACTGCACACAGCTATAGAAGATGTCGGGGTCAAGGCTGCAGAGTTTACACTAGCGATCAACAGCTTGCGATTGATCAGTGGACGCATCGCCTATAACGAGAAGAGTATGTCTGTTATAATTGAGTTGCATTTTTATGTAATTGTCAATAAGTACCATTATCAGATGCTCCGTGCTGGTTCCTACATTTTCGGCCAATTCCTTGACAGCGACGCTATCGTGGTGGTTGAACTGCAGGAGCAGAGCCATTTGCAAGGTGTTAACCTGGAGAGTATAACATTTCTGGGGACTCAAGTTCATGGTCAGCTCACCCCAGGACTTGGGAAGATCGATGTAGAGCCTATGTGTATACTCTTTGGACCAAAATAATCGGAACTCGCTGACGGACTGCTCCAGCTCGACTGGCAATCGTATGCCATTAATTGAATCTTGGAGTTTTTCGACTTTAAAAAGCTTGATACGAAAATCAATTTTTAATTTTATGCCGATCCCCACCAAGAAATCCTTGCACTTTGCTTCTATGGCATTCGATAAAACCCCTGAATTTTTGTCGATTCTAGCCTTTCCTTCAAAATCACTGTCAAGCTCCTTCCTTAGCATGGAGATCATAAGTGATTCGTTTTTATCCGAGCCAGATGTATCATCAATGCGTCGACTATTCAACAGTGCAAAGTAGTAGTTCGTAAATAATTTCTTATTCTCATTGCTCAAAAATGTCACAACCTCTACAATTCTTTTCAATTCATTTTGAATCGTGTTTTCTTCGTCTTCGGAAGATGGCCTATTCTGCATTAGCCTATGACAGTATCGGTTAAGTATTAGCGGTGGATTCGGCTCTTTTTTACCTTCGGTTATTTTTATTTTGTTTATCGCCTCATCGCACACAATATCAGCGACAGCTAAAAATGGTTTGCGATCTGTGAGAGCCCTTAGAAGGGGAACTTTGCGCAGGCCTAATATGGCTTGAACATAATCCCTGCCATAGTCCCTGTCACTAGTTCGCTCGCATCTGTCGATGTCTTTTTTTAAAATGCACTCAAGGTGTTCGCTCAGTATGCTGCAGAGATCCGCTTCAATCGAAGGCATACATAAAATGGCACATTTCACGAAATGTTTCAGTTCTTTGCGCAAATCCGATTCTAACACGCTTCGGAACAATGTTTTCGATTCGTCCTCGAAAAACTCTAAGACCTTCGGTTGGAATACATTGTTCATTTTGGTTAGCACCGAACAAGACTGATTGACGTCATTGCCGAATATATCGACGATCGACTGTAGCACAGTATATATCATGGATCGGTTAATGGGCTGAGCGTGGATTTGTTCGCCCATAGTGTGATGAATAGCATTGATTACAGATCGATCGATCGAACTGAATACAACCGACTTCCACGTAATCATAGCCTGACGGTACATCGTATATACATCGTCACGATCTTCTAACATCGCTCTTTTTACCCAATTTTCGTTCATGTAGCTACATCCGATATCCAGGACAGTGACGGAAGTCTGGTACGATTTCCAGCAGCGTACATACTCACGGAGCAACTCCTGTTCGTCGTTTATTGACTCTAGTTCCCCAACTATGCTTCTAAGATGAATGGTTAGCAAAATCTCTAGGGCGAAGTAAACTTTTTCACCAGCTGCCTGACTGCGTTTGGTTTCAATTAATGCGGTGCAACAGAGATCGTAGATGGTCCTGTGGAAAGCCATGAGATCCCGACGTGTCCATGTGGCGTCATTTCGAAAGATCTTCTCCACATCTACCGACAGCTGTTCGGTGAAATCGGTAAATGTTTTACGCGGCATTATCGTAATAATAATTAGTCACGAGGTCGTCAGTCAAGAAAAGTTATCTTGGGAACCACCCGGATTTCAGCTAAACCAGTTCCAGCACCACGCCAGTTTTCGAATTATTCATCCCTTGCTATAGTCCGTGTCCAAACGAATTATTTGCGAATGAGTTCTATTGTTTACTGTTTTTTTGCAGACAAATTTTCATTTGTTTATAAAGTAATTTTTAACGAAAGAAACTGATAGTGACATTGATAACAATCCATGCGATATTTATAATGCACTCGATAGCTGTGCTTTGCCATCGATATATGCCATCGTCGGACGGGTATTATAGAAATTTCGCCGGGCGACACACACGTGTGTAGTTAAGAAAAGTACAATTCTCAAGCGCTCCAGTTTGCATTTAAAGAACAGAAATGGTAAGTTGAGTTAGGGATCCAACCTAAAGGATATACATGGCAGCCGCTATTAAAAACCGTGCACATAATTTTATTCGAGAAGTTTCCACATCTCTTTTACTTTTACTTCGCCGGACTGTTGTGTAACAGGGGGCAGAGGCCGGCCAAGTAAAGGAAACATGAATTTAATTGAATTAATATTGTAGGCCGCTGCTATTAAGAAGATTATCCCCATGCTGGACCGCATTCTAATTCAACGCGCCGAGGCTCTGACCAAAACGAAAGGCGGCATTGTCTTGCCCGAAAAGTCGGTGGGCAAAGTTCTCGAAGGTACTGTTCTCGCTGTTGGGCCTGGCGCGCGCAATGCTGTAAGTATTTCATAATTGTGCCACATTGCTGATCACTGCTGGCTGTGTGCGTACACATATGTTACACTTGGAATTAATTATTTTGTTTCCTTTCAAGTCAACTGGCAGTCACATTCCCATTGGCGTGAAAGAGGGAGACCGTGTCCTGTTGCCCGAATTTGGCGGCACCAAGGTTAACCTGGAGGGCGACGTAAAGGAACTGTTCCTGTTCCGTGAATCTGACATCCTGGCCAAACTGGAATAGACGCTTCTTCTCGCACCAGTCTCACAATTCTATGAATTCTATGTTTTTTATTAGTATGTAACCCTACCAACCACAATAAACGCTGATGCAATATTTTTGTTTGCATTTAGCCTTGACCGTTCTTGAATAAAAGCCGAGTTACTCTTGTTAACATGTATAAAAGCTATATTTGAAAACCTAATTATGATTTAAGCTAATCCAACTTCAGGTTGCGCAGCCCATACACCTGATTGAAGGCGGAACGTTGCTTTATGTCGGGAAATCCTTCAACGGCGGCCCGTTCCCGCGAGATCTGCACCAAAGCCTCAAATGAGCGTGGCTCCCAAATGGCCAAGTCAGCGAGCATTTTCCTGCAAAGGACAGAGTATTGGATTGCAGATCTGCCATTAAGTAGGCTGCCACAGCTTACTTGTTCAGCAGGATGTCGGTGCGCGTCAGACCCTCCTTAAATGTTTCCAGTCCTACACCATACTGCTGGCAGCCGGCCTCGACGCGCGTTGTCCACAACTGGGCCATGTCCAGTTTCTTCAACTTGCGTCCCTTGGTGGCGTACGCCAAGGCTCTGTGAACACTTCGAATAGCAAAGGAATAGACATTGCGAGTGCGACTACGATAATGCTGGAAGTACAAATGTGTTTGATGTGTGTAATAAGTGCAAATGAGTTAATTCTATATTTTACGAGTCCACTCACCGCTGCCAATTTGAAGATACGTCTTTTGCGCCAAAACTCATCAGGACCGCGAGCGCGCACCAAAAGTGGTATATTCAGGAAGACCATGTCTTGATTTTTCCAACAGCTTTATGTACTTTTAAGTGATAACAATAATGTTTTATATTTTACATAACCTGCCTGCATGCTCTCATATGTGTACCGATAAAATATATCGATACGGACTATCGGTTCCTTACAGCTGACTCCACTATCGGTATCAGAAATTGCCGGTTTATTTACATTCTGTGAAGCAAACTTCAAGCAAATGTTCTGAAAAACAAATTTTTCCATGATTTACCACACACAAAGTGCACAAATAGTCTTCTAATTTAGTTATAATGTGTGCAAACAGCCAACGCAACCCCACTGCAGGGACAACCAGCGCTTGCTGGCCGTGCTATGAAGGTCGACTAAGTTTGTATTGTTTTGTGATTACAGCGACCCTTGTTCTAATCCCATCGGTGCCACAGATCTACTATGGCATTGTGCCGAACGTGTGGGGTGCCGTCCTTTGGGGACCGGTCCTTTATTACGCCCTGATCAATATGATCATACGATTTGTGCTCAGAAACAGCGACTACCAGGTGAGTCATGCCCACATTTTCGGAGTATTGTACTCGTACTTATCTTTCCTGGGACTCCATTAGGTGGCGATACGGGCGTCGTTTCTGGGGTTTGTCGAGGCCGTGAGCGTACTAGTAATTTGCTTTGCTCCTACGTCTTGGCAACAGTTTGGCGTCTACGGATGTTTTATGGCATTCTTCCACTATTCAGAGTTCCTGGTCATAGCCTACGCCAATCCGCGCACTCTGACCCTGGACTCATTCATGCTTAACCATTCGGTGCACTACGGCCTGGCTGCGGCAGCCAGCTGGATTGAGTTTGCCCTGGAGGTGTACTTCCTGCCCGAATTCAAACGCTACGGCTACATTTGGGTGCTGGGCATGGCACTGTGCACCTTTGGCGAGCTGATCCGGAAGTCGGCCATCATCACAGCCGGACGAAGCTTTACGCACTTGGTAAGCTATTTGAAATAGATACTTATTTTTGATTCAATTTGAACTTCTACTTGTACAGGTGCAAAATGAGAAACACTCTGACCACAAGCTCATTACGCACGGCATTTACGCATACTGCCGGCATCCTTCGTATGTGGGCTGGTTCTGGTGGTCCATCGGTACACAGTTCATACTGATGAATCCCATTTGCATCTGCGTCTACACGCTAGTCAGCTGGCTCTTCTTCCACGATCGCATCTACGTCGAGGAGTACTCCCTGCTCAATTTCTTCCAGTCGGACTATGTACGCTATCAGAAACGAGTGCCCACGGGCCTGCCCTTCATAAAAGGCTATCTTATTGAGTAACGGCGTCGTTGAGTAGAGGTCAGCCACACAAATTCACAAACAATCACGAAACAACAAAGTTATTTTTAGGTTAAGCTAAAAAAGTATCATCTTTTGTACAGCCAAAAAGACCAGCACATTTTCGATAATAAGTTTACAGATATTTTAACTAATCCCTAATGCTGCTTTTTTTCTAAAGTATTTTATCACTGTCATATATTTATCAAGCTCTTTGTTGACCATCCAATCTGATGATGATGGTTCAATCACCTTATCGCGCTGTCGACTGTCTTATCAATGGGATTGACCAATAATATTGCCCAGAACGACTTTACCTTCTTTTCAAGAAGTCAAACAATGAGTTGAAGCTGTGCCAAACGTTGACATTATGATGATTCTCTCGTTTTGTGCTTGTGTCACTTTTGTTTTATTATCAATTTAAATTCGAATATTGCTCTATCTATAGGGTACACAAGCCGATCCTCCTTCACGTTCCGTTCTTCCGCAGGTCTATCCTGATAAGTTAGTGTCTCTCGCTCTGTCCATATGCATGTTCATGTGCATGTGTGTGTGTGTGTATGTGTGTAGGTTAAATGTATGTACAAACAATTATCAGTGTTAACAAAAATGTCTTAGTCACTCTCTTGTATAGAATATTCACTTAATTAACAATTGCAAATCTTTCTGCGCTTTGCGTACTTCCTCTTCCAGGGACCTGTGTGTGTGTGTGTGTGTGCTAGTGTCTTTCATTGCCACTCCAACTCTTTGTTCTCCTCCTTTCCATCGTCTTTATTCGACAAACTGCGGCTCACCCGTATACGTACAGCCAGGATTCTTGATAATATGTCCAGCAGCATAGTTGCCACATCGTATGCACACGTCGAGGGACTTGCCCTGCACAAACTGCGACAGAAAACCGCCAACGAATGCATCCCCAGCGCCATTGGTATCGACAATCTCATGCACCGCCAATCGTGTGACCGGAAACTCTTCAACCGAGTCCCGCTGGATGAGCAGCACAGGATCACAGCCCTGCGTTAGTATGGCAATGCGAGGTCGCGCCGGATTCAGTTTCTCCAGCGCCACCAGACGCTTGCCAATCTCGCGCAGATCCTCGGTCGGCCAGCCCTGGGCCGTAGCAAAGGCATGCGCCTCAGCCTCATTGCCAAAAATTATGTCCACATAGGGCATGACGGCCAGCAGCGGTGCCATGTAGAATTGTGATATGAATGGTGCGCTGAGGTTCATTAGGAACGGTCGCTGCTTGGCAAGGGCAGTGGCGGCCACTTGCATTATGCTAGGCGGGTTCACAGTGAGAAAGAAGCCCTGCCGGGAAATACAATTAAAGGGTTTTGTTATTCATTGATCAGATCTATCTGGCCCAAACGAGTGGGACTGAATTGACTTCCTATCTTATCAAGTCATAAAGTTTTGTATTTTATTAATATTGCATCGATTTTATGATCATATATTGTACTTACCGAAATATAGTAGTACAAGGCATTATCCACCAGTGCCTTGTTGGAGGGCTGGTCCAAATGGTCGATGGTGAAGTTGTTGGCCGCCGCCAAGTTGGCGCAGAGCGATCGATGTGTGCCGGTGATGAGAACGGCGCAGGTGCCCGTGGGTACGTCCTTCTTGATCTGATAGTGGACATCCAGTCCCGCGGACCGGGCCTTCTCCATTAGTATATCAGCATACTCGTCCTGACCAACGCAGCCAAAGAAGACGGCCACCTTCGGCTGGCCCAATATCCATTGGGCGATGCGCAGTGAATTCTGCACAGATCCGCCGGCCAGGAATTCAGCCTGGAAACCATCGACCAGCTCTCTATAGATGGGCATGTGTCGCTCCTCGGCCAGGATGGCATCGTCCTCCTTCATCTCGTACTTCTTCAAAAAGTCCATCGGCACAATGGCGGAAATGTCCAGCAGTGGATTGCCGCATCCAACCAGGATGCCTTCTCTGTTTTGAATATAATCAAAAGGATTAGTTTCATTCCGCAATCAGCCCGAAAGATCCCGATCCCTCTACGCCACACCACACCACAGCGCCCACCTAACGTTGCTGCTCCGATCGCACATGTTTCTCGCTTGAGGGCCTGTCGCTAATGCGCCCAATTAGCAATTAGCAATTCAATTCAACTTCAACGACGACGCTGCTTAGCAGCACAATCGCTTGGCGATGACGATGAACCTTGCCGATAGCCCCCAGCAGAAGAAAGAAGAGTGCTGTGCTTGTGCATATAGTATATGCGCCGCTTCATAATGTATCGGAAGCATCGTCATTACGGCTTATGTATGTGCTGGACTCATCAATTATGTAACTATTACAATTGGGCATACGCATTATTTGTATTTTTCTAAGCTGATCGCATTTGTTCGGACGCTAGTGTTGGGCTGGAAATTTAAGTAGCGCTAAAAGTGAGGGGTTTTAAGTATTTGAGCGCTGTCTAAATACAGAATCATGCCACTGGCAAGCTTCTTTACCAATGGAAATTACTTTCAAACAGTACACATTCATTTGGACGCAAGTGTGGGCTTGTTTACGCGCCTTCGATTGTTGTTGTTGGCAAGAATTTGCTCCTCTTATCAGCCGCATATTTCGGAATCAAGAGGCAACAGAGCCCAAAACACTACATATGTACATATATGTAAATATATATACATGTATGGTTTATTAATTCATTCATATACCGCCGGTCCTCTGCACCGCTCCCCGTGCCAAGCGGGTCAACAGCAATCGAATCTAGAGATAACGACACCGAACACGCTCGCACACAGACAGAACCCGCAGCACACGATTTTCACATGCCGCTGTAAATTTTCGGCAATTAGAACTGTACAGATGTACACATGTATGTATGTGTGTACGACGAACAAGAACGAGAGCACATGGTGCCTTTTTATAATAAAAAACTAGTAGTCTACTACAACTACAATTAAAACTTACTGCAGCGTGCTCGTCATTTTTGTTGTTGTTGGATTAGCTGCCTTCTTATGTAAACATTAACAAGTTATTGCACTTTTAGTTAAAAGCGTTAGCCTCGTGTTCGATTTTAAAGCTCCCTACCAATCTATATATTTAGAAATACTTGACCAGAGATATATGGACAATTTATTTTAGTAATCTACGGAAGCGCGAGCTGCTAGATCTTGAATTTAGGATTTGTTTATGTGGTATCGATACGGGCGATATTTTTACAAAACATTGATATCGATGTATGCGTCCACTACACTTCAAGACCAATCTGGTCAGTCAAAATTCAAATATTGTTAAGATAATAAGTTAATTACATTATATTGGCATTTGAAATACATAAGTAAGAAACAGGAAAAAATTCATTTAATGCCGATTTTTGGAGTGCAGAACTTGGCTTTAGGACAGATAGGTGTATAAATGAACATACATTGGTATTACCCGTATGACATTAGACTTTGAAGCTGGACTAGCTGCAAAAATAGAGATAGCCTTATGCAAAAAGCATGCAATGAGAGCGAGAGAGATGTATGCGTCCATTTTTTTTTCCAGTTGAGCTGGGAGCAGCGCTGCGGCAGAGATGATCGAATGTTACACTTTTCAGATCCAATTTTGCTAGCTGGCCGGCCGTGTGGTGGAAAACATAATTTTGTCATAAATAGTGCCTCCGTTCTTCGACTGGTAGCCGGGAGACGTGTTTATCATGCTATCATTCTGTCTCTCTCTTCGTGGCAAATTTAACAGAGTCTAGTGTCGTACAGCTATTATAGTGTCATATGGCCACATATGACAAAAACGTTTACAATTGTAATATATCAGTACGTACTGGCAAAGACAATATAAATATATTGTCTTTGGTACTGGTTTATTCGAGATATAAGGAACACTATAATACGGTATAAGGAATCACAATCGAGTCACATCTAGAAGGATGTTCAAGAACAGCTTTACACTGAAAAAGACTATGAGAAATACAATGTGAATGAAGCGTATAACGATCCACCCAACCAACGGCATTCCAATCCAGTATCCCAGAACTAGGATTTGCATCACGTAGGTGATGCTTTGATTCCTTCTTGTCAACCCGAAAGAAACACCACAAGCCAGCTGATCGATAGAGCATTCTTCGATAACAATCGAACTGGTGATTTTGCTCTCATTTTGTACGACATCTCGAATTAGCGCAAACTGTCGGTTCAATCATTGGGCACCAGGCCCAATGTGTATCCTGTGCACCGACATTTATCAATATCACATATGTATCTACATGAATTTTGTATATAAATTTGTATAAATACCTAAACTATTGCTGGGCTGCATTTTTCGATCATGGACAGAACAATTAACCCATTGTCGACCAGTGGGTATTTAAATACACACACGAAACTATGTCGCTTGCAGAATTTTAGCGTAGTTCAGGTGGAAGGTACCGTGGTTTTGTTTGCAAGTAAAGCGGAAGGATAGAATGGGTCTATGAGGAGAATTCCAAAGAGAGTCTTCTTTTCCGCGTAACCCATCTGTTTAAATAGAGGGGCGTTAAATGGGCTAAGTTCGTTGTTCAATCGGTATATTTTATGGTATTTTTTTACCGATAAACTTTACCTCTAGCCATCCCTAGCCGCTGATTGTTTCTTTCTTTCCGGTTGTTCTAAAGGTGTGAATGTGTATAAAATTCGTGCCGACTTAATTCGACGAAATAATTGGCATCTTAACATATTATCTTTTTTTTGTTGTTTATTGCAGTGAAGTGAATCCTCAATCGCTAAAATATGGCCGACGTTGATGTGTAAGTCGGCATTTAGTAGCTCAAAAATGGAAATTTATGCCTTTACCCGACATTTGGGTTTCTGATGAAATTAATTGGTCCGTGTTTATGAATTTACATTGATTATAAATTCTCCAATTACTGACAAATCAAGGCTAAATGAAGTTTTACGTGCTGTTTCTGTAATGAATAAATAATTTATGTTTAAATCCACGCGTTATTGCAGTGATGTGCCCTCCGCAGCCCCCGTCCTCGATGGCGCCATGGACATTAACACTGCTCTGCAGGAAGTTCTGAAGAAGTCTCTGATTGCTGATGGACTCGTGCACGGCATCCACCAGGCCTGCAAGGCCTTGGACAAGTAAGTGTACCAAAGTCTCGATCTGTTTTCCCGCGTGTGCCTCTGATGAAATTAATTGGTCCGTGTTTATGAATTATCCATTGATTAAAAACCTTCCAATTGCTGAGCACATGTCTGCCAACCGCCCAACCGGTTGTAGCCCCTGCATGAGCCCACCGATCTTCTTTCTAATCAATTTTTACGTTTATTTCTTTGGACAGGCGTCAGGCCGTTCTGTGCATTCTGGCAGAGTCCTTCGATGAGCCCAACTACAAGAAACTGGTCACTGCCCTGTGCAACGAGCATCAGATCCCCCTGATCCGCGTGGACTCGCACAAGAAGCTCGGCGAATGGTCCGGCCTGTGCAAGATCGACAAGGAGGGCAAGCCCCGCAAGGTGTGCGGCTGCTCGGTGGTGGTCATCAAGGACTTTGGTGAGGAAACACCCGCTTTAGATGTGGTTAAGGACCATCTCAGGCAGAACAGCTAGATCAAATGCTGTCCTCTGTCTGTTGAATGAGAGACTACGTGAGAGTTTTTTATGCTAATAAAAATAAAAACGTAAAAAATCCATTAAATAAAAGAAATTGACCCTTTTACATTTTTGGAATGTTCTATTTTAACGCAACTGAAACGAAACATCAAATTAATCACTGCCCAGGCAAGCAGTCTTGTGCTCTGGCCAGTCCTTGAGTTGGCAATCACTGCAAGACAAGCGGTGGGAGATTATAATGTGAGCTGATCTCTGATGGAGAATCCCAGGACTTACCGTGAGCAATAGTGGACCTTCTTGCACTTGGCGCACTTCTTTTTGGCCTGAGCCTGGCAAGTGACGCATTTGTTTATCTGCTCTTCTGCTGCAGCATCCCCGCCAGCCCCAGAATCCGATTGAGACACCGACTCACCCTCCTGCACATTCAGATCGGCCATATTCTGCTCTAGTTCGCATAATAGCTCTGTGCCATAGGCAGTACTCAAGCGGCTTGCCAGGTCACAGATCTGCTTCTTGTCCAGGCTGAGAAACAGGGAATCCTGGGCCTGGGCTATCTGATAAAAGCCGCCTTCGCGATCAACCTCCTTGATCAGGTCGTTTTGTATTTGGGGCAGATCTTCCAACAGAAGAGGCTGCGATTTTGCCGTCGTATTGCCGCTGAGCGTCAAGCGGCTGAGAAATTGCTTCAGCCTAATGAGCACAGGCAGCTGGTCCAAGAGGGTTTCGTGCATTAGACCCAAGAGCTGCGAAATATAAGACAGTCATTCAAAGCGGTCATAGGAGTCAGGGGATCCTTCTCAGTCTTCACCTTGGACAGCTGCTTGCAGCGCGCCTCGTTCAGTTCGTAGTTCTCCATGACCTGGGGATTGAGAAGAAGCTGATGCACGCAGAACCAGGCCTGGGCCTCGGGCTTGACTATCTTGGCGGCATCCTCCACATTGATCCACTTCTCGTCGATAAACTTCTGTAGCCCCTTGCTGGTCTTACGCTGCCAGGGACGGAAGCAGAGCACATCAACCATTAGCCAGGGGATGTCGTGGGTAAACAGCAAGCGACGAGTGGCGCTCAGGTGAAAGAGCGACACGTTGTCGGCCAAGTAGTTGAGAATGGAAATGCAGCGCAGGCCGATCTTGTATACGAAATTGCGCTTCTGGCGCTCCAGCTCGGTGAGCACAGCCTCGTCAACGTCCACCTTTGACTCGTTCTCGTGGTAGCCCATGCTGACTAGTCCAATCACCTGGGCCACCGAATGGCCACAGTAGTCGATGAGATCCAGCACCGATTCCTGCAGTGTCTCACAGCCACTGGGGTGGTAGAGGCACATGTCCAACAGAGCCACCAGCGCCGCCTCATGGTACATCACCGTGTAGATGAGGAACGTGGCCTGGGGATTCGGGTCGATCTCCAGCAGATGCGGTAGCACCCGAGTCTTCCACAGATTCACGCAGTAGGCCTCGTGTATCAGCAAGCGCAGCTTGTCCCGTGAAATGAGGAACTCTTTGACCTCCTCTTCACGGTTCTGGGCCGCCTCGAAGGCCGCCTGCTGGCTCAGCTTGATGACCATCTCGTGCACCTCGAGCCATTTGCTGCTGCCAACGTCGCGCACCTCAAACGCGCGAATACTCTCAACGAAAAAGTAAAGCTCCTCGGGATAAACAAAGCTTACCATTTTGTTTACTTGTGTTAAAAAAATATTTTTTTGCTCTCAAAATTTTTTGTTCCAACTGTGACCGGGTCTGGTTTGCGACTGATTTTTTGAGTAGGAAACAGGTAGGTAAGCAAGTATTTTTGGTTGCCATAGCAGGCAGTGGTTACTAGGATTATGTTTTCTAACAGGAAGTTCAGCTAGGGATGTTTAAACACGGAGGTCTTGGCAGGCCTTGAAGCGAATCAAATGCTCCTTGCCATGGTTGCAGTAGGATTATGTTTTCTAACAGGAAGTTCAGCTAGGGATGTTTAAACACGGAGGTCTTGGCAGGCCTTGAAGCGAATCAAATGGTGGCAGTACAATCAGTCGGGGTTATTAAAAAACAAACTGCAAAATTTGTACAACATTCCATTCCATTCCAACAAATACTTTTGGTAATGCAACTACAGATATATAAATACATATTATCTATTCATAACTAAGGAACGTGTTTGGCAACTAATATGTAATGTTAATCTAAGAATACTTTAAGTAAACCGACTAAAATAAAACCAGGAGACTTTCAAGCATAGATCACACAAGTTTCTACTTTCAGGTAAGCGCTGAGCATTCAACTCCACTGGGTTTAGCGATACAGTCGCACTTGTTCATCGAGATCCTGATCGCTGAGGCGATCCTTAAGATTTAGTTCGGCCTCTTGCTTTCGCAGCATTTCAAAAATGGCCGCCAGCTGCTCCCTCTCAATGCGTCGCTCCTCCATGATCTGGTCGGCTGTGAGCGCCTTCTCGAGATTGTGCTGCATGTGTTTGGTCTTAAACTTTCCCATGAGATGACTGTAGTCCTGGCTAGGCTGATGATCTTCAAGGAGCTCCATGTCGCTCTCACTTGTACGCTCCTCGAAGGCCTCGTCGTCATCCAGATCTTGTTCGTCATCATCCTCGTCCTCAAGACGCGCCCTCAGCTCGGAATCGTCTTCGTCATGCATTTCATCGGGGCCCAGTCCCTCGTCCTCCAGCTCCTTCATGACGTACAAATGTGTTTGTATGTGTGAGCATATTGAATGATACATTCTTGTGCTGCAAGATTTGAGTGCACTCACGTTTCTATCCTTGAAGAAGTTGGCAAAATAAAAGGCGACCAAAACGCAGAGCAGGAGAGTGGTCAGGGCGATTGAATAGTGACCGGGTAGGCCCAGGAAGAGGCCGTCCAGCGATGACAATATTTCGTACATTTTCCCCCGATTTTTTTTGTTTATTTTTATGGTATCTTGTTGAGCCAGCAGTGTGACCGCAGGCCGCAAGCGAGAAATACCAAACTCCAGAAATACCACAAAAATGTTTATATTGAAAAATATTTACTTTTGCGGTATTTAATGTACAAATAAAAAGAAAAATTCGAAATTAGCATGTTTCATTTTTTATATTCTATTTATTGGCTGGTATTCATTGCGGAAGTGTCCGAGCTCACATCAGCAATATGAAAAGAGGCATCTTCAGCGGGAATATCGTCCTCATCCGTGTACATCCGCCGCAAGCGCTCCTTGTACCTGTTGAAGTATTGACCAGCATAATAGGAATTTTTATGTATAGAAGGTGGCATTAATCAAAGCTTACAGTTCACTGTCTGGGTTATTTGCCTGATTGCGGCACTTATCCAGCTTCTTTTCGATGGCTTTAACCCTATCCCGATCGGGTTGCTGGTACTGTTTGACCATGATACGGATTTCTGTGGGAACGTACACACATATACAAAATAGATTGGGTCGCAGCTTGTGACAGATCAAACTTACTTCGCACGGCATCAATAAGACCTGGAAGCTTATCCCGCGCTGACACAAATAGCAAATCAGTCACATAGCTGTCCAGATTCTCCTGCTCTCGGCTGGCCGCATGCAGCACAGCGGCTAGGCCGATCTGCGACGGTGTATGCAACAGGCAGGCATCCGTGTAGTAAGTGGAATCGATGAAGCTATCAATATGTGGACGTAAACGATCCGGGTTCTGCATATTGCTTCGAGTCTAAGGGCAACAGATTTGGGGGTCATGGATTATATGATATGTCATTTCATTTTCTGACCTTTATGTCTATAAGGAACCCCTCAATGGGTCTGAACGGATTGTGTATGGTTAGGTAGTAGTTCAGTTGGCCAATCAACAGCAACTCATTGGACAGCACTATGTCTGTGGCTTTGTTCCGATCGCCCTTGATATTGTTGACAAACTGACTAATGGACACGTTAAACTCCTCCACCTTGCAGGCAACGAACACACAGGTGGCTCTGTGAACAAAATGAGCAGAATAAGCTATTTTCAAGATCTTTTAGGTTGCATATACTCACAGTATTTCCTTAGGATGATAGTCCATCGGCGTATTGTTCAGATAGAAACGCTTGAAATAGTGAAATGCGGTGCCCACCACACATTTGGGCATAGGCGGATCGAAGCGTCTGCAAAAATCAAACAAATAGACTTCATATTGCTTCAGCAACAGGCGTTCCTCAGCCGGCGTGAGAAAAAATTCCTCCAGGTCGCTATCCTGACACTCGGATTCGTGTTCCCCAATGTACTTCGAATTCTGCTCCACACGAAAGGCCAATAGCTGCGCCTCATTGGCAAATGTCCAGGATTTTTTCTGCGAGCTTACAGGATACATTATGCACAATATTTATTTGTTGAAATAGCAAAATTCAGATTTGTTGTCTCCGTGGTCCCGCTCATTGTACACAGTGTGGCAGTGATATACGGTCCAGCCCTCAGAAATATACCAAAAAATATACCGTCGCATTTAAAAATATACCGATGAAACAACAAAGTGGGCCCACTTAACGACCCTCTATTTAAACATATGAGCTACGCGGAAAAGAAGACTCTTTTTGGAATTCTCCTTGTAGATCGATCCATCCTTTCCTTCCTCCTTAATTCCGAAAAAACCACGGTATTTTCCATATGAACTGCGATACAATTCATAATTTCGTGTGTACATTTAAATACCCACTGGTCGACAATGTCCATGATCGCAAAATGCAATCCTAGAAGAAATGTAGAAATTTATCGAAGATTAACTTAAAAATTTCATGTAGATGATGATAAATGTCGGTGCACAGGACACAAGATTGCTGACAGCATTCATTCCACAGCTGCTTGCTCCTCGTTGCGCATGGGGTAAATCTCGAGACTACTTTTAAAATCGGCAATGTCGACAATTTTGGGCATTTTTCCGTCTCTGTCCTGGGGCAGGAATACAATTTTGCTTATCCTTTTGTCTTTGTATCTTGTGGTGCCCGATGCTCAATGGCTAGAACCGACAGTTTGCGCTAGTTAATGCCGTCCGTGGCCATTAAGAGACTTGTGTTTGTCAAGCTAGAGGATACAGATTAGAATTCAAGATGCAGATTTTCATGGGAAAAAGCATAGGGAGCATATGAAGGACCTTGCCTGCTGAAGGTTCCTGGATGGTTAAGTTTTGCTATGTAGTACTCGCGCGGATTCTTTCGGTAGGACCACATCGACAATAGCTTTGCCAATGGCCTCCACAATCAGGTGGAGCTTTTCATTGTAGCTGCTCACAAACAGTCGCAGACCATTGACGCTGACACTGAAGTGGGGAGTGGGTAGCATTTCCGGAGAGTTGCAGTTCCTCGTCCAAATGGTGCATCACAGAGCAGCACTGCAGGAAAAACAGATCAAATGCGGTGAGCATCAAGAAACAGTTGGAAATTGGAAATAAAAATGATAGATAGAAGGCTTACTTCTTCCCAAAATTTTCATCCTGTCGGAACCAGAGCTAGCTGGTGTTCGTCTTGGGGTAAGGCGGCAGCTTGAGCTTTCCCTGCTCGTTCAAGAATAGCTTGGGCAGAAAGGGCTCGATTTGGATTTAATCCACAGCTTCTTCCACTTTGCTGGCATGGGTATAGTGGTGTATTTGGTGCCGAACCATTCCTCCTGCTTGTCGTACGGCTTTTGCAGGAGCGGCTGTGTACGGCTTTTGCGAGGTAATTATTAGATTGAATTTAAAACTGTTGAGGTGGCCAGTCAGTTTGGACAGTTGATGTTCGTCGTAGTGGCAGTAGAGCTCCCTGGAGGTGAGTATATGCTTGGGAAGATAGTATTTACTTCTGAAGACCAGTTTATCCTCATGGAGACGTGCCGGGAGACGGAATTCTGCGTCCTTAACTTTCTGCTGCTCTTCGTACAACTGACGCAAGGAACCGTTGGAAAGGACCTTCAAATAGGCAATCGATGTGCTTGAATCCCTCGACGGTGATGCCAATGTTCAATTTGAAAAAGGTGTGCATCGACTGTAAATTGAAACCGGTGTCGTATATGCCAGCCTCGAGATGGCATGCCCATTTGGCGAAACTCCATGTAGGCGTACAGCCCACGTTGTCCCACCCACGAGAGCACGGCCACGTTCCCTGGTCGCCTGCAGCATCAACGGATGCTTCAGACCGAATGTTAAGTAATCCAGACACGACTCTAAGTGCTGATCGGGCACGGTGAAGGAGAATGTGGTGTCCTTGCTGAAGATTGACGAGAAGCATTGGCCACCGAGTTTTCTAACGTCCGCAAAGAACACGTTCTGCTCGGAATCCGGTTTGCTGCTCATGAAGACCATATGCTCCAGAAGGTGGGCCAGACCCTGATAGCTGCGCGGATCGGCGAAGGCCCCGTGGTCGATCATCAAGGCACAGGAGGCGTTTTTGGGCATTAAAATTTGGACCGGAGGACCGTGTAGCCCATTGCCGAGCACAAGAGATCTAAACGGGAAAATTGAGTATCGAGTGTTTCGATGGCTTTTCTCACTTTTTCACTTACTTGTACTTTTTCTTGTCGCTTACCGACTTATAGGGAACGTCCAGATATTTTACTTGCTCCGCCATTCTAATACGTTTCGAATAACAGCGCTAGGGAATTACATTTCACTAGGTTTCGACTTGGTAATTGCATTTGTGTCTTACAATATCAGCGGACGACAACTTCGCGCAAAACTTTTAGTGATGGGCATCTGTCTTAGCGATGGGACCATCGCGAAAAACGTGCAGTGAGAGCGTGAAATAAATATTAGTGTGGACTTTTTGAATTTATTTTTTTGGATCACTAGTTCTGCATAGCATCGTGTGTTTTTGCTCGGGTACATTTTTTCTTCTCCAATTTGCTTAAAATGATATTTATACCTTTTCTTCGTATTTTTTTGGCACATGAATATTAGTTTCTGCAGAAAATTGGCGAAAAAAAAAATTCCTCTGAGCCACGTGTTTCTACAGGCAGCATCAACAAATTGCCGGCCAATTGACAGTCGATTCACTTGTTATTAAGAGAACATGCAAGCAACAGGAAAAGAGGAGGAAAATCGGATCACAATATAACCCTGAGGGGAATCAAATCTGGGCAGCCCAGCAGAGTCTCAGGTGGTAGGTGTAAACAAGTACTCCCGGCGCGTCGGCCACAACTCCCGAGCAGCTGTCCACCACAGACATTGAACTGAAGGCAGCCGCAAACGCAGAGCAGTCGCTTTCCAATTTTACGCATCCCCAGAGATCGCCCCGGCTAGATGGGGCAAGATTCGTACTGCCCAAGCCGGCGTTTAACGATTGACCATAACTATTCAATCGAATAAAGGTCGAGACCTTGAGCTGGCCACCCCAGCCATTTCTAATTTTTATTTCGCAGCCGTTCTCAAACAATTTTGCAGTGTGCTTCGGATCCCCATCTTGTTAAAAAGTTATCTTTCAAACGGAAACTGTAAAACTGAAAATAATAAATAACAAAAACAGCTTTAAAAAATTAATCCAGAAGTTGAATGTTGTGTGAACTAATGGGTTTAAGATCCCCCACTTTTTTTTTTAAAATGAAAGTCGGGAAGAGTGACTGTCTCTCGATCGTCAAAAGAAACCACACACTGCAAAACCAAACGCGTAACGTGTGTTTTGCACAGCTCGCCAACAGATGACGCTGCACGGCAGGTGTAGAGTGCATGTGAATATCAACAGATGCGTTGCCAGACAGGTATAGAATTCATGCGATTACTAAAATTGCAGGTGATTAAAAAATAATAATAAATCATAAAGTAGTCTCAAAGGTATTATACTAGTATTAGGAATAACATTGATTTATGATGTATTTATCTATGTGCATGCAGAAGCAAAACAAACCATTTATTTACACGCCGTGCTTCCGAAAATATGCAACTAACAAATGAAAAAAATGTAGATATAGATATAGTATAAGATTTATAAATTTGAATTTTATGCCTTACCTTAATTCAAAATTATTCTGGGTTCTTCCTTCTTTTAATGCTCTTTACAGCTGTTTGCTGTTTTGGGACGCACGTGTTGTGCATTTTGAGCATTTAAGATGCTTGCAGCATCAAAAAGTTGAGAATGAAGCTGAATTAATTTTGTTCTGGTTTGGTTTTTTGTGGAGGGACGCTTCCAAATTGGGTCAATCGAATCTTTGGTCAGAAAGTCAGACACGTACGTTGCTTTCAAACAATTGCAGGGGGTTCCAACACGTTCAATAAATACTCTATTGCATATGTGACTCCAATGGTATCTATCTATTGTTTTGAATGACCTATTAATATTACGATAATAATATAATACATATATAACCCTACTTGAAATGTTACCAACTGCGTGGTTATTCATGGTTACCTTTCCAAAAAGAGCATTTGGGTGCCATGCGTATCAGGTACTTTGTATGCAGGAGCTGCCTTCTGTGGCAATAAAATTGCAATTAATTTTTATTGACAACTCTGAACTCTTGTTGCAGAGATTTGTTGTTGATCTTTCAGCGATTTCACTGCGGGAAGGTGAAAAGTCTTTAATACTAGATGCTTTTTGGTCTTAAACGGATCTTGAAGGGGGTTATGTGTCCGCTTTATTTATGGAATTCATTATACCCAAAGAATGGAAGGATTAGATGTACCATGGGGATGAAAATGGAGGAACAATTTCTCTAAAGATTTTCCATCTAAAATTTCCGTATAAGCTATACGCAGACCCGTATCTTGCCCAACAGCATCACGGCCACAATCTGACCAAAAAACTGTCTCAGTTTTGGGCCAATTCCCGCTTATATGTACACAGATGACGACGCCTTCAGCTCTTCCATCTCCATCTCCGTCTCCTTCTCCATTTCCATCCAGCAAAATGCTTATGCGCGTGCGCGACAGACAGGTCGGACTGAGATGGATTGCCGTCGGCAAGACCGTCAGACCGTCAGCCCGTTTGACTGACTGACAGTTAGTGTGGACCTTAGGCCTTGGCTTATCGTCGGTTTCTAGTTACAGATCCAGAAGGAAGCTGCCTGCTCTGCTCTGGTCTGCTCGGCTCTGGGCGTACTTAAAATTCAATTGAATCTTGAATTATTGCATTGAATTTCATTGTTTGTAAATGCTCGCCCCGCTGTGTGGCTCTGTAGACTGATTTCATTTTCTCCGTGCCATAGATTTATTTATTTTTCTCATTTTATTGAATGCTTCAAGTTCAGCAGTCGTAAATCGTCACAAAATATTATTATTATTATTGTGGGTTGTGGGTATTGTATTACATACAAATGTTGGGGCTACGAGAGGTGGTGGGTGGTCTGCATTTGGACTGAATTTCAATTACACAGACAACAGAATTAAAAACAACAACATGCATACATGCATATAGAAATTTGGTAAAAGTATATCCCTTGTTCCAACAGTAGTCTCCTGTTTCCCTGATCATTATCAACGACACCAATAAAACTCATTGCGAAAGTATCTGCAACAAGCATCTACACAACAGACCACTTGTTCTGCGCCTGCCACTGCTCCCTCCCCTGCCCCTGCCCCTGGCTCTGTCTCAGCCTGGGGCCCTGCCTCAGGCCGGCTTCATCTCCCGGGCACCAACCCGATTTGGCCACATTCGTTGTGAATAAATGCATTTTAAAGGCATATTGAGCACGCGAGTCGATGTTTTATGCTCACGATCTCCGTCTGAGTGGCTCGATCTGTCTGGCGTACGAGTACGAGTCAGAGTACGAGTACGAGTATTCTGTGTACGAGTATTCATTTTGCTTTGACTATTATTTCTGTTTAGCGGCTACTGTGGCTACTGCCGCGGCTAATTGTGCGTGTGGTGTGTCGTGCGATTATTCAGCTTTGTATCTCACTTTGTCTCCCTGCTCTCAGGGGGCGTGTTCCGAAAGATACTCTCACCACACATCCAACGAGCCGAGCCGAGCTGACTGAATAGATGTGCGAATCGCCACTCGATGCTTAGATGCTGAGATGAGCCAATCAAGTGAGTTTGTCTCTGTGTAGCTATATACATATATTGTACAATATATCATTTCGATGTTAATATGTGTGCTAAGTATACGATTGGGTGGGTATAAGGTATACGGTGTCTATCTATTAGTTTCATTTTCTGTTCAAATATTTCCAAGTACTTAAACAAATTTAGTACATACAGATGCTCAAATCGAGTTCGTTTTCCAAGTCATTTGATTTCCTTCTGCCAGCGCAACAACAACAAGTACCAGCTCTCCCGTTGAGCCTGTGTGGATTGTGTCATCTGTCCAGGGCTGTCATAATTACATTTATATAGTCAACATCTAGGTAGCCTGACATTTGGAAATATGTCAGCAGCATGGTTATGTAATGAATAACGCATTGACTGGGGACCGGGCTCGCTGCGGTCAGGATTTGTGTTCGGCTCTTGATGGATATACACGTAAACACAGAAGCCGTGACAGTTGAATCGAAAACTTACTTATACATACATATATATATCCCTCTATAGTATATACCTGTACTTGTATATTGAACAAATTTCTGCTGTAGATGGTCATGGAAAAGTTTGGTCATGTGTCAATTGAATGAAGCTTTTTATGTCAACCTCTCAAGAGAGGGAGAGAGAGCGAGCTCAAGGGGGTAAAAGAAAAAAATTCATTTTGTGTGTTGGTTGGAGAAATGTTTGTTAGGGGAGCGACTACGAACTGTTGTCAAATATTTTTTACACAGACCGCACAGATCAGCTTTTCTTCATAACTTTTCACTTTTATTTTACTCTTCTTTTAAAGTTTATACATTGGCTTAAAATCTAAGCAAATAAATTATTTAAAAATAATAAAACAAACAAAAGGTCAATACGAAAACAACGAAAAAAAAAACTCTACAATCTAATAACTAAAAATATCTATACATAAATAAAGAGAAAAAAAAAAAACGGAAATGTAAGCTAATTCACGTAGCACATTAAATGACAATCATTTGTAAATTTGTCTAGAAAGTATCATTTATTTATTTATATTTATATATATATATATATTTTTGTATATATAGTAAGATTGTTCACTCTTTTCTCTTAGCGGCTGTAATTGAGCTACAAAAAAAAAATATTGATATTGATATTTGTACATAATTTCACTGGCACCAAAATGATGAAGATGAAGGGGTTTTTCTGGGTAGATTTTCTTCTGGTTACGGTATTCATATATCTCGGCACCGATTTCTCTCCGTGGACCCTTCTTCTGGAGTAAAAAGAATATCTTTTCGAAATTGTTTTGGCACTGGAACGAATTTTCAGGCTATCTCGAATCTCGGCTATCATTTAGCCCGTCAGGGTTTGGGAGCGCACCAGAGTGAGGTCGAGGGGCGTGGACTTGCGGACAAGGATCGAGGACTCGTCCAGGAAATGACCAGCCGCTGCAGGCTCGCTTAAACTGGGACTGTTCGAGCCAGGTGCCAAGGGACTGGCTGGATCCGTTCGCGATCTCAGCGAGAGATCGATGGGCTCGTCCAGCTCCGGACTGCTGGCGGCCGGAAATAACAGTTCCGCCTTGAACTGATCCTTAAAAATGGGCAGTGGGGGCACCCCGGCGGCGAGCAGCACTGGCGGCAGGTGGCTGAAGGGGGCGAAGGAGCTGTAGAGCGGCTCCGAGTGACTGCGGAAGATCTCGAGCAGCTCCTGATGGCGCTGACGCTGCTGCTGCGCCGCCAGATCCGCGTCCGGCTCGGAGTTTGCGGGGAACGGAGGACAACCCTGCCGCTGACCCAGCTTGGGCATTGATGCAGAAGTGCTAACGACGCCCGTGGTGTTGCCACTCAGCACACTGGTGGCTCCATCCTCGTTGGGATCGCCGGCCGATGATGCGCCGGAGTCGCTGGGTGTGTTGCTGAGGCGGGATTCCAGCTTCAACTGCCGCTGATGGTGCTTTTGGTGCTGCTGGCGATCGTTGAGATATTTGGCTGCCTGCAGGAATCCGGGCAGGCTGGGAGAGGCTGCGGAGGAGGTGGCTCCCGCCGCGCTCACTCCACCCATGGTGGGGGAGCTGGATGTGGCTGACTTGATGCAGGGATTCGTCTTGTCCTGGTAGGTCTGCCGCGCCTGATGGCTCGCCTGCTGCAGGCGCGCGAGCTGTTCCAGATTCGCACTGCTCACCCCGCCGACTCCTCCTGGACCGCCACCAGGCGTGCCGCTGGCTGTACCCGCCGTGCTCTGCTGCTCCTGCAGCAGGCAGTGGATCTTGAACCAGTTGGAGCGGCGTCCATAGCGGGAGCCACTCTTCGACATCCCCACCAAGAGGCACTTGCGCAGGCGACACGCCTTGCAGGCCGTGCGGTTCTTCTTGTTGATCACACAGTCCCCGTTGTGCTTGCAGCCGGCTATGGCCGCGATGTTGTTGTAGGTGCGCCCAAAGAAGGACTGAAAGAGGTGCAAGGGGGAGAGAAAGATTTCAGATTAGTATCTTGTATCTAGACAAACGGGAGACCACTGCGAATAGTTGAGATTTGTGAACTACTTGTCCGAGATTTTCCATACCCAAAAGATGTCTCTAATGGCCAATGGACTGCCAAACTCTTCCTAAGTATTCTCCAATGTTTCCCCAAGCCAATCGATGGGTAAGATTAGGGATTGTCAGATTGTCCTATTGTCAGACTGTTCCCGATATTGCTGGCTCTGTAGGTCATCTCAGCTGAGCGAATGGCTAACAACACTTAAACAATGGATGTCACCTTTGGCCCTGTGTGTGCACCTGTCTGCCGCTGTCGAACTTGCCTCAATTATCAAATGTGCGTTCATAATACGCCCAACTACTGATGGGGCGAGCCACAAAGAAGGAACAGCATAGATACGAATAAATCTCCATGCACCATTTATTGTATCGCCACTGATTTCTATTGTTTTGGGGCTTGGGGCTGGGGCTGGGGCTGGGGCTAGGGCTGTGGCTGGTGCCGTGCCGGGTGCCGGGTGCCGACTCATGGCGGAGTTGATTTTGAAGTTCAACTCTGAGTGGAGTTGAGCCACGTTTGATGGGTGTCTGGGACCTTTGTTTCCGAATGCGCTGACTCATCTAATATGCATGTAATTTTTATTTGATTGACTGCAGTTTACATTTGTGCTCGCCTTGGGGCTTACCTAGCTCTACATATATATACTCGTACTCATACTCGTAGTTGTTGCTGTGGTTCGCGCTCTCCCTGATAACTGCTCTAAATTTTGCAGAAATTTTCCCATGCCATTTGAAGGCTTTTGCTTTGTGCTGAGCTGCGCACACGTATCTACTTAAAGTCAATTAATAATCGATTAATCTACCGAATTGAATTTTAATTATAGTAATAATGTTTTTCGATTCGATGAAAAGTAAAAGCCAAAATCGAGATCATTTTTTGCACATTTTGTCTACTTGTTTTGTCTACGAAATGTGCGAAATCGCACAGCCCATCTTTCTCACAATTGCCTCGGGTAATCCCCATAAAATATCCATTTGGAAGAAATATTTCTCAACTAATGGAAGGAATGGGAATGGGAATGCGAATGGGAATGGGAATGGGAGTACTCACCTTACAGCCTTCGCATGTGAATGCCCCGAAATGAAAACCAGCCGCCGGTTCGCCGCACACTTTGCACAGCTGGTTCATCTGCAAGGAAAATGTAATTGTTTCCAAGTTAAAGCTTTCAGAGTTTGGGCCAATAAAATATGAAATAAACACTTAATATCTATGTATCATTAACGCGTGGTTTCTAGGGAAAGTATCATTCTTTCGCTCACCCGAAACTCTTAATTGAAAAACCATTCCATTCCATTCCATTCGATCTTTCATCGGCCTCTTCACGATTGTCCTTGTTATCGATGGGATTCTTTCCGCCGACTTTTTTCCCCTTTATACGAGTGTATATTCCCTCTCTCTCAGATTTGACAAAACAAAAAAACAAAAAAAAAACAAAAAAAAAGAAGCCAAAAGCCACACCAAAGGCACAGCAGCACAGCAGAAGAAGAGCCATCGAAGCAGCAACAACCACAGGCATAACCGATGACCCACTGCGTTTCTCTTTACTTTATTTTGTATTCTTTTTTTTCATTTTTGAATTCTCTTCTTTTTTTGCCACAGGTCGTGGATAGAAATTGAGGTATGCAGCGACCGGTTTGGGCTTGCACCATCAAAGTTTCGGTCGCGGCAATGTCAGACCCTGCACCTCGACTCCACCTCTCTCCATCTCTCTGCGACTGCGACTACGACTGCGACTGCGACCGCGACCGGCACTGCCCCCGCCCCTCTTTCCTTTCCCACAGAAGGCTTCACGTTCACACATCTAATGCATGCTGTGACTTGTTTTGCCCGCTCATAAAGCTCTTAAGGTCAAGCAAAAACAAAAGACCACAACAGCAACAACAGCAACAAAAATTACGAAAATTCTGCGTCAACTATTTGATGAGCATGGAGAATCTTGGGGAGGGATCGATTTTGTCATGGATATACTCGTACAATACATTATAAATTCTTTGACATTTTTTTGGTTGTTAACGTTCCCATAAAGCGTGTGGCTGTGGGTCAAAAGAAGGTAGAAACATTTTCATGGATCATCCCAGCTTGGCTATCATTATAATGCACAATCGGATTGGACCCTCGGCCACCAAGGACTCTCAATGATGTACACTTAATACAGCTAAACTCATATCCTTTCCATCCGGTAAAACTCTCTACGATACGATTATACGAGTACGAGTACGAGTATCTTTCTCCACGATCCTCCCCCATTAAGTTCCAACCTTGGATTGGCTTGGCTTGGCTTGGCTGCTGCTGCTGTTGCTGTTGCTGTAAGCCACCAAGATTATCTATGGAGCACAAAGTGCTCAAGAGTTTCAGTTCTGGGTCGCCTCTCAGGCTCAAGCTCAAGCGATTGAAGATTTCTTGTGTCTTCTGTCTGCCGCTGATTTTGCTGCTTTCTGGAAAAGCGCACCGCTGTGCCGAAAATTGTCACGGTTTCGCTCGCGCCTGTCTCCGCTGCGGAGCTGGAGCTCGCTGTGAAGGTGCAAATTTAATGTTTGCCAATTTAGCAAGGCTCTGCTGTCACCTTTGGTGTCCATTAGCGAGCGTTTATATGCAAAGTGCTGGGCATTGGCAGGCTGGCCATGGTCTGGAGGGGCAGCACGGTGCCTGGGGTTAACCATTATCACAGAAGCAGCATCACGTTGTGGCACCACCTGCTGGGCACATTTCTAGCTGCAGTTGCAGCTCCCTCTGCCACTGTCAGCCCTGCCACTGGACCCGGACAATGTCAAGATATGGACACCTTGGCAAGCACTTGGCCGGCATGAGGGGTACACCAAGTGGTGAGGTCTGGAATAGCCTTAGTTCTACACTAAAGGGAGCAAAAACCCTGGCATATCGACGAATGGAATATTTGCCTTATAGTTTGGGTATTATAAAGTGAATATCATTTCCTATACATTAAATTCTGAAACGTGCATATCCTTCGCGACAACCAGCTATCAAATTTACACCAATTCGTAGTCTGATTTAATGACACTATCACTATCACACATCTTTTCTAACAAAGATAAACTAATTCCACTCAAAACCTGTCTCTTAGCAGCTTATCTCGCAATATAATTACAGCAAATTTCCACCATCATTTCTGGCCTTTTTAAGCAAACCGAAAGGAATCCCCACGAAGCGATAAACTTGCAGATTTGTATCCAAAGGCGGCTTCAATCCTTTTGGCACAATCACGACGCTGGCCAAGGCCGTCCGCTTCACAAAACCGGACACAAATTGGGCTCTCAGGAGATTCAAGAGATTTGTCTCGGGCATCCTCCCAACCCGTTCCCCCATCAAATGGACAAATACCGATCCAAGTCGTGTACCAGGACACACATAATTCCCATTCCCCAAGCCCAACTGCTAATTAAGGTCTTTAAGGCAAAGAGAGCTACACTGAATCGAGAATTTTGTGTGAGTATTTATGTGGTTCGGATGGTCCTGGTTCATTGTCATTTGATGGTGGACTTATGTAGGTTCCCTTCGTGCGGTAAACTTAACTTTGACATAAATTGTCTCTTTTTGTGTAGTGAATTCAACTTGTGGCATTCCAAATTCATAAAGAGATTCCCATTGTTCATCTCTATATCGGACCTAAGCGATCACCAATAGAAACAATCCCCAGCTGCCAAGCTTATCGATTAAGCCACATTTAAACCAAGATTAATGTTACACATTCGACTTGAACAAACAATTAATTAAAAACTATCCGTATTGATTGTAAGCCAAGTGGATGATTGTTCAGATCTAATCTGCGGAGATCTACAAAATGTTTTTCGAGCCGAAGCGGAGAGGAGTGGAGTGGAGAGGGGAGTAGAAGGGAGCAGAGGGAGATTGGCGAGGTGAGGAGTCTGATGGGGGGGGACAACGGGTACGAAGCGGGTTAGACAATAAGAACCAGATCAGTTGAATGTATGCAGATACATTCTCAACAAGCTCATCAAGTTGCTGTTGACAGACCCAAACTGAATGCACATAAAGCAGAAGGATTTGCCTCAATAAGAATAATAAACAACGGTCCAGAAAAAAAAAAAAAAATGTGTCCTTTAAAGCAAACAAAATGATGGACAATGCCAAATCAGATAAAGGGCAACAAAGGTAGAAAAGGTGTTCAAACAAGCAAACCACGATTGTCTCAAATATTTTGAAGCGGCGACAAAATAGAACAAGAATCAAGGACCTAAACCCCTCGTCTCTGCTCTCCCGTGATCATCTCTCTGGCCAGACAATTGCCAGTAATATGCTTTATTATTAGCCCTGCCATTGGAGTCCACTCCACTGGAGACGGACATTCCGAATATGCAAATCCACTCAGCAGTCACACGCTCTAGTTTGAATTGTCTGCTTCCTTTCGTGGCCTCCCAGCTCGGTTCCCGATCCAGTCCAGCCTCTATCTCTGTCTCTGCTCTGGCCCTTTTCTGCTTGATTGCCGACAGCAGTTGGACAATTAAGTGCTGGAATACATCTTCCATCTTCCATCTCCCAGCTTCTTCTTACCTTCTGCCTTACCCCTATTGTCGTAATTTTTTGACACTTATCGCACAAAAGGCAATAACATTATTAATGAGCATGTCAATGAGCTTCTTTTGTTTCGGTTGGCTTCTCTACTACTACTCCTCTTTTTGTTCTTTTTTGTATCTGTATTTCGTTCGTTAAGGGTTTATCCAGTTTAGAATGGCTAAAGGGTGAAATACTGCTATTCATCAATAGTCCACTTGGCCAGTCTGTCACTATTAGAAGAAGAGTCCGATTCCTTAGCCATGTATTTGTACTTTCGTTTAGTGTTTTAAATGGATTGCTTCTAATTATCGATTTAATTTTCGACACATTTTCAGTTTATCTTAATTTCATGTCTCTTAAAGACTAAAATAAATTTAATAAATCTTAAAGTATTACGTTTCATTCAACTTGAGCTAAAAAGTTTATATATCTGTCGTAATAATTTTTTTAAGATTCATGGGCAATCTGACTGTTTGCATTGCTGATACCTTTTAATTTATTCTTATTATGCAAAATGTATTTCATTCAATTAATATTTTTTTTTGTTTTTAATAGTATTTGTAGTGTTTTAAGAACTTTTTCTTTGTATTTGATGTTTTAACAATGTTTTTAAGCACGTTCTATTCTACAATAAATATTTCCATATTTATTTAACAATTTAAATAGTATTTTATAACTTAAAAAAAAACCAAAAAAATAACATAATATTTTTCATTTATTATCAATTCCATTAAAGCATAGTTTTTCTTCAAAGATTTTTTTTATTTTAGTTTTATATTCTTTGGATAGTTGCTTATTTACCTTTTTAGAATTGGATATTTCCAAAACTGCATAAATTGTAGATCCCAAAAGGTACACAGTATGTATTTATTTATTTGTATATGTTTTTAATTTCACAGAACACTTTGACTGACCAGCTTTCTTTACGAACTGGATGATTTCTGCTTTATCAATGGATCATATCTGACCATAGCACATTTCATAGCACACTATCTTCAGTGACATCATTGATCCGCCAAAACGGTGATGATATAGCGACGGCACTCGAGAGACTCACTCGCAACACTCACGTGGCGCACATAACGCCGAAGAACTTCGCGATCGACGATGCTTGGCAGCGTGAGTCCAATCCGAGACTGAATCGTCATCGTCGTTCTGAGACTGCGACTGGCCCGGTGTGGCCCTGGCCTCAAAGATCATCACAGCCCAACAGTCAGTTCCTGTTTTTCAAACAGCTGCTCTTCTGCTCCTCGGCTCGGCTTGGCAGCTCTACTCTGCTCTGCTGCGCTCTCTTCTGGCACAACAAGAGAGAAGAGCACGCTTTGAAGGCGTTCAAAATTTCAAAATATTATCCATGCTCGGATAATAAAAATAAAATAAAAAACAGTACATCCTTTAATAAAATGATTTAGTACACATTTTTGCGCTCGTATTCTGTAATATACATCGCGTAAACTGTGAAAATATCACAACGCTCTGAAAGGAATTATTTCTGTAATTGAATTATAGTTAAAATTTTAGCAGTGTACGTATGTCAGGGCATCAATACTGAGAGGAAATCACCATCTAAGAGGTTGCAACTGACTCGTACATCTTTATTGCGGAATTTGGCACATCTTAGTCCGGATTTCGCTCAGTGCATTCTCTTAAACAAGTCGCTCTCTGTTCGGTGGTGCGTGCTCAACTGTGGTTGGCTGTTGCCAGCAGCTCGATATGTATGTATGGAATGAATGTGTATATGGATATATATGTATGTTTGGTTCGTTTTCATTGAAAATGTCTTGATTCGCTGGTTGTTGCCTACACACAGTACTGTTATTATTTCGTGCGCTTGTGTGTGTGCGAGAGTGTTAAATTCGGTTTGGTTTTTTTATATATTTTATTATTGTAAATGTGCAGTCATTTGTATTCGTATTGGACGACTAATGTGGCAAAGAGGTGGGCACAGAGTATCGTAATGCCCGTTGTTCAGTGTGAGTAAAAACAGAGAGTAAGTAAACCAACAAAAGGAAAAAAAACATCGAAGCTCGTATAACAAAATGGTGAAAACTAGTTTCTTGCCTAAGTCTTTTGTATTTGTAGGATTTTTAAATGTTTGTTATTCAATTTTTGTGATTTTCAGCAGATGAAGGGGATGATAGGGAATTATTATGTATTATCTAATTTGCATTCATTTGCAGCCGAGAGTGAAAAGATTAAAACGGAAGTGTTTTCACTTAAATTTTGTCATAAATATAAAAGTACCTAAACGACAAATATACATTTTATTTTGAAAAAAATTTAATATTTAAGTTATATAATATATATGTATAATAATATATATATGTATTAATACACATTTTTAATTTAATTTCACCGGTTTTGCATTTAGTAACCGAATATTTAATTAAAATTTGGTTGTGTTTCGTTTTACTATGCCATTTTTCTCTCAGTGTATATAAATTAAAAGTCTTGATACTCAAAGTCCAGATATACCTTCATCTGCTAATAATCACAAAATTAAATAAGAAACACTTTGAAATTCAACAAATACAAAAGACTTAAGCAAGAAACTTGTTTTAACCATTTTTTTTAACGACAATATTTAAAAATAATTTATTTATAATTATTGCAATTAATATTAGGGAACGAACGGGAAAATCGGTCCTCCTGCCCCTCCTACTCACGTCTAGGAAATTTTCTTGGAACAGATCTTCAATCTGACAGAGTCTTGAGCCGAACCCGCGTCTTCAATCGACCCCGCTTTCAATCGATCCTTTCCAACTCACTTGTCGTGAACTCTAACTATCGCTATCACACACGCATCTCGAAACCTTTCGCTATTGTTCGGCAGCTATACTTTAATAGACCTTATATGGGAATTCCCATTCAGGCGCTACATTTCATTCGTACAACAAAATGTTAAACAAAAATAATCAAGAAGTTCAATTTGAAAAGACTTTATATTTTTGAACTGTAATTAGCTAGCCCTCATTTTTCCAAAAGAAAAATGGAGAATCTCGAACGTATGGTTTTACAGATATAAAAAGATACCAAGAAGAGAAGTGGTTTTTGAGGTTGTAGCTAAAATTGCAAAATTTTATGAATTGGGTAGGAATATCTGTACAAAATGTCTTTTACATACACATAAAATATTCAGTGGTAATGTTTCAATTTATTTAATAAAAAAACTGTCCTTTGTTTTCATCTAACGGACATTACTGGGATTACGTTATTAAACTCTGGGGTAACAAAAGTAATAAAATATATGGTTAGCTGATTGTCTGGGATTCTTTTTAGTTAATTCAATGGATAAGAAAGACTTTGGGGAAACACTTTGATCAATAATCATGTTTCTCGTGGGAGATAATGGTAAAGGAAAATATGAATATAAAAACAGCAAACATGATCGAAAATGTAAACTTTCACTTATTTTAATAAGTTATTTAATATGTCCGTTATGTCAATTATTTAAGTACATGGGAATCTGTTTTTATTGACTTTTAATGTTTTTTTTTTTGGCTTGGTGAACATTTTAGCGGAAATGCCCATATGTACATATATTAACCTGAGCAATCATCGACTTTGAATTAAATTACGCTACTGAAAAAGTTCAGTAGCTTAACAAAAAATCGTACAAATACATTAAATAACCGCAAAACCTAATCAAATAAATTTTTCAGATTAAAAACTTCACCGTAGAGTCCCGTAGAACAAAGTAAATAATTCCTAATTTAATGTGGATTTGCAGAAGCGGCAGTTCCAAACAATTCCCATTCCGGCAGAACAATCAACGTGTTTTCATATGTCTAATTGAATTCTCTTGTCATAAGCCAGATCCGTGCTTACGAGTAGATGCTCGCTCAAGTGATCCTGGGGCATGCATCTCAGCATCTCACCATCTCAGCAGTGTATCCCTCTCGCGGCTTCTGTCACATCGTGATGATGATGATTTCATTTTAATAACAGCACTTGAAGAAGTGGCGAGAGGAGAGTCAGTCGAGTCGAGTCGAGTCTCGAGCAGCAGTGAAGATCATTTAATACCCTGCATTCGCTGCGGCCGTGTCAACACCACTTGACGGAGTAACAAGGAAGCGCAACACTCTAAAATGACGTGTAATTTATCACAGCACGAGCAGCATTTAGCCATGAACTGGAACGGAGACTCCCGGCTACCGACTCTGACTCTGACTCTGACTGCATCAGGAATCTGGTTAGTTTCTTTTCAGTAGTTTCCAGAGCCCCACAGTCAGAGCTTTACCTGTCAGCATCATTGTCGTCATAATCTTAGTTAGAGCTGCGGCTGGTGATGCTGCTGCTGGTGCTGATGCTGCTACGTATGCTGCGCAGTCATATTAACATTTCTTCTGCTCGTAGGCAAATCTGCCCTCTTCGTTTTGCCTCTCTCTCCATCCATCTATCTGGCGAAATTTTAATTAAGTTTGGGCCTTGGTAGGGGGGCGCATATGTACGTACATATGTATCTCGCCTATCTCGCCTACTCGCGTGCTCATCTCCCGGTGACGAGTTGGCGCATTAGCTTTGATGGCTGCTCATATTTATTAGAGCGCAATCTGCCTCGAATTATGCTGCAAGGACAGAGTGAGGGGCAATTTTAATCCGATTGCATTGAGCAGAGAGGAAAAATTCCATAGCAAGCTCACTGTTTCCAATGAGAGGAAGATCGAATTTGAAAACTGGAACCGGTGCGGCTTTCGACCAGATATTGGGGAGAGCATCAAAATCAAATTGGAATACTTGGCAGAGGTTTTCGGTAAGACGATCTCGAATTATCTAATCCCTTGCATTCCGATTCCCTCTTTCCTAAGCCTCTAGCTTACGCTTTTGTCAATTGCTGATAAAGGGATCTGCAACGAAATAACACGGATTGTTGAATAAATTTTCATCACTCTCTCGCCGTTTTTCTCGGCGATCTTTCCGCGACTAAACTATTCCGAGAAAATGTTGAGCAGGTCCCAAATACGATTGGCAAACACTTGAAAACTTGAACAAGTCTGATCTATGCACTAACATGGCCAAATACAAATTGCCGCTGGCCAAAAAACGAGAATCAGAAGAAATCAAACCAAAAGCAAAGCAAACCACAAGCAAAATAGGCGACAAATCTCCTGCTGTCTGGGGGCCAGCCAGCATGCCATCGTGAGCTGCGATGGGAGACATTTGGCGACATTCGATCGATGCCAAATCGATCCAGATACAGATACTTTAAATCACAATTTCAATTGAACGAACGAACGAACAATCCAACAAACCAACGAACAAACGCAAGCCAAGCCAGGCCAAAACGAAAAAAGTATCTGAAAAATCGCTCTGCGCACATGTCAAAGGCGGCAGCAAAATCAGCAGTAGCAGTAGCAGCAGCAGCAGCAGCAGCAGCAGCAGCAGCGGCGGCAACAACAACATCTGCAACAGTTGCAACAACAGCAACAACATTGGCAACAACTTGGCAGGCAGCATTTTATTTCAATTTCAATTGATTGTCGTACAATCGCCATGAATAATTCAATTTTTAGAATTGCATTGCATAGAGAGAGAGAGCCAGATAGAGATAGCTGTTGGAGCGGCCGAAGGAGCAGAACTAAGGAGCGAGCGAGATGGAGCGAGGAATACGGAACATGGACATATTTTTGCCACTGACTGTTCTACAGCTTCTTCTTATTTTTCTAGTCTTCCTCACCCCATCCCCATCCCCATCCCCAACCCATCCCCCTTGTTTCTGTTTCTGTCAATGTTATGGGCGACAGTCGAAAGACCAACAACAACAACAACAACAACAATATTCGTAAAGTAATACTTAGGAATGAAGAAGATCGACCACCTCTAAACAAATATGTGTGGACATTTTAGGACGTTTATTAGTAAAACGATATTGCTATAGGTATAGAATATTCGTAGGATAGCACTAGTTTTACCTGTCCCAAAATATGATAAGCATTTAATCCTTACAATCTTCGGATTTCAGAATTCATTTGATGACTCTGGGCATCTTTTTGACACGAACATACAAATGATTACAAATCATGGCAGATGCTTCCGATTTTTTTTGTTTCTATCAGAAATAGACTAGGGAACAGGGAGCAGGGAGCAGGGGAATAAGTATATAGTACATAAAGCGTAATGCATCAAAACATCATCTTGAACCATTAGTAAAGTCAGACACTTAACAACCCCTGCCAGACGCCAGACACAGACACAGACACAGTAACAGACAGGACTCTGGCATTCAAGGACCGTTGATTAATGAGGTTATTATGCAACAATTATGTATATAAACATTGAGCATTGAATGCGAATACACAGCGGAGTGAGTGTCCCGGTTTCAAGAGTACGGATCATGTCAAATTAATGAACTCGCTTTGGGCCCTTGACTCTGGCTCCGACACGTCTTCGACACTTCATAAAGGTGTCGACGCGAGGGACGGGGGACGGGACACAGGACACAGGACAAAGCATCCTGCCCAGGACACGATCGGTCTGTCATTTGCTTCAGTTTTATGCATGGGCAGACGCCCAGTCGCGACTTTCAACCATTCCCAGATCCTATAAATCTCACACGATGCTAAATTTGCATAACTCCCAGAGAAGATCGCTTTCGTAATTTGTTCTGCTTAAAGGGAAACTAGTTTGCATCCTGTCAGGGGACAGGGAGTCCTTTTTTGCAACCGTTTCATCGCTGATGAAGGAATGTCAGAAGCTACAACAGAGTATCTGTCAGAAACAGAATCCGTTTGACCTCCATCTGACTGCAGATCTCCATCTGAGATCTGCCATGCCCTCCACTGAGACTGAGACGGAGACTGAGCCAAAAGCAGAGGCTGAGGCTGAGCCGTGCCAGTGGCCGCGCCTTTTTTGGGGGGCCACATATTTTGCTCGTGATGTCATCGGGCGCACATTTCTCTCTCCACGGTGCTCCAGTGAATCGCATAAATTCGTAGCACAATTTGTTAAGAGCGCGTGCTTCAGTTTTCGTCTGTCCGTCCGTCCGTCCGTCCGGCTGAGGCGACGGCGGCTTTTTCTCAAAAAGATACTAATAACAATTGTGCGATCTGCTCGGCTTCTCTTTGGGTCTTCTTTGGGGATAACAGGGCAATTGTATGGCCTATACGAGGGTAAGATACCCTAGGAAATGCAAATCTCCCAAGAGGCTCTGAAGTTTTTACTGGCCACAAAAAAAGGATTCATCTAACGAAGGGTGGCCTTAAATTAATAAGGAATATAATTTGATTTTAATCAAACTATTTGTTTTGGGAAAATTAAATGATTTGAAGCTTGCAATATAAAAGTAATTGCACTTGAGCCAATAGTTTTGTTTCAAGAAAGGCTATGGAAAGTCCTGCAATTCAGAGCCCAAGCTAAAACTACTTTTAGTGAGAGTATGAAAATACTCGTACTTTTTGCATCTTGCCCGCTCAGGCCTAAGCACGAGTGACAAATTGGAGCGTTTTTTTCTGGTCGGTGTTTCACTCTTTAAGGCCCGACCCTGGGTGCAGGGGTGAGTAAGAAGTGGGGCCTCCGTGCCCAGATCCAGGCCCAGGCCCAGACCCAGACCCAGACACAGGCAGAGACACCTCTCCACACATGTGGAACGGCTTTCGGGGCTTGGCCAGAGCGAAGAGCATTTAAGTGGATTTGAGCACTGCAAAAAAAGAAACAAAAATTGGTTTACCCTATAAATCTTATGGGTGTTGACTTGGTTTTCTTTTCGGTTTTCGGGTTTTTGTTTTTGTTTTTTTTTTTGTTTTTTCCATACGTTTTACGACTGACATTAATTGAATGCGTCCGAAATTGGGGGAACTTTCCTTTGGGCATAGCACACGCTTCATTTGATTTATACGAGTATGCAATGCGTAATCTTCTTTGCCGAAACAGAGCAGCGAACAAAAATTTTTGGCTTGGCGATGGCGAATCCGCGGTGGGAATTAGAGTCTGAGGACGCGGCCTCGCCCCTGTCGGCTCGAGAACAAAGTGCCTCCGAAATGCCAGAAACAATTGCTTCACATTTTCCAACTTTCTTTCGGTATGCTTAATAGTCTAGGCCAGCCAGAGCCAAGGCCTCCTCCTCATCGCTCCTAGAACCAGTCGCAAGATCAAAGCTCGGCGATATAATTGGTCTCTTTGGCTTCTCTTTGACCGCAGAGATCCACAACCCAAGCCCAAGCCCAAGCCCAGGCCGGCCCAATCCTCTCTCAGTACGGCTCTGGCTCTGGCTCTGACTCTGGACCGGACCTGGCCATGCTTAATAATAATTCGTTTTGGCAAACAATGTAAATTCTTCATTAGCTTCCTAATTTGCTTGGGATTCAGGAGTTCTTCTGGGGCGGGCAAACCATTCGATCGCTGGCAATTGTTTGTTTGTTTGTTTGTATGTTCAAGATCTGGATAAAATGCTATTTTATGAGGGATCCAAAGAAATTTGTTACATTTTCCTCTTCAAACTGTCATTTCAAATGGCGGGGCATAAATGTTTCTATTTGTGGGAGGCAGAACCAATACCAATAAAGGCAATTCCCAATATGGCTGTGTGTGTTGTTTGTTTATATTTATTTTGGCGGAAATTTTTGGTTTCTAGAAAGTAACATAAATACAACTATTTCTGTGTTTTTGATTGGTCCATCGATTATCATCAGCTTTGTCCGGCTATAGGTACTACTCGTCTCTCCCATGAGATATGTATAGTAGGTGCAACCTTCTCTCTAGTCGGCACATCCTGAAAGTTTCTCAGTTGCGTTGCCAAGGCAACAGGCAGTACCATACCATACCATACCATACCATACCATACCCATACGTATATTACTATCATTGGACATTCTATCCTGCATATTCGAAATACTCCCAACTCCCAGCTCTTTCTCTCTGACCATTTCTGAGTAATTTTTCACTCCACATGCTACGAAAGCAAGTCGCAGGAATGCTGCTGATTTGAGCTGATTGATCGATTGATTGAGTGATTGACAACGGCGCCAATGAGTGGCCAAGGCATTGCTAAGTTTGTTTAGTTCACGTTCGCTAATTAATTAAATGCCAAAATGCCAAAGATGTCATAGCCAGATCTGGGCGAATGCGAATATGGCTGAGGAGCTGAAAAGTTTGAAGTTGGGCAGAAGGTTTCGATCGCTTTCCATTTAGTGATAGATGGTATATACATACATATGGACTAGTACTATTACTTGTACTTGTAGGATGGTCGTCAAGGCACCGACACCGACTCCCCCCAACTGATTGACTGAGTCTGAACTATAAATTTTGAGTGCATTACACAAGGAATTTGTTGTTGCTCTGTGGCCGTGGCTTTGTGTCAGTGACTGTAACTGCGACCATTCTTTACGACCGGCAATAAATTTAACAATTTGTTTAGTGCAGACACACACACACACACACAGAGTACTCGTACTCGTACTCGCACCAACACCAACACTGAGACACGCAAAGTGTCTACGGCTTCTGGCCATATATGGAGAATCCTGAGCCGCCTCGGAGATGCCAAAAGCAAAGCAATTTGTCGTGCGGTAAACAAAAAGCCACCAACAAAAACATTCGGGCAGCTGCTTGTCGCCAGCTGGGTTGGGACCCCGGTGAGCGGAGAGCGGAGAGTGGGACTCCGGGCTCCAGGCACCATGCACCATGCTCCATGCACCAGGCACCCGTCACCCGGGACCAAGTAGAAAGCAAGAGTATCGCATTATTTCACAATATTGTATTCCCATCACGCAGACATCTCGCCTTAGGATTTCGTATCGCCAAACATGGCCGCTAGATAATCAAAGCTGATCGATAGAATTAGAAACTTTCTTTGGATAAGCCATCACTTTTCTTCGCGGACAACTCTCAAGCTGATTGATCTATTGTCCAGAAGGACAGAGAACAAGGAACTAGGAAACTAATGGAAATTCTAGTTCATGTACTCGTATCCATACGATTGTTTCTACACAAAAATTCTTTATATATGTAGCTCCGTCCAAGGTAAGTTAATCTTAAGATATCTTTCGCATATTTTGCATATACTCTCGTATCCATGCTCTCAGGGTTAAAGTAGTTAAAGTAAAGGATTTAATAGTTGGCAGTCTCATTGAATCAATCTTTATTGAATCAATCTTACTGGCGAAGAAAATCACACTACTTTATCAGTTATTAAAATATCATAAAATATGTGGGGGTTTTCATTTTATAAAAATGTTAAATATATGTATAATGTTCATTTAATATTTAGTAAATGCTTTTGTCGTAGGTCTTTGTGGCTCGTTGCTCTCACAGCCGCACTAGGTCGAACCCTGATGAAATTATATGAGGTGGTCCGCTCGCGCAAAGCGCTCTCTTTTCGGGTCTTATTTGTGTGTTACACTTAAGAGTATCAATAAGACCCGAAAGAGTGTTAGCGGACCCCCTGTTATAATTTTATCCTGGGCCGAACCGCAAGCTCTCTTCTTAGCTTTAAGCGCTCCCGAACTCTTCGTCGCTGTCGTCGTTCTTGTTCTCTTCGCCGATGTTGAATAATTATTGTTGCTCGTCGTTATGGGGATCATCGTTGTGGCTTGAGATTTGGGTACATACAAAATACAGTAAATGCTTTAATGGAAAAAGCGTTGGTGTTGTTGAGTGTTATAAATGTACTACATACATACCTATACTATAGTTCTCTACTTACTAAATTTCAATTTTCTACAGACGTGATACATGGAAAAAAGCTTCCTCTCTCATTCCCTCCCCTCATGTGTCCCTGTCTTTCTCTCTGTACCTTCAAAACTAGCAACAGTTCCCTTACCGTTAGGGCGTTTTCATGCCAGTTGCGATTCGGTGTCGATGCGCAAAGACAATGCGCCACAAAAAAAATGAAAACCAAAACGAAGATGAAGAAGATGATGAAGGAGTTGAGGGGAAAGAAGAAGCCTGGGCAGGAGAAGAAGAAGAAGAACCGCTAAAGTGAAAACCCGACGAGACAAAAGACAACAAGCAGAACCAAAAGGTAAATAGCGGCAACAAGTGGATACGATGCCCCATGCCCCCATGTCCCATACCCCATGCCCCATACCCGATGCCCACTTGGCCTGTCCGGCCTCCACACATTCGCCACGGCCTCGACGTCGACGTTGCCGCTGCCGCTGCCGTTGTCGTTGCCGTTGGCATCGGTGTTCTCTGTCTCTGTCCCAGTCTATGTCTATCTCTATGTCTATGTCGATGGCAACGAACGTCGTCATCTCTTCTGAGTGCTGCTCTCTTCTCCTTCCACCCAGCGCATTGGCTCCATTCTGCGGCTCTCTTCTTCTCTCGGTGCCGACTCTCCCGGTCCCGGTCCCGGGCCCGGTCTCCGTCGCCGGCTTGTATGCATGCCAGCCATATAATGCAGCTCATCAACAACGAAACGGAGTCGGAGGCAAATGCAACATGTGCTTCATGCACATGCTCCTACTGCTCTACCCCTCCTTCACCTTCTTCAGCAGCCATAAACAAATATGAGTAGCTGTGCATGTCCTCTCTCTTGCGCTCTTCTCTCTCTCACTCTCTCTCTCTCTCTCTCTCTGCCTGTCTGTGGATTTGTGCTCCTTCAAGAAGTGTGGGAAAATTTTCGGAATTTCTTTTACCCGTTTGTTTTTTGTTTTTTGCATCGTTTGGTCACTTACTCCTCCCTCCCCCCCCACACACTCTCTCTCTCTCTCTCTATCTCTCTCTCTCTCTCACCCTCTTACTACTTAGAGCAGGTTGCTGTCTGGTAGGATGACAGCGGGCGGGGGAGGGGGGCGTGGCATAGCGGGGGCCCAGGGGTTAGGCATGCCAACTAGTGAAATTCTTTTTGATAATTTAATTTAAGAAATATTGTATATACTCGTAGACGCCAACGACCCCGACCCCTTGACCAGGAAACCAGAAAGAGAGGAGGGGATATAGGGATAGAGACAACCAGAATTAAGCGGGGAAAATCTTTAACTATTCGCTCTCACTGTGTGTGTGTGTGTGTGTGTGTGTGCCGAATTTGAGCGCTTCATTCTCAGCCTGGCAACAGCAGAGAAAGTTTTTCTGGTCGCCGAATGAAGAGAAGCTTAATTACTAGCCAACAAGAAGAAAATGGACTGGAAAAGCTGGCAAGCCTGAAGCCTCTGCTACTTAGAAATATTTTCAAAGATCCATAAATGAAACGGAGCAATTTTAATACATTTCATGACATATCGAAAGGAATGGGATATTTCCATAAAAAAAAGCAATTTTCCTTAATATAACCTCCTTCTTGTCTGCCTCAAATATTTTCAATTAAACCATATTAAATGTACGCAGCAACCATCCTTTGATCATGTAATTGAGCTTCAATTGGCGGACACATTGTCATCATCATTTGGCGGACACATTACCAGATCTTGTTTAGCCACGCAGAGTTTAGTTTATGATGTCGATTAGTTGCACTATAAGCAACACCTTTAACTGCCAGCAAATTACAACTTTATCATGCTGCAAAGGATGACGATGACGTTGGCCTGGTAACTGGCAACTGGCCTGGCCCGGCCCGGCCTGGCCCGGCCACAGCTCCATTGCCATCAATTCTGCTTCGAGAGCAGTTCGCATAATTAATGAAGTGCAGGAATGGCCAACGCTCTGGTAGCGGAGCCAACGACAACATCGCCACAGATGAAGCTATTGCTGCAGCCTGCTACGGACTGCGACTGGGGCGACTAGGCGACTGGGACTTAAACTGGAACTGGGAATGGGAGTGGGAATGGGCCTGGAGAGACTTGTAGATGCCGCAAACTGCGGCTCCTCCATATTTATACAGAGCGAACATGTTAAATAAAAGATAAGCAGCCAAAGCGGCGAGTGTCACGCGCTCCACTCCACTCCACTCACGACTCCTATGGAGGATCCTAGAGGAGTCTGCTCTTCCTTCGGGTGTCGCATCATTTTGCAAGTCTAATCACATAAACTAAAACTGCCGTCATTAGGGAAATGTAGAGGAGATGCCGATGCCGATGCCGCTGCCGCTGAGGATGCCGCCTTCTTCTTTGGATCCCAGGCATGGAAAACAAAGGAGAGGTGGGGTATTACTATAGGTAAGTGGTTTGTCCTCTGTGAAAAATCTCTTAGAAAAGGGTTGCAAATACACAGATATATCACGTGAAATAATTGTAATTGCTGCATTAATTAGATCCAGATGGGCTTTCACCTCAAACTCTCCGGTCTACTGGCGAGAGTAATCCATCAAATTCACTTGTACTAATCGTGCCATGTGCACAAAACTGGGTTCACAGCTCCTCGTATCGATTTCAGTTGGTCAGCGACAGTCGAATGTGTCAACACTTAAATTTAGATTATACCATATATGCGTTGACTGATTTTACCACTGGGTGCTGCGCTGCGTTGCGCTGCGCTGTGCGCATGCGCATGCGCAATATTTAATTTTAGACCCCGGTCGGGACTGGGACTGGGACTGGGTCGGCAGTGGGCTCTGCTCTCGCAGTCAGTGGCTGCGATGATCAAAAAGCATTTGCTCGGCCAGCTTGTAATTCAATCTGCTTGCATTCAGACATGTAACAGCAATTTTAAAACAATTTTCAACTTACTGACAGACTGGCTACCGGATTGGCCTGGCCTCAGACTCACTCTTCAGTCTTCAGTCTGAGCCTCAGTCTTCAGTCTTCAGCCTGAGCCTGAGCCTGAGTCTGAGCCTGGGGCTAAGGCTTGGCTTCAGTCGCAGTCGCAGTCGCAGTCTCGTCTTGGTATCGGAATCGGAGCTGGCAACGGCAACGCTTTTTGAGTGACTTTGGTACCAATCTGTCCATCATCATTACCATCAAGTGTAACATTTGTGACGACAGCCAGAGGCGGACAGAGCCAGAGCCATAGCTGCAGCCATAGCCATAGCCATAGCCAGAAGGACGGAGCGCCGCGAGTGGAGTGGTGTGGTGTGGAGTGCTGAAAGCCTCAGGTGCTGGGTGCTGAAGCTGAAGCTGAAACTGAAGCTGATGCTCAATCTGATACTGATGACGATGAGTTCTCCTGCTGCCTGCTGGAAGCAAAGCGAAGCTGCTACAGCGTGCTGTGAATGCCTGTGCAATTACTTTGTAATTTAAGTTATTGATTGCCAAGCTCCTCTCTAGTCTAGGCGCGGGCTCATCTCTCTTCTATCCTCCAATCTCCTGTCGCGTCCTATTCCTCTCTTAGATAATCTCGCTGCCGCACCGTTACAGGCAGCACCCAATGTAGCTTTGTTCCTCTACCCTTTTCGCCTGCCCATGCCCTATGCCAAGGTAAATGGGTCGAAGGGGGTTATTAGTTTGCTCAGAAATTATACAGCAAATAATATTTCATTTTAAATATTTTATATATTAATATTTACAAAAGCTTTTACCAAACATACAAAGTCTTGATTTCTTTTTGGCAGAATCTTTCAATCGATTGGATATGATGAACGATACAATTATGGGGACGCAATATGTTCTTTAGTCTCTCTTGTAGAGCATCACCCAAGTCCCCTACTATTGCCCACTCTCTTGGGGCTCATTTTTTGCTGCCTTACAGATTATGCGTTTACCTTAGAATTTATACAGTTGAGCGCTGCTGAGCGACTGCTGCTGCTGCTGCTGCTGCTGCTGCTGCTGACTGGAGACTACTGGGTTATTCCGGCATATTTCATGTTTGGATTAGCTGCCCAGAGAGTTGGCCATTGATTCAACTTATGGCGAAATTCAATTTAGATTTTTGTAATCATTTAGTTGTACTGCTTTTTCCAGCTGGACTTTTATCTCCGTGTATCTCGGTCTAAGGCTTGATTTCATTAAATGCTTGCTTGGGACGCTGCTCAGGACGGAACAGTTTGCAGGTTTTGTTTGTTTGTTTGTTTGTTTGTTTGATTTTTTTTTGCCATTGTCATTGTCACATTGCTGTGAGATGTTCGACTGTTCGACTGACTGTCCGGACCGGGACAGACGCCAGCTGATGTAGGCTTACGAGTATAATTGTAAAGACAGGAGCGACAGGAGTCACATCGTACATATGTGTGGACTTTTTTCTGTATCTGTATATCTTTAAAACTGTCATAATTTATTGTTGTTGTTGCTGATGCTTCTGCTGTGGTTTTGTTTGAGTTGACAACAGGTTGAGATTGATGTATTGATTGTTGTCAGTTTGTAATGCTGACATTTATGACAGTAATTTGTTTTCACAATTTGTTAGCCATAGCTCCAGCAGCAGCCACTGGCCCACTGGCCACTGGCCCACTGGCCACTCGCCACTGGCCACTGGCGGATATGTGCTCATACGAACATACAGACATAGGTTTGCCATAGGTGCCATGCGAGTATTTATTTATATACCTTCTTTGATACAGAAGTACTCGCTCATATGTATCCGGCGACACTAGCGAATATCATCAACACCAGGTACACTCTGGCCCCGACTGCCAGAGCTAATTAGTATTTGAGGACTGCGCATCATATTTCACAGCAATCGCCGGACCCTTTTATGGCCATTTGGCTTTTACTACGTGCCTCAGATGCCGCTTGCAGGTCGATAGCTCGTTTTGGTGTCCTTCGGCTCGAGTTGGAGTTGGAGCTGTAGCTGGAGCTGTAGCTGGAGCTGGAGTCAACAACGAAATGAAAGGCCTTGGCACTTTGATGTTTTAGCGTCGATTTGATTGCCTACTTATATGCGATGTATGCATTTCACTTTGTTCTCCCACCGACTTTCCCTCGGACTCAGGTCCAGTTCGGTTCACTGTAGTGGCAGTGGCAGTGGCAGTCCGTGGTCCAGTCCGAGATACTAACAAAGAAATCAAAGACAGTCTGTGGAAATAAATCACAATTCGAACCAAATCAGTAGAAAATCCCGTACCATAATCGGTCAAGTGTTTGTCTATGAGTGCTTCACTAATTTGGTCATTAATTGGCATCGGCTATATGGATGGGCTCCACATTCATACACATATCAGCGAGGATGCGAGTATGTGGCTGCGAGTATACATATGTGGGCGCCAGTGATGATCAAAGTCACGGCTAAAGTTGAAACATTTTCATTTTGCTTATTTTTTTAAATAAATTTATAATATTACGAAACTGCAAAGAATGTAATGATCCTTGTGACACGCACGATAGTGAAGATAAACGAGGTAAAAATGAGCAAACTATGCCTTAAGTTTCTTTAAAAGAACAAAATTATCTATTTATTATATCAGCGAGTGAGGCGGGGGTTGATGCCAGAGCAAAGCGAGTGGGCAGCGGGTTGCCGCCTAGTACACATACAAAAATAGAATGTTAAATGATTAAAAATTAATTTCATAATTTAAAATACTTACGCACAAGCTTTAGATTATGAATTATTTTTAAGTGCAATAATTTTGAAAATAGTTCTGTACAGTACTCGTTCGCATCACTGTGAAAAAGTCACCGTTTGGCTCCATTCATCGGGGAGGCACAGGCACCTCTAAAGTGTGTGTGTCATGTCCAAATTCTCGAAACACCCAAAAGGCATAACTTGAGCTCATAAATAACAAAAATTGCTAACGACAAACGACGTTGATATTTAATAATAATAATAATAAATGTGCCAAAAGAAGACAGGCAGCTGCTGCTTCTAATACCGCTGCTGCTGCTGCTGCTGCTGCTGGGGCTGAGGCTGAGGCTGAAGGAGGTGGCTATGTGGCTAGAAAAACTTGCCGCAATCCTCGCAATCACAACTCGAGCAGTGCGAGAGTGCAGCAGAAGAAAGTAGGAGTCCAAAGAGTGCGATTTGGTCATGCGATGGTGTTTTCCTACGCAGCTGGAAACCATTTTTAGAGAGAGCCCGCCAGATGATCGATGATCGATGATACCCAGGTCGCCTTCGCCTTCGCCATCGCCATCGCCATCCCCATACCCATCGTCTTCCCTGCTGGCCCGCTCAGAGCGGTCTATCTTTTGATATGGATTCAACCAGACCCGCCAGCGCCTTGGGGCTTCAGTTTTAGTTTTGGTTATCGCCTTACCAGTAGCCGCACTAGCCGCAGTAGCAGCCATCATCATCAGATCAGCCAGGAGCAGGCTCACACTGGCAGAGGAACAGGCACAGGCGCAGGCGCAGGCACAGGTACAGCTAGAGGAAGAGGTAGAGGTATCTGGGATCTGTGATCTGGGAAGCTCTCTCTGGCAACAAGTTTATTTCATTTTTGGTAAATTACTCTGAGTCTCGAGGTGATGTCTGTATTCGACAATCTAGATCAAGATCGTTTTGGCCAACACAGCGTTTACGACAGTTTTATGACACATTTAGTCGGGGTTCATGTTATCAATTACAAGAACTGTCAGCTGCAAATGGCATTGGCTGACTTCTTCTTTTCAAATCAATTTCGAATGCTAGGGGAATATAATGATCATGTTAGGAAGAGAGGGCTATGGAGCATTAGGGAACGACACTAATGAGGATGAGATATGTGTGAGAACTATCTATGGGCAAACTTTTCACCCAGCGTTTATTACAAACCTTAGCACTTGAAGGTTGAAGGAAGAAGAAAATATGAACGAGAAAGGATTGGTATAGGATGGATGGTAGGAATTTTAATTAATAAATTAATAAAAGAAAGAAATACTTAAGAAGTGTGGCCTAGTATTATTATGCTTTTAGTGATTTTTAGATTTTTGCAAAATGCAGAAAGTTCATTGTCTTCAGAGAAGGTAATTCTTCCGAAGATTGCTATATGATACCACTTATATTATTGGCATTTTTTCCAAGGGTTTTCAAAGTACTTTTCGCATACTTTCTATAGCATCAAAAAATGTCTCTCTTATTTAGATACTTGAAAAAATGTTCCATCCCTGGGTTAACGGTCTATCTGGGGATAAGCTCATTCCGGTGCTGGCTGCCTGCTTAGACAGAAAAATGCTGCTCAGCAAATAAATATAAAAGAATGGACTGAGAGAAAGACAGAAAACAACTGAAAAGAAGAAAAAGAAGAAAAATTAAATTAATCCTTACCGAGTTAACAGATGATGAGTGGCATGCAAAATGCCAGACAGATTTATGGGAACAGACAGATTTGGAGCAGCCCCAAAGGAGGCTGTATGTATGGTCAAAGCCCCCTCTTGAGAGGGTAACGATGTTACGCATTAGACAAACAACAAGCCGTCGGACAAGTCTCAGTCCAAGTCCGAGTCTGAGTCCAAATCTGAATCCGAAATTAAGCCGTATGCTGATTTCATTTTAATTACGGAGCATCTCTTTCGCTCCCTCACGGGTGCCTCGCAGACCTAGAGTGATGGCAATCAGGCATAGTAAAGCTGGATCAGCTTAGAGCGACAAGTGCGTAATGCACATGCAATTACAAATACCCAACCCGAGTGGGTCGCTCTCCATACACAGCTCCACGGCTCCACGGCTCCACGGCTCCACGGCTCTGAGTGTGTGCATAATTGCAGTAGAGCTCCAGTAGAGTCCCAGAGCTCTGAGCTCAAGTTGTCAACCCAAATAGATGAAGACGAAACGACTAGACTGCGTGGCTGAGCGATCAAAATCAAGTCAACTTTGAGGCGGAAATAGCTCGGGAAAAAGTGCGGAATATTACACCCATAGAAGTACACCCTTTTTGGATGCTGTTGAGGTCAATCGGTTGAGGCTTAATCAATGATTAGAGGCAGTGTGAAACTCAGATGAGTCCCAATTTGTGGATCAATGATAAATATTACAACTACAGAACTTTTCGGGTGCTTTGAATGGATACGGCTCCTTTTTAAGTTTCTGTTTCTGTTGCGAAATAGTTGTGTTCCACTGTTAAAGATCTCCTTCTTCGCGTTCCCCATGGCCCCTTGTACACTCCCTTAAACGTGCATGCTCGTACGAGTGCCAAGTGGGGAGATCCGTTTTCTGCATCGTGATCACCTGAAAAGGGTCTCATTTCGTAAGTGTTTGACCGCCATACGTCAAAGTTTTCCTCTGCTAATGTGTCGAGCCCAAGTGCCAACAGCCATAACTCATCTGGCTTTAAACGGCTGCCTAAAAAGGCATTTATTGTTCGGGGCACCCCTGAACGTGCGAACTGAGCCAGCAAAATGTGGCAAATTTTCAGCAAAATACTTGTACTCGTACAAGCACGAGTGTTTTCATTTTCCCTAACCAAAACCAAGTCACGCGTTGCCGCTGAATGCAACAGGAAACGGAGTATCAACCTATGACGGGTTGCCGTTGCCCGCAGCGACTCAGCCTCCAACATACAATGAAATGGACCCATGCGGATTCCAGGCGAAAGTTTTTTTTTCGTTACATTTTGTAACGTTGGAGCTGTTGCTGGCACTGGCCCTGGCGCTGGGGCTGGGGCTGTGGCTGTCGCTGCGGATGCGGCTCCGGCTGGAGGGGAGCAGCAGAGGAGGACCCAGCAGAGGACTCTCTCATTGAAGCCACTCACTGGCGACATTGACAAATGCATTCGGCAAAACGCAACTTGGCCACTTTGTAGACGTGCCAACGCATAACAAAATTCACAAACAAATTTATTTAGCACTTGATATGTCTTAAAGCACTAGTCCTGGCCAGTTGATGGTCTCTCGCATGATCGTTAACAATTTATTTGACACATATTATAAGTACACTTAATTCTTGGTTTAAATGTTCATCTCAATTTAATCGAGTGATGGCTGAGCCATTCAAGCAATTCAAGCCATTCATTAATTGAGTATTAACACCTGGGACTGCAGAACTAGAACTTAGCCTTAGCCAATTCGCTTCGGCCACAAGCTGAGCTCAACTCTCGGCGATCTTCATCGATCCATCCTTAAATGGTTTACTGGCTATGAAATTATGGCACCGTATCGCCATATTCGGTTGTTGGGGTTTCGTTATTGAGTGGCGACATAAATTAAGGCATGATTTATTGCCGAGTAGGTGGAATGGACCATAAACTCTATAACAAGTGATCTGCAGTGGCTGCACTGGCTGCAGAGCCAGTGGCAACTGGAAAAGGTTAGAAAAGTTGAGAAATATATGAAGAGAGCTGAAGAGGCGCAAACTATTGGAGAGAAGCGGATAAATGACGATATAGTATTAATTGAAAGTTCTGTGAAAATCAGCAGGGATAGATACATATGTACATAAAGCAGGCGCATACAGCATACTACTGCATACATAATCCTGCCATGAGTAATGTCCCAGCTGAGATGCACGGAGGAGAGCTGGCTGGATGGCCGGCCCCTCGCTGTGGCCAATAATAAATTTCACCTTGTAAGTGTAACAATTTGTATGTTAAACGCGCCCAGCGAGGAGGGAAAAGAAACGAAAAACCGCAGCGAGCACCAGGAGTGAGGATGAGGATCGAATCGGATCGGGTCGGATCGGATCCCACAAGGCTGAAGGAAAGCAGCCTCAGCGACAGCCTCAGCCCCAGCCCCAGCCTCAGCCCCAGCCTCAGCCCCAGCACCAGCACCAGCCAGACTCCTCGACTGCCCCCAAGGGAGTCGTCGTCGGGCTCGTCTCTGTAGTCTCCGCTTCGTTGCCTTGTGGCTGCTACCAGGCGGCAGTTGCATTTGAAAAAGAATAGACAATTGTTTGTGCCGCATAACAAGTTGAAGGCGAAGGAGAAGAGGCTCTCGCACGCTGGCTAGACTTCCAACACAGACCATGATGGGGACACAGACACAGGGCACAGTGGCCTGAGAGCTCAGTTTCGACAAACTTAAATCAAATAAATATCTCAAAGCACAAATAGTATACATATGTAACCATTACATCACATGTCCAATAAGTGCCCATTAAATAGGGCTCTAAAATTATAGATTCATAACTTCAAGATTGCCTCGTGGCATACAATTTAATGAGTTTTTGTATTTAGTTGTTTATTTCTATTTCAAATACTTTGTCTTGTTTTAATTGGGGGGCTAGTGGGAGTGTTGGGATTACGAAATAGCCGGCAACGAAATAGTTCATTAGTGGTCCGGCGGCCCATTAGAGCCGTTCCATAACAAGTGTTTGACGTAAGCCCTTCTCTTTCATATAAAAGTATTTCAAGGATTCCTTCTGTACACCACAATACTCTGTCTGGTGTGTGTATATAATATTTGTACCTATTAATTTCATTTAATAAATAATTATTATCGCCATGTCCTTGCCCATAGGACATAACCAATTACTGTCAGATTCGGGACCACTGTTCCGGGTAAACAATATAATAATGCCGACCGAAACCGAACCGAGCCGGGTAACGAAAATAGATTTGTATCGAGTGGCGGCTTCTCTGAAGCGCGCCTTGCGATTTGCAAATATTTTGTCATTGTGTGGCGAGATTTATGGAGTGGAGTAGAGTTGGAGGCAGCAACAGCAGCAGCAGCGGCAGCGGCGGCGGCAGCAGCAGCAGAGGCTGCTCGCCCCGGCGATTGTTTCCAGGAAAAACTTTTGGCACAGGCAAATATACCGCTACTCCGACTCTGACTAGAGTCGCAGAGTGTCAGCGCCTGACTATGTGACACAATTCTCACTCACCTGACAACGACTGCAACTGCAACGGCAACGGCATAGGCATCGGCGGCGGCAGCCTGTGGATGGGATGCTGCCGCGCGCCTCGCGCCTCCACCTCCACCGCCGCCTGCTTACTAGGGAGGGGTGCGAGGACAGCAAGAGGCCGGCTTATGGGTTCTCTCTCTCAGCATGTGCAATGTGTCACGGGGGCAGCACGCTCAGGACCAGGCTCAGACTGAGGCTCAGACTCACTGTTAGTGTTCTCAGGCACATACTTTATCCCAGGCTAAAAAGCTGTACAAAAATTGTTTCTGCAGCTATTTTTGCTGGTCACATTTTGTGGCTGATCATCAGCTGTGCATGCCAAGTAAAAGTAGGAAAAGAATGGAATGGAAGCCAGGAAAATCTCTTAAAAAAGGCATGGAGAAAAGCAGAAAGGATAAAGACAACAGAGCATTGGCGAAACAGTGTTCACAAAGGACAAATCGCATCTGGCGAATAAAATACGAATGCCAAGGCAGTGCGTGCATATCAATAAATGTTTCATCGCAGAGTGCGGAGGGGAAGCCACCTCCCAACAGCTTTTGAGCATATAACAATTTGTTAAAACAGTTTTAGCAAGTCTAAAAAGGCCTGCCAGCCATAAATGATTTGCTGTTAAAAGTTATTGCTGCAAGTTATTGGAAAATTCCCAAAATTGAGTGAAGTACGAACACCTAAGCAAAGCCACTTCATGGCCCAAACTTACGTAGTTAATATTTGCACGTAAGGCGAACTGAATTGAATGAGTGCCTGCTCGGTCCCAGCAAATCAATTTGGTATGCTCAACTTAAAGCCGACAATTAGTCAACGACTAAACACCTTTCACACCTTCCCAACGCACACACTGGCACAGCCCCACACCGACTGGCAATGTCAGAGCGAGTCTTCGTCTCATTCGCATCCTCAACGTCAGACATTCAATATCATTCAGTCACAATCACGATCGGAGAGCACAAGTGAACTTCGGTGGCATTTAATGGCCAAACAAGAATCGGGCTAAGACCAGGGGCACACTGAACTGCCACAAAGTTGCAGTCACAGTCACTCCAAACAAGAGCTTGCAACAACAACAACAACAACAACAACAGCAACAGCCACACAGCTTCCAACAGAAGGAAGAGGCAGCAGCAGCGGCAGCAATGCCAAAAGCGCAGCTGGAAAACGGCCAAGGAGTGTGTGTGTGTGTGTGTGTGTGTGTGTATGCGAGCGAGAGAGAGAGAGAGAGAGAGAGAGGCAGGGCGAAACAAAGATTTGAGCTTTAGATCAAAGCCAAATGCACCGCCACTTGCTGTTAACTCGATGGCGCTCCAAGGTACACGAGCTTGGGGATAGGATGCTATGGGATGGATACATTTTGGACCTCTGTCTAGGCCATCCCAGAGGCTCAGCCTCAGACTCAGGCAATTTTTATTTGATTTTATTTAGTTTTTTTTTGTTTGTGATTTTTCTGTTTGTACACGGTACTCGTTCAGTACGAGGGTATATTGTATTCGTGTTACAGTCAGAAGGATCCATAGAAGTAAAATAGGACAAATTAATTGGGCTAAAATGTATGTATATTACATGTCCTTCTGCCGCCAAATAATTAAGAAAAGCTATCCATAAAGATGGGATAGCACAGACCAATTGATCTACCTAACTTATTACCTAGAATAGAAAACTAGAGATTAGACTAAAGATTAGCCTGCAGATTTTTAAAAAATAAAATCAAATAAACGAAGCGGGTATCCTGCAGTCGGAATATCGACCTTCTCACTTGCTTGATTTCATTTTATTTTTGCTGATTTTTCCATCTGCTTCTGCCTCTGCCTCAGCCTCAGCCGCTGCTGCGGCAGCTTGTTGGACTGTTTGCTTCGCTTTCAAAGTGTGCAAATGTTCGCGTCAGGCAATTTGCTGACGCGTTTGTTGTAATTAAATCGATGGCGATGCCCGTCTCAGGATGGAGAGGTACACGATACACGGCATCGATTTGATCGGCAGTTGGCTTTTGTCCATTCATTGTGCACCGTGCACATGAATCTTCAGCTGTCCGAGCTCTGGGGCGGTCCATCGGCCCGCGTCCGGCTAATCTGTTGGGACTCAATGCATTCGATCGTCTCGCTCGCTTGTTACTCTTGCATACAAATGACACAAATGCCTTGGCCGTCGTTTTCTTTTTGTTTGTTTGTTTGTTGGTTGGTTGGTTGGTTGGTTTGTTGGCTGGTCGGTCGGTTGGTCGGTTGGTCGGTCGGTCTCCAAGCTGCTGATCTGCCTGGTTGGCTGTTGTATTTCTAATGCCGTCACAGGCAATCAGATTCGTTTGGACGGAGATCTCCTGGCTGACTGGGCAGCTCCAGCTCCTGACTGAGATTTCACCTCGACGCTAATGGCGACAAACTGCCGTGGAGCGCAAAATTGTGGTCATGTGTCTTTAATTTGATGCTGTAGTTGCTGCTGTTGTTGCTGCTGCTGCTGCTGGCCAACAGTTTATCCGTTTTGTTTGGGCACTTGATCATGATGATCTACATGCTAATCAAATCAAATCACAGCGAATCAACTCACCAATTACTCACTTGAACACCATTCGGTATCAATTCGACTAACAAATGACTTAGGCGACAAACTCGACTCTTGTAGCACACACAAAAACAAACACACACACACACACACACACACACACACAGATGCACAGATAGAAAAAGAGATAGCTTGAGGTAAGAGTAAGAGGCAAAGAGCTCCGCGGCGTGTAAAGTGTGGATAAGTAATGGCCTGCAAGCTGGTCATTTGTCTTCATTGGTGGCACGTAGCGGAGGCGACGCGCAGAAAGCTTAACACATGCTTTGGGGGCAATTTAATGGACATTTGTTTTGTGATCATATAATCAACTAAAAATGTAAATTGAAATGTTCTGCTTTTGCCAGAGCTTTAATGTGGAGTAATGAAATGAGTCAAATGGGCTAAAAGGGTATTTTCATATGTATATCCATCTCCCTTTGGTATTCAGCATGACATTTGATTAGTAATTATGGAATGGAAGTCACACAAATCGATTCCATATGCAAATGCTACCTACCATCTGTGGTATCTGTAGCCTTCAACTGTAGCATTTTTAATTTCCATTTTTCAGCAGAAAACCCATTTAAAATATCATTTGGCAAATGCCAAAAGCTAAAACCGATCGAACACTCAATGCAGGCAGAAACGAAACAGCCGCATGGCATGGCCTGGCATGGCATGGCCAATCGACTGCCTAACGCCTGGCAAAACATGTCATAACAAATTTATTGCGAAATAATGAACTTTATATTGTCTTGCAATGGATTGGGATTACGCGTAGCAAAATGTACTTCAACGTACTTCGTTGAAGGGAACGGGAACGGGAACGGTAACGGGAATCGGAATGGGGATGGGGATGGGTATGGGAATGAGGAGCAAAAGGCAGAGCCAATCGTTTGGTGATTGCCAATTGTTGAAAACTGCATTCAACAAGAGTCAAAAACGAAGATGAGGTGGGAGGGGGAGAGGGAGAGGGAGCGGTAGGGGGAGCGGGAGCGGGAAACAAGAGTCGCTCGCACTCATTGGTAATTTATGAGTTTACTTTTCACCATCCAGCACAGAAGGTCTTTTGTGATCGAGATCGAAGTCATTCGGTTGTGAATCCAGGGAGGCATTAATCAATAAATTTGTTTGCCTGCCAAGCGATGACATACCGCACAGTCAACCCTCGGGCCAGGGGTCGGTCGGGGCTGGGTTCGGAGTCGGAATCGGAATCGGGTTCGGGTTCGAGCTCGAAATCGGTTTCGGGTCGGGCGAGCATTGTAAGCAGTCCCATTTAACAAAAGGACAATGTTTCCCTATAAATATTGTTGCTCAACGGCAGATCGTGCTCATTTTAGCGCCCTCATTGTTGTGACAACTTCACAGACACAGACACAGACGCAGAGTCGTAGTCGGAGTCGGAGTAGGAATCGAGTCAATAGAGCGGGTGTTCCAGCTCGAGCTCGAGCTCGAGCTCTCTGTCTATGGGGCAGCTGCTCAAGTGTCCTTTGTTTCTGGTAGGTGTTGCCGTACATATCCTTGATAGCTACTCCTCAATTTATGCCCCATTGAACAGATCAGCATTGAGAATTGTGCAATGATTTGATAACTAACCGCCGCGTTAATGGGTGCAAATGAAGCGCCCTGTCCTCTCGTTAATGGTGATTAAAGAGCGGGACAAAGGCACATTTCGACACCGAAAGTTATGTATCAAACGCGATTGCACTCTAACCTCAAAGAACTTCTAAAAACGGCTTATCCATCCAAAAACTGTCCCAAAAAAAAAAGAAAAACGTTACCGGCACCGGTAACCGGGAAACGGTTGGGAAAAGTTGGGACCACATCTCCCCCACCAAACCGAGACCCAGATCCAGACCACCGGGAGCAATCAAAGAGTGTGGAGTGCGGACTGCGGCCTGCGGACTGCTGAATAAAGTGGAGTAAGCAACTAAAACAAAACTGAATAAAATAAAGCGAGGTGGAGAGGAGAGCAAAAAGCAAAAAATAAATAAATTCCCGTGGCCATGCCAGACCGTACGCAAGCGCATGCCAAACATAGCACGAATGCCGACATATAAGAGGCAGAGGCAGTGGCAGAGGCAGAGGCAGTGTCAGAGGCGGCGGCGGCGGCGCAAAGAAGGAAAAGTGTGAAGAGCATGCGCAAATGTGAGATAAGAGAGTGTGGCGACGCTCTCGTACTCTTGCCGCTGGCTGGACATACACTCGTGGACAATAACAAAAACATTTGCTAGTATGCGACCAAGGGGATACCTACTACCTACTACCCCGCGGATATCACGGATCACTTCTTGGAGCAAGAGTAAGCAATTATCCAATTATATTATCTTATTTGTATGGTAACTATAAATTAATATTTATTTAATGCCTGTTTATATATTGTCTTTGGCTGGAACGATATTATTGCGGGCCACTGCCTGTGCCCGCAGTGGACTGATCCACAGTCCGAAATAGCCTTGTCATCCACCAGTAAGGGGTATACAAATTGAGTGGCGGCTGTTCAACGGGAGCCTCTGCAGCTTCAGTTGCAGTTTGAGTTTCAGTTCAGTTCGATTTCAGTTTCAGAAATGGTAACAAACGATTACATCAATTTATGCGCGCCAACACTATAAAGTAATTTTCAGCTGAAAACAGTCATGTCGGGCGGGGGCGGGGGCGGGGGACGACGTACAGCACTTATGGAATGGCGGCCAATGCCACAGAGAAGGAAAGAGGGAGCAGAGCAGATCGTTGTCCCCTCTATGGCTATCTGAATCGGAATCTGTATCTAAATCTATATCTATATGTCTGAGTTTGTATCTGTATCTGTATCTGAATCTGTATCGGGTCGCCTTTTTATGAGTGCTTGTCGTAATTATTGCTGAACTTATGGCCGAGCGATAAGCGGTGAGCGGTTGCATGTACGAGTACTCGTATTAATTAAATTGCCGCTCGGCTTTTGGCAATAACTCAACGTGTTTAGCGGCAAACAGAACATGCATTCACCTCTGGCAAAATGCTGCCAATATACATATTTGTATCGGCATCTGTATCTGTATCTGCATACGTACTGGATGTAGCAGCTACCTGAACATGCGACTTGCAACTGCAACTGCAACTGCAAGTTGCAAGCTGCAACCAAATCAGATAAACAAGCTGCGCAATTGCAACAAGCGTAGTTTGCACTAATAACAACTCAATAAATAATAAAAGCAACATTCTCAATCGGCAACTCCACAAACCACAAAAAAAATAACGTAAAACCAGCGACAATAAACATGCGCATCTTTATTTTATTCACTTTTTACGCCTTATTTGCCTGAGCAAATTTTCATTATTTCTCTAGAGTTTTTCTTTCTGGATGCTTTTCTGCTTCCCACAGCAGGAGCGATCCCGTTTCCTTTCCCACCGACTCGCTGTGATCGGCAGTGGAACAAAAGTGTTCCGAATCGGACAAAAAATATATGAAATATTTTCTTTGTAGGCAAAAAACTGCCCCCTTTCCAGTGGAAATTTATTAAAAATTAATTAATACAAATTGATAGCACCTGATGGTCGTCTAAATACTCCTGTATATCGATTTAAAATCTCATTAAGGCTTTAAGGCTGAGACTAATCTAAAAAATATTATTATTATATTATAATATTTAAAAAAATACAGGGACTAAAGGCAGTATATTCATATTTAAATGTTGTTACTTTCTTGTATTCAAGTATCGGATTATCAATTCTATATTACAAGAGTTTTATTTTCTAATAATATTCAAAAGATATGTTTTCACTGGTTCTACAAAAATGTGCTGAGGTCTTAGGCAAGGGAAAAACAAATTGAATGAGCCTCAAAGATTTGACCAGTCCTCAAAATAAAGCTAATTATAAAAAAAGCTGAACTGGAGATTGAAAAATGTTTGGAATATAGAAATATAAATTGAAATATAAGCATTATATTGCAAATATATTCATTTCATTTGGTGTTCTGGTCATTTGCTCCCACTGTCGCATCGTCTTGCGATTTGTTACCAGCAACATATATTCTGGCAATGGGCAATCAATGCAGATGCAGCAACATTTGTGTCCGTGTGTTGCCGGCGCAAAATTTATGCTAATATCCATTATGTCGAACATGTTATAGTTTCTTCTCTCGTTTCATATATATATATATATATATATATATACTATATGTACAAGTGTGTGTAGTGCTCTCTCTCTCCCTCGTTTTTGGGCCAGTGCGGGGCGTTAACATGGAAATTGCCGGTTGCCGTTCCCTGGATTGCAGTAGCGCAAGTGTTGAGCTCTTAATAGAAAAATTGGCAACAAACTGCAGATCCGACTCTGACTATGGCTCTGGCTCTGGCTCTGGCTCCAGCTAAGGCTCTCTGGCTGGAGCAGCTCGAAACAGACTCCATCTGTCCTGTCCGTAGGCGGTGGAGTCTATGCCGGGTAGGGATCTGCATGCGAGACTGGTGTAAATCAGAAGGTGTTATCGTCTGCATAAATATTGATATTGTTGGGGCGAGTGATAGCCGGCGTTGCGCTTGGAGCAGTAATTGCACGGCTCCAGACTCCAGACTCCAGACCCGTGACTCCAGACTCCACTGCAGACTGCAGACTCTGGGAAAATTGGCATTGGCATTGCTCCAACTCTAGCTCCACATCCCCCGACCGCCCTCCACGGTCTCCCCTGATTCCCTCCTCCTTTGCCTCACTTATCTTGCCGCTTAGGTGCGCCTAATGGCCCCATGTGTGTCTGGCTTTGGCTTTGGGCATCGGGTGACGCCCACTTCTCGGTGGGTTCCGATTGCCTTCGGCTCGCCTTGCGCCTTGTGCCTTGTGCCTTGCGTTCGACAATTTAGTGATTGAGATTAGGAGGTGTAAATGCGCTTTGGAAATTAATTTGTTAGCCACAAATTAAATTTTGATTATTAAAATATCTTGCGTGTGGCTTCAGAGGCTTAAGGAAAGTATAGTAGTATTTACTGTGGATCTTTGGATACCTTGGGGACTATGCCTAAGTGCAACTAAGAGGGGAAATATATTAGCTCTGAAATATACAGAATATTGGACCAACCAGAATAGAGTTACACTATATCCAGCAATACTTATTTACTACCAGTCCCCCCGTTCTGCCCCTGTACGAAGCCCTACCCATCTTCAAATAACAGTAGCCGTCCCCATCATAACCCATTTGGCATTCCCATCTCTGATCCATTAGCATAAACGTAGCATAAATGAAGACATTTTTGCGGTCAGCGAAAAAACAAGAACAATATCATCATCATCATCATGAGGATCGTCCTAGTCGTCGTCTTCGGCATGACCAATAATGGGAAACAGATCACAGAAGGCAGAAAGAAGGCTATACCAAAATTTTCCCAGCTTTTTATTATCGCCGGGTGATCTTGTCTTGCCATTGTAATAGAGTCAGATGCAATTCTGTGTTTGTTTTTGGCTTGAATTGAATTAAATTAAAATTCAATGACAGCAGCAGCAGCAGCAGGAGAAGGAGGAGTGGGAGAGGGAGAGGGAGGGGGAGGAACGGGGAAGACGAGGACTGTGTGGGAGAAGGGGAGTGCACCTACGTTTTGGTTTTGTCGTGCAAATCAAAATGAAATCACGGACAAAAGAACATGCCAGTCAGACTCCAGTCCGAGAGTCAAAGATGAAGCCGCAGTTGGAGTCGAGTCGAGTCGAGTCGAAGCGCATTTCGGAGCAGTTCGTGACTTAAATGAACCGCAGAAAATCATTTGGCCAACACAAAACTGCACAAAAAACAGTAGCTCTCAATAGTGGAGTAGGGAGGGGCGATGCGGGGTAGGAGCTGGGGTGAAGAGCAGGCGCCATAGCCATGGGTAAAAACAAGATCAGTTATGGTAATGTTCATGGCACATTTTGGATACACTCTCATCGACTGGGACATGCCGGGCCACTTGTCATATGCCCGAATCCTCGACATCGAATGACAAATCCTCCAAATAAAATCGATCCAAGCCGAACCAATACGAATGCGCTTCCAAGGGGAACATTTTACACTGGCAAAAATTGAGTAGTTAGAAATTCGGGAAAGTATGAACAACAAATACCGACAGACATACATGTATAAAAAAGTTCAAGGATACAAATATTATAATGAAAGAAATTCACACAGCCCTCAAAGGTATCCAATGAAGATTGGAACCATTGTAAAAGATTTTACGTATTTTTATGGTTTGAAAAGCTTCGTAAAAAAGCAGGAAACTTTTCTACATATATCATAAGAAGTATAGTGTGAAATTAGGCGGAAAGGCTCCCTACATGCGCCAACCCCAGGCTCACTCGCTTCGCTCGCTCCCGTTGATATGAGTAAGACATCAGGCCCCTGCGAACCACGACTTTTTTATATAATAGAGAGATATGTAATTGTATTAATAAACAGCCGAAGGAAAATATCATACAAAATATTATGATTTAATTAATTTACGAATTAAATTAAGAATATTCATCAAATTTAAAAAAGTCAGATTCTGCTTCTTGTGCTTTAATAAAATGGTACACAAATTTTGAATATAATTATATTTCTCACAGTGTAACAATCCTCACACATGGCGGCAAAAATTAAAAGCCTTTCTTTGGCGCACAAGGGAAAAACTCGTCGAAAAATTATAAATTTAGGGGGAATGTCAACGTTATCGCCACGCTCATATCTACTGGGAGGCATCAGCAGCATCCGAGGCTTGGCCTGTCCCCTGCTCACCATCCATAGCCATCCGTACCCGTACCCGTGCCCGTGCCCGTGCTCGTAACCGTACCCGTACCCAGAGAAGGCATTTTGCATGGCCAGCGATTCGGATGGGAGCTGAGCCGAGCTGACGATCAATGGCCAGCCATTTGGTAGGTGTTTCAGGCCAGCCAACAAGTCACCCAACTACCGATTCCCAAACCCAAATACAGCCAAACCAAACCAAGCCAAACTAGCCAAGCCGATCCGAGCCGAGCCGAGCCGAGCGGAGCGGAGCGGACACCAGACCCAGCCAGGCAACAATTGCCGGTTGTTGCACGTTGCAAGCTGCAGTCGCTGTTGGCGTCGCCGTCGCCGCTCGGGAGGCAAATTAAACTGTCGAAACTATTTCATGTCCAATGCGCGATTTGGCAAACAATTTGTGACATTTGAATGGCCGTTCAATGACAATTGTGGCTGCCTCTTAGCCAAGTCCTCCCCTGACTCGCTTCTCTTTTTGCGTTGTTCTGTTATTGATTCCATTCCCAGTTCTCAGCTCTCAGTTCTCTGCGTCGGCATCGCTCACAAGATGCTATTTGGGATTGGGATTGGGATTGGGACTGGGTTGGGTTGTATTCCTTTCAGTGTGGTAAGGCTCGGATTGGTTCGCATTTGAAGATGGTGGGAAATGAAATCAGTGCCGTGCCAGAACATTACGAGAATTTTCTGGGGTTAATGTGTGAGAATGCTTTCAAATACCGCAAAGCTTCAAAACAAAAAAAAAAAGTTAATGCGGGAAGGCTTCCTTTTTCTTACCAATGGGGCTATAGTATGGGTGGTATGTGCGGGTAGGTTCAATTGATTGAGACGTTATTTCTCTATTTTTAGGAGTTCCATTTTGCCTTATTATTTTTAACTTGAGATCTACAGATCAAAAAGTACACCACTTTTGCAATTGAAAATAAATAGAACAAAGTGCTTAAGTTATTATTTAAAAAATGTTAAGGCATGCGGAATAGTGGGTTTGAATACATATAATATATCCTTCCATTTATTTACTATATAGAATTTTACAATGGAACTTCTTGGCATGTCTTCTATAAAAAAGGAAACTTTTAATTACATACATTTTTATAAGAATATTCCATTAGGTTTATTCTCAATCCCTATCCCAATCCCAATCCCATTTTAATATTGATGAAACTGTGATACATAGCTCTTTCCGCACACATTTTCGGAGCAATTACTTTTATTACTGAGATTACTGGAACTGCCTACCGGCTACTGCTCTGGCAGGAGATCCATTAGCTGCTGAACTGTTTCAGCACACAGGAGAAGGAGGCGGAGGGGGGGATGTGGCTCTGGGAATGAGGGACTCACTCGGCTACCGGTGGGGGCCTATGTAAACAAGCCGCTAATGCCTCGGTTCACGTTGCAGTCTAAAGTGCGTGCATTGGCGCAATGTGCAACATGAGTTTTGCATTTGGCAGAGAGCCACCTCAGAGCCCCGTACCCGTACCCGTACCCGCACCCGTACGGAAGCCCCTTCCCCAAGACACCATTTAAATGAGCGCAAATTAAATGCGGGTCGGCAGAATGTTGCACAAACAAAATTAGCTCACACAAAAAATTGCACACAACATTGGGGAGCAGAGAGGGAGAGGGAGAGGAGGAGGGAGAGGGAGAGGGAAAGAGGGAAAGAGAGTCCCGCGTGTGTGTGTGCAGTGGCAAGCAAATTATGCTGGCATTGACACGGCAGAGACCAGGGAACAGAGAACAGAGCTTCCAGACCCCAAGAGCGCTCCAACAGCTGCCTGTACTGATTCAGCTACTTCTACTTGAGCTCCTGAGATGAGGAGCTGTTCGATGCGAACGGAGCGGAGGTGACCAATAAAAACGCGCATTAGAAAGGTAGCAATTGCCTGGTCAAGATTAAAAACCAGAACGTGAGACATTTTACACTCCATGGGGGGGCAGGGGTGACAGTTGGGAAACCAGCATGAAAGCACCAACTAGTACTGGAAATCGGTGAGTGTCTATTGTCTTGTGATCAGTTCTGTGGAAATATTAGCTGCAAAGAAACGTAGCTTCTAATAAACGAGGTATAGGTAGGTATGGGTAGCAAGCAGAAGAATTTTTCATAAAATGATTTCACCTTAGGGAAGAGTACGATATTAGACGTGCTTACTTTCAGTAGATCAGTAGATCTGTGAATATATTTGCATAATCTAATATGTTTAGTAGTCCGAAAGGTACTGCGCTCCATCCTTGCAGGATGGAACTTGAGGAACAGAGTTCGAGCCGTTCGAATTTTAACTTTTACATACTTGAAAATGGATTTCCAGAACGTAACACTTTCCCCCCTCTTGACCACATTCCCATATTGAATGAAATCATTTGGTAAAAATTGTTTCCCATGGTCTTCAGATCACAGTCGGTGGAAACGACGATTACGCTTTAGCTGCTATTCTTTCGCTTTAGCTGCCATTGACTGTCAATATGGCTGGCCATTTATGAGAATTGTAGCAGTCGCATTTGTGCTCCATATTAAGGATTATTATTCATTCCCCAAAAGCGGCAGACAATTGGCCCTGATTACGACTGGGCGATAGACTAAACTGTCAATGGATGGCTGGATGGCAGGATGGCTGGATGGCTGCAGGGAATCCAAATTAGTGCAAAATTGAGTCCAGTGCGGGCACTCGTATTAGTCGGGCTGAATGTCAAAGTGGAACCGGACCCCCCTCCTCGGACCAGACAAGATGTACCAGCACCTTCCACGGGATCTTGGCATCTCCGCCGCAACAAAGTTAATGCACTTTTCAAATTTGTTTACTCCGTTCGTTTGTTCGTTTGTTCGGTTGTTGGCTGGTTTGTTGGTTTGTTGGTTGGTTGGTTGGTTTTTAATTAACGCTTTCGCAACAAACTTGCCATTAGCCAGATTTTACAACCTGCGATTCTCTTTTTGCAACGCCCGCATTACAACTAACCCGCAGAAAGAGACGCAAATAGAGAGCGAGCCGCTCGGCCGATTGGCCAGAGCGGGAGAGCAGCAGAGCCTCAGAGAGTAGCAGAGTTCGTTGCTGGAATTTTTAGTAGTAGTAAAAATTGTTAAATAGTCTGCGGCGGCAGAGGTGGCCCGCCTTGAAAAACAGAAGAAGAAAACTAAACAAAAACCAAATTGGAATGCAGCACTGCTGATAGCTCGACTGAGTGGTATCCTTTAATCCAGGACAAACACTGCAAAGCAGTAGAATCTTCTTAGAATTCTCAAATCCCATCAATGTTTCCCTATGTATGCAACAGATTGTTTTTGAAGATCTAGACCATATATTAATTCCACTTAAAAACAAGTACCAGTATGATGGTAAGGCACAAAAGGTGTATACCCTCTCATAGAAGGTATGAGATAACTGCATAGATGCTCAAAAGTGAAACCACTTTGGCATCATTACCATTCGCTCGTACGCCCCGTTCCGCCCCCTCGCTCTCAGTGGGCCAACTCCATTGCCATGGATTTCGGTTCGTTTCGGGTCTCTCCCGAATTGCTAATCATCTCCAGCTCCAGCACCAGCTGATGAAGTGCCATTTTAGCATACATTGTTGGGGAGCTCTGAATCTGCTTTGTAGGTGAACTCCGGCTGCTGCTGGTGCTGCTGGTGCTGCTGCTGAGCCCGGTGGTAGGTGGAGTTGATATTTTCTCGGACTCCATATGCCACCAGCAACAGGTTTGCCATCTATAACCATCCATCCAGCTATGCGTCCATTCCTCCGACCAACCATATCCATATCCATATCCATATCCCACCATCCATACATCCATCGTTGTCGGCTGCTTATTAGCAAACATTGATTTATGCCTCGCTTCCCAAGTAATTACCCAACGTTTCTTTGGGCCCGTAATATGATGGATCTTAGCTCGATTTATTTGAGATCACTAATGAGCCATTGATGAATATGGGAAGGGATTTAAAACTTTAATTTGTTACTCATTTCGAATGATTGGCTTGGAAGGGGGAGGGGCTTTCCCGTTGTATGTGTGTACGAGTAGTTCTTCAATTTGTTATCCCACATTCAATATATTCTCTGCGAATCGCATAGCTCCATGCCTTCATGGCTGTTCCAATATTATTTAGCGCCTGATCTTCCCCCTCCCATCGGATCGTCCCGGAGCATATCTGCGAGTCAACTTTTGGCACAAATATTTGAGATGGCCGCAAAGTGAACCTCATTGGGCTTCGCAGCGTCGGCGTCGGCGGCGGCGGCTTTGGAGAGGCTTTGGAGGTTGACAAAGTCGTGCTCAGTGGTCCAGAGTGGCATGGCGGAGTTCCGCATTGAACTGCAGCCCCTGCAAGATTGTTCGGCCTGGGACGGGACCAATCGAACTATGCCGGTATGGGATGGGGCATGGGGTATGGGGCATGGGGTATGGGGCATGGTGCTGGAGGATTGCGAATTGCAGCCGAGACAAATGTGCAAAAACATTTTAATGAATTAAAACGCTGAAGATGGCAGAATACAGCCACAAATATTTACCTTATATTAAAAGCGATTAAACCAATGAGACAGTCTGGTAATTTGAAGCTCTCCGATGCCCAGAGGTATGTACGGGAGTAGCTAGCATTGAGCATTGCGCATTGAGCAATTAATGTTTGGTGCTGGGATTGGAATTAGATAATTAAGAATTGATTGATTAAGTCAGGCATGGGAAGTATTTATTTCGCTTAAAATCCGATGAGCGGAAAGTCAAATTCTTTTTGGACTCATCTGTCCTCCACCGATCCATTCCGTGTGCACTTAATGTTCCGATTAGTTTGTCGCAGATCTCGCTAATAAGCCAATCTGTACGGCAATCAAGTGTCAATACATTGAACATAAAGTTCCCGGATCGGGAATGGAACAATATAAGAACCATTTATTACTCCTAATAGACCAGCGTGCGACGTTCGACTAATCCGACCATGTGCAGCCCTCTCCCATTCTGTTTGCTCAGCGACAAACGACGAATGGTCGGATAAAATATTTGGTGCCATTCGATGGCCGATGTCCGATGTCCGATGGCCAATGGCCAATGGCCGTGAACATGAACAAAGCCACGTCGTAAACTTAGTCGGCTTGGCAAATCCAAATCCAAATCCCAGGCTACACGTAGTCCGGTGCGTGTCCGAGAGGTGGCAGCGTGAGTGGATTCGAATCAGTCACGAGATATTAGATTTCTATTGAGGTTATATTAGGCGAAATAAGGGACTTATTGGCTACTCTGAAATACGGACATTAATGTATGAAAGCTTCTTCATCATAATTCAGAAACAATCCGTCGCTATGGTCGGAGATCAAAGGTAATAAATATGAGAGGAGATGACCAATCTATTGGTCACTCTAGATTGCCGTCGGGTGGGTTCGTGAGTTCATCGATTTCCATCTCCAAGCTCCAGAAGAGTGCAACGGAACAGAGACGAGGAGCTGGCAGCTCCTTTGCATAGTGCGAAGAGCAATGCAAGGGATTCAAAAAATTCCCAGGCGTATGCTGGTGGACTGGTGCATCGGTGCATCGGTGCACTGGTGCACTGCCCCACCGCACATCGCGAGATGGCCATCTAATAAATTCAACTAATTAATGGCGAGTATGAGAGCATGAGATTGAGCCACAGGCTGCCTGGGTATGGGGTGTGGGGTGTGGGGTATGGGGTATGGGGCATGGTGCATGGGGCATCGGATGGTGCAGCGCAGAGTGCGGCGCGAACTGCACATTAGCAAAATCTACATGATATTGAGATGCCACAAGGTGCAAGGAGATCTGCCCCGGACGCTGCCGATCCGCTGACTGGATCGCACACCTGAGCCTCATTATGGTCAAGAGAGGAGCTGGCTGGCTGACTGTCTGTCCGACTGTCTGGCTGTCTGGCTGCCTGGCTGCCTGGATGGCTGGCTGCTGTCGGCAATGGCCTTAGATACAGATTTCTTATCATTAATTAAACTCAAGCATGTTAGCTACCGTGTTCAAAGATATAAGGCGCTCTGGGCACGGCCTCGGATCAAGGAGCCAGATCGGACATCTTTCAACTGGCCGCTAGGGATGGGGTCCGGTCTGGGGGCGGCATCCATCGATGGAGTCGCGGCGGCACACGTCCTATCACTGGCACGCAATCGTCTTGGTTTGTGTGGCATGCCACTCCCTCACGGTGCCCCATTCCTTCCGTGCTATCTGCGCGTCGAAGGTGTCAGGTCAGCCGAAGGCATGGGCCAAACATTGAGAGCAACTTCATTTGAGGAAGAATGAGTGTATCAGCTTGTACGAGTCCGCCGATATGAAGACGATTTTCAGACTTTCATTTAAGCCTGAAATGAAAAGGGAGGTATCTACGGCTTCCTTCCAGTATTTTAAATGCACATTATTATTAAACCCGATACTGGAAGGAGTTAGGGATATATGTGTTATTTTTGTGATGGATGTGGATGTGTGTAACACCCAGATGGCAGCGTTTCGGACCCCATAAAATACATATTTATATTATTGATCAGCATTAATAGCCGAGTCGATAGAGCCAAGTCTGTCCGTCCGTCTGTCAGTCTAGATCTCAAAGACTATAAGACTTTAAACCCAAAAACAATTTAAAGACTGCTACATTGTTAAAAGTGTTGTTCTATTTTTTTGGGAGCATCGAAAATTATTTCCTTTATAGAAATTTTAGATGGAACAAATAAGTCTCATGTGGGGATAATTAAAATACTCTAAAATGCTCTATGCTGCTAGTATTTAATCTAAAGTGCAGCCAAAGGTGGTTAAATCTTCGTATATTTCCAATTACTAAGCTTTTCTTTCGCAGATCATTCTCAAGCAGGAACATAATCCTCTCCATGTTATTAAATGCAATAAACTTTCTATATATACGTACACCCCCTGGCAGTGCTCACCCGAAACCAATACCAATTCCAATAGCAGCAAACTTATTTAACGAGTATCTATATGTATGTACGTATGTACGTTTCTATTTGCAGCGCCTTGCCAAAAAATGATTCCCCCAGGCAGAAACTCTCCCCACTGATGGCAGCGCAGCTCGTCTCGTCTCGTCTCATCTCGCCTGGCGTTGTCAACAATGTAATTTATCAGGCAAGCGACATAATTACCTGCCACTTATGGCCATAAAAAAACGACAGAAAGAAAGACGGTGGAGGCTCAGAGAGTCGAGGAGCCAGAGAGCCGGAGAACCATAGAGCCAGTGATCCAGAGTGAGGGACACCGGGGGGGAAACTCGAAGTGGAAGTGGAGCCTGGGTAGGTGCATTCAAATGCCGTCCGCAGAACAGCGACGAACCGCGGCTGGTGCTGAAGGATTTATGTTCTTACAAAACGCTCCAAGGCGCTTAACAAGTGGGTCCCAACCGCCAGGCGACGACGATCGACCGACCAGCGACCAGGCCATAGATTGATCGTCTTCGTGATGGGGCGTGGAGGGGTACAGGGGTAGATGAGAGGTACACAGTAGACAGGGCAGGGCGCATGGGGCGTATGTGCAATGAAAATTCCCGCCATTTGGTAGCCGCCGTTTAGCGCCTGCCTCTCCTTTTCCCATCGCCCATCTCCCGTCCCTTCCCGTTCTTCGCTGCAACTGATTTCCCACCATCGGCGGCTTTTTCACTTTGATCTCAGTCCCCCTGGAAGCTGTGAAGGAGCTTCGTGTCTGCCCCAAGCTCCAAGCTGTTGAAAGCCCAGGCTGAAAGCGTTGACAAGTCACATGAGCATTGTGATCCGGCCAGAGATTTAACATATTGGCCAACGCTTTCCTATGGACTATAACTATAACCCTCGGAGCGGGGTGGGATCGGGGGGCGGGTACCCGCTGACAGGCGTAAATTGGCTGACAAATGGTGTGGCATATTCAATGGAAATTAGTTATATGCTTGTTCTAATTACTGATGATTGATTGCAATCGGCGGTTACATTCCCATTCGATTTCTTCTGCTAAAGAACAATTATACCAGATTCCATTCAATGCTCTCTATAAGATGATGAAAATGAATCAAAATACGAGTATGTATACCATTAGAATACCTACATTTATTTTTCATTCATTCTTGATTGTACATTTTTATGGAAAATTCTTTACGGATTCCACATCCATATATGTAAAGCAGATTGCTGCTGCTGCTGCTGCGGCTGCTGCGGCTGCTGCCTCGGCTCCACTCCCTCGGAGGCATTGAAACAGTACCACAACACGAGGGAACAATAACAGAGAGACTTCTGTTGACCCCGCCACGTGAACCCACCTGCTTGGGGCTTATCATTTGCCGTTAGAGGATGCTTGGCACAGCTCGAGTCCGGACTTCTTAAAGCACAGAAATCGCCAGACAAATTCATATTTTATTGCCTCGGACCACTACCGGGCTGAGGCATTAACAAACAATGCCACAGCAGCCCCAACAGCCGCAATAGCAACAACAGACAAGAAGATCAATGGAAAAGCAAATATTTTCACTCCATGGCTGCAACTTTGCTGGAAAAGCAGCTCCTGGTTGCCTAATCTGAATCCAGCTTCTGCTTGTTTTGGCCATTGTTTTTGCCGCTGTTGCTGCTTTTTTCTTTTTTTTTTTTGTTTCCTTTTGCCAAATTGCATTTTGAACATAATTTTCATATGTCGCTCTGGCAGTTATAATCACGTTCACAGCTCGTTAGCCGAATGCGAATACAAATAAAATTACCGAAAACAAAACCCGAAATCCAGCCACAACCCACCTGTGGCTGCAGGAGGCTGTGGCTCCTCGTGGCCTTCTCCTCCACTGCCTACTGCCTGTTTGGCCATAATTGTCGGGGGCCAGCATATTGTACGTACTCGCTGAAGAGAAGAGAAGAGCCGGCTTGGCTCGGCTCGGCTCAGCTCGGCCATCACCATATTGACCATTAGGCGGGCCGAGAGTGCGTTTTGCATTTTGTGCATCTTCATCGATTTCACCATTTGGCGCGCGGTGCATAATTGGCCTGGCCTGGCCAGGCCAGGCCGAGACCGAGACCTGGCCAAAAACCGAAACCGAAACAGAGACCGCGACTGCGACTGCGACTGCGCCTGCGACCACGACCACGATCAGGCCCAGGCAACGGAACGCTTTTTTTTTTCTGTTCGCTGATGATTACCGATACTGCAGGCAGTGAAAAATGCGTTGGGTGCGTGGAAAAGTTTTCTATTTTCTGCTTTTTCTTCCACCCAAAATCTGGTGGTAGCTTGTGAAGTCGAAAAATCCCCCACTCCGCTTGATTTCATTCCAGACAAGCTGAAAATGGCACGTCCACAAAATAAACTTTTGAAATTCCAATGAGATTCTAAAAGATTTATTAAAATTAATTGCAAGTAGTTCTTAGTAATAAGCTATAATTGTTCAGACTATTCTTAGATTGGCTTATCATCTCTTTTTCCATTTAAATGTACCCATATACCTCCTGGAGGGGGGATGGACGGAACCAGTTGAAAACCACGCTTGCAATTTCTTTAGTTCTCTTTTTCTTTAAGTTATTCATTTGGCTGCTATGCTGTTACTTTTGCAAGTGGGTTATACATAGGTAAGAGTGTTTATATGATGGTTAAGGTTATCCGTCTTCTGTGTAGGCCTGATGGTTTTATTCGCAGTATTCATTTTCGTCTTAGTTATGCGGTAAAGTCTCTTTGCTAGTGCATTTATTGCTTGAGTGTTGAGAACATCTGCAATGAGGGAGGGGTTCCTCGTGCGACAGTGCCATTCTGCAGTTTTCTACACTATTCTCAGCTGTTAAGCCTGAAATATACGTATTTTGTTTCATGTGTGTTTTTGCTGCGAGTCCATAACCGCCATGATGAATCCAGGTATGGGTTGTGGATGAGAACTTTGTTTTTGAGAGAAAGTTTGCTTCAGGGTTCAGTTGCCAATTCATTTTACATGTTTCGGTTTCACCCCGAGGAAACCGCCCTCAGGGCTCTAATAGTTACAATTAGATTTAAATATTGATGTCATTATATGTATGTACATATTTGCCCCGAGAGTGGGAACAGTAAAAGGGAAGTGTGTTTACTTACAATTTGAATTTAATATGAAAATATTTGATCTAAATATATTTTAAATTTAAAAAATATATACATAGGAGAAACATGCCAGTTATGGCCACCGTTTCGTTTTTGCCTCATAACTTTTGACCAAGTGCATATTATACAAACATATGTGACTAAATTTATTTATTTATTCCTTCGAATAGAAACATTTTATCAAGAATTCACCGAAGTGATCATTTGTTGAAAATAAAAATTGTATACCCTGTTTTGGGTCGCCTCGAAAAATCCGCTAAAAATTAAGAAATATGAAAGGAAATTACCACAAATAAAAAAAAAAGAAAATTTGTATATACTCAGATCAGTAGCGTCTGCTTGCTGTCCAAGTTTACGTAGGGGTGTCTATAGCTAGAGAGTGCCTGCAGCTGGCTTGTTTCCCCTACATAAATAATTTTTAAATTAAAGATTTTAATATTTGAATTAATTACATTTCCTACAAATGTAATATAATATATTTATTTTAAAGTGTTTTATATTTAGCTTAAGTATTGACATGCATTTACATTTAAATCAAAGTGAATTCTATCTAATCTGACTATGGCTTTATTAAGGAATATTAATTAAAATATTTAATTTTAATAAATAATTAATAATTTAATATTTAATTTAAATATGCTTGTGTTTCATTTAACTGTAACATTTTTCTCTCAGTGTTTTAATTATTAGAAGGTTTGAAGGATATTACATTGGAAGATGAGTCCTTTAGGTAGGGTCCACGACATGTGTATTTACGTAAGGAGTAACTTTTTTCACATATGTCAGGGCTTCTTGAGAACTTCTTCTTGAAATCTGCTTGTCCATTTTTCAAATTGTTTTAAATATTCTTGAATTGTCTTTTGAATTATATCTGTTGCTTCGTGTGTACATTTTTTTCTGGCCAGTATTGCCATAATTATGTCTGACGTTTCGATGATTGATTGGAATATCATTAGTTTCAGGTATATCATCTGGGAATAGGCTGAATAGTGTAGAGCTAAGAACAGTTCCCTCTGAGACGCCAGCATAGATTTTTTTCGTTGAAGATGTAATACCATCTCTTATAACCACAAATGTCCTGTCCGAAAGAAAGCTTGAAAATCTGGTATAAATTGTAATGTTGCGAATATTTTGGATTTTCGAGAGGGGCCAAACTCTGTCAACTGCTTGTTCGATGTCTGGAAACGCAGCCACAGTGTACTCTTTTCCGAAAAAGCTCACAAGCATAAAATTCGTGACACGGTGAAGTTGCCCTGGAGTTCCATAACCTAGTCTGGATCCAAACTAAGTTGGTGCGATATCCTTGTTAATTTTTGGAAATTTCAGGATCTTTTGCAAAATAAACATGGATCAGGAAGCTTTCTGGAAATTGACATAGTTTGATATAAAGAAGAGCATTAATTCATTTATTGACTCAACATACTTTTGTTTATTAAAATTACACAATTCAAAAATCCGCGCCATATTATTGCAAACTAACTCAACTATCTGGCAGCACTGCAATAACTACATGTAATTTCATGTAGAATGTAGATGGTACAGTTCAAGTAAATAAATACAGATGACGCTGCCTGGGCAGTCGACTCTGTGTAGTTGACGTGTAGCAGAATTATTCGGATAGCAAGATATACCAATTTTTAGGATTTTGAATCTAATAATCCTAATGAAAATATATTAATTTATCAGATAAATTAACTATTCTGCATGCTTTCCATAGCCTCTTTTTGCTCAGCATTTTCCAAGCGGGAAAATTTAAAAAACTTTTTTCATGGATGGTTAGGGGATTGATGAAATCTTTGTCAATGCATGCAATGACCGATTTCAGAACATTTTAGTATATATATTTGGGTATGCAAAAATAGTTTCGAGATCTATACACTGGAATCTAATTAAATTCTATAATGGGTTATGTTTATGTTTATGACCATGTCATTACGAGAAAAAGTCATAATTACCTAGGTTTAAGAGCAGAATTGAATCTTTATTTAAGAAAATAGGGTAAACAAATGTCTAGACACCACACAAATTTTGTTGACATATAGTAATGGTGTAGTTACCGTGTAGTTGCCATGTACAAAAATACAATTTTGAGGACCATTTTTGCGAAAACCTTATTTCAGACACAATAAAACAAAAGAGCGTGATTATTAATAGCTAATATTGTAGAAAATTAATTCATAAATCGAATAAAATTATGTGTTCAGGGCTGAGGACCCTACTTAGATAGTAATATTAAACCCGAATATTAAAATCGAAGAATATGATGTCCGATTATGGACAGAGAATGATTAAACCATTGTAGAATAGTGGGTATTAAACTAGCCGAATTTAAGCGCAGTTCAGGTGGAAGATACCGTGGTTTTGTTTGGAAGTAAAGCGGTTTCCTCGATTTAACTCAAGATTTTCACCTGTTTAAATAGATGGGATTTAAATGGGTAAAGCTTCTTTTTTTCGGTATATTGACGGTATTATTTAAAGAAGATACTTTATATATCTGAGGGTCGGACGGTATATTGTATCGATAAATGCGCGGTCACACTGGAGAGAGAGCGGCATTTCATTTTGGGCTTCAGTTTCTAACGGTAGCGGTAACGGCAGCGCGCTTTTCCGGAAATCGTTGGAAGCCGCCGACGTCGTCGTCGTAGTTGTCTCTACACAAACAATAATAATAAAAAAGCGCTAGACAAAAGCGCTTGTAGGTAATTGGCTAGTAATTGTTTTTGCCGACTGTTTTTTTTTTGTGGTCTCGCCGTCAATAAACCTTTTGCATATCTCAGTCAAAGTTCTCCGTTACAAAAAAGCCAAAGTTTACTTGTAAAACAAAAGAAATACGAAGTAGCGTAATAAAATCAAAATAAATTGAAAGCAAAAAATCCTTAGTACACACACCGACGGCGTCCGCTGTGACTGTTTGTGTGTGTGTGTGTGTGCGTGCGTGTGTGTGAGTGTGCAGCGGCGGCTTGCGAGGCCCGCGCATGCGCCAACTCCCACAACCGTGGTAGAGTGTCGAGTCGGGTTTCTGTGCATTAATTGCTTTTCCGCTGAGGAGCCTTCATCGAAATCATTTGAAGCTGCCAGGCGATACGATCAGATCAGGCGGTAGGTGGTAACAAGTTTTTCTTGTTGTAGGCTAAGCTTCACTGTAGTTCCCCCCGTTCTTGTCTAGTCGAAATAGTTGTCCGCCCACTCACACCACACTCTCTGTCTCTCTGTCACTCTGTCTGTGCTGCTCCCCCTGGCCCATTCAACCACCCGCACATTTACTACGCGCGCTTTGCCGAAAAGCTCATTCTGCGACGCCGTCTGGCCCGTTAGCGTAAGTAAGCTTTTTCTTTCATTCAAGTTGTTGCAGTCGGCGTCGCGTCGCGTCGCTTGGTCGTTATGCTGCGTGAAAGTTAATTCCGTTTACTATCGGCATTCATCAACGTCATCATCACCTTACCCACCCACTCTTCGCCGCCGACACCACCACCGCCACCGCCACCCCTGGCTTGCACCTGCCCTTCGTCTTTTTGCCGGCTTTTGGTGTTAAGTATTTAAGCAGTAATTGACATGCATTTCCCGATATGTGTTGACAGATAAGCAAAGTTTCTGCTGCCTTTTCTACTCGTAAGTATAAGTAGCCCCCCTCTCTCTCTCTCTCTCTCGCTCTCTCTGTTTCACTCTCTTGTACTAGAGAGTTGTGGGTGGGGTTACTAGGGGATTATCATTATGATGGGGATTAGGAGAGTGCCTGCCATGGAGCTCTCTTTTCATGATATTGTGTGTGGCTTAAGTCGACAATTTTTTTGTGGTCGGTAAGTTTTTGGGATTAAGTATCTCTGAGCTATAGAAATTCAATTAAATGAGAACTAAATATGTGCATAGAGACTCGTAGCACAGGTAGTACAGGGCTAAAAATTAACAAAGAAGGATACGATATAAAAATCAGTGAAACGATTCGAAGAATTCCTACAAATAATGGTATACTTAATATGCTATAAAATGAGTCTTTACGTGATGAAAGAACGAATATGGAAAACACGTTTTCGATCAAAAAAACCAACTTAGAATTCAATTCAATTGAATTCTCACGTCTGAACGGATACACCCTAACGATAACGATTTGTTAACCTCAGGCCCAGCCTACGAAGCAGCCTTCTTGGGAGCCGTCTCAACTTGTTCTATCATTTAGATCATTTTCTTTTATTTCTTATTCAGCGTACAAATTACTGTTTTGTAATCCGCTTTTTGGCTTAAGAGCCCAAAGAGAAAGAGACCAAATTGCGCCAACTTAAACAGAGACAGGTGCAATTACGTGCATTAGAGGACTTCTCCTGCGTCTTAGCCTCCATCTGGGACCGTCTCTTGTTCCCATTACCTTTTGTCATTCATCCCGGCTTTCAGCAGCTCACCGACCGACGCGTCGGCAGGAAAATATCGCTCTTAAATTGCACTTAATGAAGCTGCATCATCACATTTTGCATTTCAGGCATGCCCCGAATGAGAGGGGGAAAGGCGGAATGACGGAATGACGAAGGAGGGAGAGTGTTTGTCTGTGCCTGAGCCTCTGTCTGCTGCTGTAGTCAGTCAGTCCCATTGGCATTTCTTTCCGCACGTGAGCAGATTCTTGACTCTAGAGGAACAATGGCAGAACCACTTGCATTCAACAGACAAATGAGTGGAAATTATGCCAAGACACAGGCAATTAATAAGTGGAGAAGCCAGCCAAGCCAGCCCCATCCTCACACCATTTCACTCACCCCTCTGACTTTTGTCTTTGGCCACCTGCTGTTAGCCGCCTTCAATGATTACGGACACCTTCCAATCCCTCCCGCCCCTACCCTGCCCTACCCTACCCTTCAGCATGAGACAGAGTCGGAGACAGAACGAACCCGAACCCGACCCCGAACACCGTTCACCGTTCACTCCAGTCTCATTTACATGCTTGCATTGAGGGCGTTGAGTGTTTGCCCACGGCAATACATAATAATCCCAGGCTGGTCTGGTCTGGCCTGGTCTGGTCTGGCCTGGTCTGGTCTGCACCATGCACTGTACGAAATCTTAGATCCTCAATGGTCTTCCATCAATTTGGAGACCCTCTTTATTGTCTCTTGGGACTGGGACAGAGGTTCGTTAAGGCTATCTATATTTATAACTGATTGCTGAGATTGATTGATTGGTTGATTGATGGGTCTGGCTAGTTTTATTTTTTTAAATTTTTGTAGTACAACTTTTTATTAAAATAGGTATTATAAATGCATAATCAAAATCCCAACATCAATCAATTTTCACTCGTTTTCGTCATATTCTGAAAGTTTTGGTATCTGTAAGTTAAGCCAAGCATCTCTTGAGTATATTTTCTTTAAACTTTAAAAATTGAATTTCACTCTGAATCTTCGTTGGCTGGCTACCTTCCAAGGTAGTTGTTGGACCTTTTTCCGAGTGCAAAAACGGGGCCCAGATCCCCAAATACTGCACAACCTGTACTCGGAGATTGCTTGGGCCCGGGCCGCCATGGAATGTCAACTAATATGCATAAGTAGGCACGCAAAGTGGTTCGGGTTCTGGGATTGAAATTGGCCAAACACCGAAACTGTGACCCATCAGCACACACACTGGCATACAGACCAGCCAATACACAGACACACAAAGACACACACAGTCACACAAACCCGCACAGACACCCACTCACGTCAATCAATATAAACGCATTTTCATAATTAATCAATGCTGAATAATTCGTCAGACAGAGTTGGGTTATATTGTCACACTGCGAGAGGGAGTGGGACAGAGAGGGTAAGAGTGCTCGTGTTGAGCGTGTGTGTGTCTATTGAGGTGTACATATGCATGAATGTGTGTGTGTGTGTGTGTGTGTGTGGGAGAGAGAGGGGTGGAAGTATTATGTGGGGGAGTGTGCTAATAAGCAAATCTCAGAGGTTTGTTTTGGCTTTTGTCGGTCGCAGCGGCGGCTTTGTGGTTACCGCATGAAATATCTATCCGAAGCCCACACACGAGTTGGCAGTTGGCAGGAGGGGATGGGGGGACCAAGCCAACTGTGAAAGCCATGTTTACACTAGGTCAGCCATAACTGATAGTGAACACCCATAAATAGAAATTCGAGAGTGCATAAATACCCAGGCAGAATCTGAAATTCAAGAAATTTCGGATTAGAGCGAAAATATACGATCTGGTTGTCCATTGTCAACCGAGGCAATTCTTGAAAATTCTTCAATTTAAAAGCAAACAAAATAACAGTGAAATCTATCATGGTAGTCTCGTAATTCTACGAGTTTCTCTCTTACGTATTTTATGTATTTCTATTCAATTTCCATTCAATCAAAAAATCGTTTCGTTCCCTGGGTACGAGCATATATGTAGGTTCCTTGGTGTAATCGTGGCTCTCATAACCTCATTCGCTCTCAGTTGACTCCCAGTCGAGTTCTCGCATTACAAAAATAATAATCGCTGCTCGGGGCAACTAAATGACTAAGGCATCGTTCATCCCAACTATGCCACATACCACATGCCGCATGGCCTTCCTCCTCATCCTCCTCCTCATCCACATCATCATTCTCATCCGCAGTCTTTAGTCCCTTTTCCTGCCCCGAATCGAGTGGCAGCGTCTCTTCGGGCGAGAGTGGAGTGGCATGTTCTGCGTATTATGTGTATTTAAAGATCATTAGTGCGCAATTTATACGTAGATGTATGTATATGTATATACCCTTAGCAGATTATGTAAATATATATAAATATATGTATGCATATCGATTCCCACCAGTTGAGCGGCCCCAGAGCTGTGTGGTGGCATTGTTAAGAATGATTAAGAGACTTCGATGGCAGCAGCGGCGTGTGGCAACAGGAGTGGGGCGGTTGGTAAAGGCTGGCGGTGGAGCCCTTGCGGTTGCTGGGGCTCAAGGTGGTGTCAAGGCCAAGCGCCAAGCGGCAAGCGGCAATCGGCAAGACATGTGTTCGCCTGTACCTTAATCAAAGCCCAACAGGATGTGGGCCAGAACACCACAAAAAAGAAAATGGCAAAGTAATTGGAATTCAGCTTAAAATGATGAATAGGGAAAATCAGAGTTTAAGGACAGGTAAAACGTGTTCTCCCAGCACTGAATAGGGGCTCTTATGGTGCACAATTTAATCGAAAATTTATGAATTTCAAAAATATTCCCTTTTTGTTCTTCAATTTCCGCGCCTCCTTTTGTCTTCTCCCACTGTTAATATATTTTCGAGCTTCATTCTTCTCTCAGTCCGCCATATATCGATGTCAATTTACGGATAACGATCTAGATTCCATTAAATTTATAAAAAAATACTTTTGTCGCAGCACTTTTGCATACATTTGCATAAAAATAAAGGAGCCCGAACCCGAACCGATCCAGATAAAGAGCATTAAGTGCAGGGCCCTGCTCGAGCGGGGCAAAGGTTGCGGATTAAATTAATGTGGGGAAACAGGGACAGGGACAGGGACAGAAACAGAGCAGCAGTTGCCACTCGCTCTAATGAAGCAGCTTCCACACATGCACGCATACGCTCACACAGACACAGACACAGACGAACACTCACACTCACACTCACGCATCTGCATCCGCATCCGCATCCGCAGCTTCAGGGAAATAGCGAAAATTCCATGAAACTCTGGCGCCTCTGGAGGCAGCATCACAAAACAAAAAAAAAACCCAAGCAAGAGGCAGCCATAAATATTTTTCGAAATAAATTCTCGTTTACAAATTATGATTTTATGACTTTTTGATGGCGCCGCCACAAACCCACACACTTACGCAGTGTACAAACACACACACACACACTCACACACACTGACACATCGGGGTAATATATTTCCGCTCAGGGAGAGAGAGTGAGAACGATGGCGTCTCGAAGGCAAAACGCTTTACGTATTTATAGCCCCTTCACGCTGCCTGCCCTTTTGCCTTACATATCGATACAAAGGGCTCTGCCCAACACCACCACCCCCTCGCTTCCATACACACACATACACACACAGACAAAAAAACTTCGCACATTTTGCATTAAAAAATTGGCACAAAAAACAAAGTGCGAAAAAACAAACCTTAAAGCGGCGCCCAACAAAAAAGTTATTACACAAAAGCGAGAAAAAATTTCGTTCGAGTTGAATGCAACTTCCATGTGTCTATCTCTCTCTCTCTCTCTTTCTCTGCCTCTGTCCCTCCTCTCTCCCACTCTATGGCTGTGAGTGTGTGCTGCAGCAGCTGCTGCCATTTCCCAGCTTTTCTCCTTTTCCCGCGACTTTTTTCTGCCTACTTTTAGGCGCATAATTTATGACCGCCCGGCATTAAATTAGCCAAAGCGCAGCATGAAAAATGGCAACGACGATGGCGACAAGCGACGTCCGGCGCTTATTAGGACCGACCGCCCAGTTGGCCGGGAATATGATGGAGATGCTCCCCTACCACTGCCCCTCCTGCCATGCCATGCCAGGCCATGCCATGCCATTGCTGGGTGGAGTAGAAGGCGTGACACACATCCGTACAAATAGTTGAAATCTCATTTGGTAGCACCCAGGCTGAGCGGGGGCTAATAATACTCGTATTTGGCTTTGATTTAGTTGTCGCCAAAGGAGCTCCTTGTTGACCGGAAAGCTATGGGAATGTTTTTGTGGTGGAGAGGCCATCATTAAGTGGGGTTTCGAATAATATGCTGGCCATTTTTCGAAATAAATTGCATTCGGATGTTGGGAAGATGAACCACACAAATACTTATGCTTCGAGGAGATATTAGCTAGTATCCCCTGCCGCCAGTTGCCAAATAATTCAATTTGATTCAATTGCGAGTGTTTATTTATCGGATTAAATTTTTGACTGAGATGAGCGGCCGATTGAAAGGTCAATTGTTCGAGCAACTGCTGTTGCTTCATATTTCTAGAAATGCGAGTACCAAAGGGGGATTTAATTTTGATTTGTGAAGTCCTTTGCTTAGGATGTATTTCAAAATATGGCGGAGAAGGAGCAGAGCTACAGCAGACAACATCGATGGAGAAATTTGTGCCACTTTGATTTTGGCCTATTTGGGAGGATGGCGAATACCTGCTTAGTTGTTACCTGTTTAAAGACCATTTAAATTGTCTGAAATTTAGATTGAAATCTCTTTTAAATTTTAAATACGAATAGTATCGAACATTCTATTTGTTGAAGTTTATCTAAGGGGAGAACATTTTGTTTAACGATTATTGGAGTCCGCCATTTGGGACTGGATACTTCAGTCCACTTCCTTCAATCCCTTTCTTTTGACCATTTCTAAAATATTCTCAAGCCCATCCGCAACACCACCTTCGTTAGGGACGAATCCTTGGATGTTGTATGTGTGTGTGTGTGTGTGCTTTTTTCATTTTCTTTTGTGTGTGTGTGTGTTTGCTTACAGTTATGAGCGTGTTGATGACAACATCGCCAGCTTCTTCGTCACCGTCACCGTCCCACAGCACAGCACAGCACAGCGTGCATCGTCCTTCGTCTCAAGCAGTCGCACACTTGGAAATGTGTATATTCTTCGCCAGTCTGTGCAGCGAGGGCCTTGAGCCGAGAAGTATGCAGCGTTGCAATAATAATTACAAATGTACAAATGTTGCACAATAAATTGCAAAGCAAACAGACTCGACGCTAGCAGAGACAGAAGCAGTGGCTGTGGCAGTGGCTGTGGCTGTGGCAGTGGCAGCGGCAGCGGCAAAATTACTTCCTGCTGAATTGTAAGCGGAAATGTACATACAAATGGCACTCACACACCCACACCCACACCCGCACACACCCACGAACACATAGTAGAATCGTGGTAGCAGGATGTGTCTGACTGGAGCAGCCACCGCCTTGGCCCGAGACGAGGGCGTGAGCACGAAATCGAATGGGGACTGGCTCCAGCCGTGTCACGGGCTCAGCTCCGGCGGGCATATTGCTCCGAGGAGTGGCATCTTGTCAAATAGAAAATCATAGGAAAAAGTCCCGTGGCGGCGACAAGATGCGTAATTGCAGAGCAGCTGCCGAAGGAGTCGTACTGTTGCTCACTGCCAAGGCGGTGGAAGGATGTGGCCGGATGTGGCAGGATATGGAAGGATGTGTGCCCCAAATGCCACGGCTCTTTGCATTCCTCCATTGCAATGGTTTGCTGTGGTACAGCTGTCGTCGCCTCTCCCCTCGACTGCACTCCACTCCGCTCCACCCCACTCCACTCCACTCGCCTCTTGGCCCTCGAAGTTCAGAGAATGCAATAAATCTTGGACTGGAAAACAATGACAAATGTTCTCCACTTCTCGTACTTCTCGTGCTCTTTTTGTCAGGACGTGTGGGTGCCTTCCGCTGTCATTCCCAGGCCGGACATTGAATTTCATATCCGCTTATTGCCAACAAGTCCCTACAGCCCCTGTCATCCGCATGTCTAAATGCAGACCAGACCCGATTGAGAGTCTGTCGCACATCATTTTCATTTCCCTTTGCTCGAGATGCTCAATTAATAGTTAGAGGGTTAGATAGCCTTCGGATGACAATCTCTTCCAATTGGCATTATACATTTATGGGAGGGTTCAGAAACTATATGAAATTGACAACATAGTCACATCCTACAGGTCCTCCTCAAACCTCATGTAGGCCTTGATAACAGCCTGGGGTTTCTGATTAAAGAACCAATAAAAGTTCAGCAGATAGTCGCCAGTTGGCAGAGGAATGCGAAACACATCCGGTCTGAGATAAAAGCCCTTTACAATCAGAGGACCCTGAAAAAGATCGCGAGATAGAGACGGAGATAGATATAGTTCTAGATCTCGATAGTATTTCCATAGCAGTTTGCCACAAAGAACTCACATAATACGGGCAGGTGTGATTGACGTTGGAGAAATCCTTGAAGCTGGCATAGACCCGCGCCACGAAGGGATTGTAGGGCTTGCGCAGATAGCGACAGACGTCTATAGTGACGTTGAATAGCCAGGGCTGATAGCCATTGCCCTTGCGCAGCATCTCCAGCCTGAGGAACATCGCGTCCACCTTATGGTGGAGGGTAGCGTTCATGTTCAGCGTCGCCTTGCCCCTGGCCACTGCCCTGAGACGGCAGCTGTGAAACTCAAGCAGGGACTTGTTGGTCGCCTCGCAGACAAAGTTCGTAAACTTGAATAAGACCGCTTCCTGTACGAAAAAGTGTCATCTGGTTGGGTTAATCACATTTCAATATGGAACTGTATCTTACATTGAATACAAATGAAAGTGGCAGAAGTATTCCAATAATAACCACTCTTGCCCGCATGATAACCAAAGCAGATCTGCCTTAAGTTATTGTTCAATAAATGTACATATAGGCGACAGGTTTCCGCTCCACCAAACCGCTTAAAATGCTTTTAACGAAAATTAAATGTCACGTTGGGTGCAGTCCAATTATAATATCATTATAACTACATTTGGGCAGTTCCCGCAACAAGTTCACCGAGGTCAAAAAAATTAAAAGTCAATAAAAGTCCATACACTTTGGTCCCGATTTTACTTTCTACAAATATTTTAACTAAGCTAATTTAAAAAATTAAACAAGAAAAAGCTCCCTTTTTTTATTTTGTGGTATATTTTAGTAATATTTTCCTTTACTATTTGCTCCTATGAAAAGATGATTCTTGGTGAAATTATGTCCTCAAAGTCTCTCTATTATATTGAACTATCCTAAAAAAATTTGCTCAATATCGGTTAAGGGTATATTTGTAAAGCTTTATTAAGCCAAGCATTTCTGTCACGTGCGACAGTGAATTAAATTATCAAAAAACTACAAATCATATTTGCATAAAATAATAATCATTTTAAAGGGGCATCAATGCAATATATTTATTAGAAATTCGCATCAATATATTGTCTCAACTTTTGCTGAAATCGGAGTTCGAATCGATCGCCACGAAAACCACTTTAAAAGTAAATGGTACGACCTTTCAGGAGAGGCCGTATTTTGTTATTTTATTTTAATATTTCTTCAAATTTTTAGAAATATTGTTAGTATAATATGGGCTTTCTAGACGTAAGTTCTTAACAAAATTAACAATAATTCTCAGCAAAATTTTGCCTCTTGGAAAGTACATTCAAAAGTTCTAATGTTGTCGCAAAGTGTAATTAATATTATTGAAATTGACTGAACGATCCGTCAATTCCCATTACCCATTTTTAACTTAAAAACAAATTATTTCTTCTTGTAGCCTGCCAAGGCGGCTACCATGTAGAACCCGGAACTAGCAACGAGTAGAAGTCAGAGTGGAATCATGGTGGAGTCCTCGAGCCTGGGTCGGACCCCTCCGTCCGCCCAGCAGCCCATTCCGCAACAGAACTCGCCCTCGCCCTCCGGGCTGCGGTGCGGCAACATGGAAACGCGGGTGCGCGGAGCCTGGTATCGGGTCCTAGTCACCCTCGAAACGGACTTCCTGGCCGTCAGCCTGGACGAGTCGTGCGAGTCGGCGCAGCAATCCAATGACGGACAATCGACCACGCTGAATGGCACCTTGGGGTGAGTAGCGGGGTTCTGCGTGGGGACTTTCTTCCAAGTGGCTGCGAGGGGCTAATACGGTGCTCTTTTATCCGAATTCCGCAGAAGTAATCACAGCGGTGGAGGTGGAGGACCAGGTGGTGGAGGAGGCCCTGGTCAGAATGGCACCCTGCCCAGCTCCGCCTCCCTGCAGGGCATGAATATCCAAGACACCGAAGTAGATGGCTTGACCAACAACGACAATGGAGATCGGGATCGGGATCTCTGCCTGAACAACAACAACAATGCCGGCGATGGGGGCGGCATGGATTTGTGCGACGTACCTGACCATGTGGCCAATCAAAAGCGCCATGTGCGCATCATCAAGTCGGACAACAACGGCCTGGGCATATCCATTAAGGGTGGCCGCGAGAACCGCATGCCCATCCTCATCTCGAAGATATTTCGGGGCATGGCCGCCGATCAGGCCAAGGGCCTCTACGTGGGCGATGCCATCCTGACCGTCAACGGGGAGGAGCTGCGCGACGCCACCCACGACGAGGCGGTGCGCGCCCTCAAGCGCTCCGGCCGCGTGGTGGATCTGGAAGGTAGGTGGTGGATACATTTGTTACTCTTTTAGCCAGAATGTCAAATTGTTATTTGCTTAAAACATTTTGTTCACTCAACGTCGGGTGCGGTGCGGTGCGGTGCGGTGCAAAAGGAAGAGCTTAAAAAACGCCATTGAGCGAGTCAAACTAACAAGTAAACTATGAGCGACAACGCGAGGGGGCAGCCACAGTGGAATGGAATGGAGAAATGGGTGGAAAGTTCTTAATCGAATTTTTCCGATTATAAGCCGCAGCTAAACAGCTTTCCACAACACTTTTGATGCCAGTCGGGGATGCCGAATAGATAACCTTTCCCGAACTTGTTCACCAATGATTAATTGACCCAGTGATTCGCATTGTATTTTGTTTTTATTTTTATCTTTTTTGGTCTTGTGTCCTGTTTCGGTGGCATCCATCCCATGGTGGAGCGGCGAACTGGAAGGCGGAACAGAGGGCTTAAGAGCAAATACATACGTGGGATTACTCAGCAAAACATGCGAGCTACTGCCTGTAATGCTGCCACTGCCACTGCCACTGCTGCCGTTGCCGTTGCCGTTGCTGTTGCAGCTGTGTACTGTTATAAATCCCCACCAGCAGCAGGCAGCCAGCAGCCAGCACCGAGCAGCTCCCCCGGACTAAGTTGGCCCCCTCTCCCATGTTGACTGTTAGCTGTTGACTGCCGTTAGTGGCGCTGGTTTGTTGGCTGGATGGTTGGCTGGCTGGCTGGCTGGCTGGATGGTTGCTTGGATGGCTGCTCGGTTTGTTTGCTGCCCCCGCCCGGCAATGAGTAATGAGAAAAGTTTTCTTTCCATTTGATCAAATGGCCCCAAAAATACATACATACATACAAACATAGTTGTTGTTGGCGGAGAGGAGCAGGCAGATAGCTGGCAGGCAGGCAGGCAGGCAGGCAGCTTGTGGCAGGTCGGGAGTGGCAGGGTGTGGATGCTACGCACCACATCTGAAACTCTTTGAGTATCTGTGAAATACAGTAGGTATGTACATAAATAAAGAAGGATTTATAGGTGATGAGAATATACGTATATGTGTGTGTGTGTGTAGTACTATTGTACACAGCAGGAAGCAATTGTTTAATTGATCTAATTTGATCGAGTGAATCCTATCTTGTAATCCTGGTTGATCGAGAGGGTAGCCACTTATCAGTACAAGTGCCTGGCACTTCCTTGCGTGGCCCTCAGGTTACTTGAGAGCTGCAAGAGCTCGCCCTCCTTGGCTTCTGATCTAATAACAAGCCAAGCACATAACCACACAGCCAGTACATAATCATCATCATAATCATTCCGATGTATAGAGAATGAGCTCCATCTCGAGAGTAGGTGGGGGTGGGGGTGGGGGAGGGGAGAGAGGAGAGAGGACAATGCCTAATCAAAATGTTCAGGCAGAGTCGGAGCATCGCTTCCTGTTCGGAGCACAACACAATAAGCAATAGTAAGCATCAATTAGGCGATGTATGGAATATGTGGAATATCCTTACACACACACACACACAGAGAGAGTGAGAGAGTAGCAGAAAAGCACAACATACACATACATTGTGCAGCTCCTTGTGGGCGTGACCCAATCACAATCCAAGCCATTTGGCATAAACAATGCAATGAAGCATGCAGGACAATTTTGCTGAAATAACTTCCTCTTCTGTCTCTCCCTTCCCCGCTGTCTCTTAATCGAAGGGGAGCACAGGCAGGAGCAGTGGCAGGAATCCACTCTGACACAGCCAATTCCATTTCCTTGACACACACATTTCCGGTGCACCAGCTGCTCCGCTCCGCTCCGCCCCCACCTCCACCTCCACTCTTCTAATTTCCTCTCCAGCAAGAGACAACAGCAAACGCTTTAATGTTCCGTTCAAATAGATTTATGTATTTCTTGAGTTTCTCAGTTCCAAGTTCGAGTGTCAGGCGAATCCTTCCTAGATCCTCCTCAGGCGCTCGCTGCGAGAGCGTTGACGCGGCTGCTCCACAGCCAGGATAAGGCGACCGAACTGTGTGCCTCGGGATCCCAGGGGCAGCAGGATTAGGCGACCACTGGCCAGCTCGTTGGCCAGTGACTCCACCTCTTCCTCCTGCTCCTGCTCGCCCACCAACTCCACCTGGGACTCTTCCAGATCCAACTCGTTCTCGGGCTCGCTCAGCTCAGGGGCTCCGTAGGTGGTGGCGGGCCTGGGACTGGCCGGTGGGCCATAGGTGCCTGCGGGTGTGACCGCTCTGACCTCAACGTCTGTGGGGATTGGCTCCGACTGCAGCTCTGGCTCATCCTGCTCGCGCGTCTCCGCTTGGCCCAGGGCAGGGACATCAGCAACAGGCTGCTGCCCATCAGCAGCACCAGCAGCAGCGCCATCGGCGGCGAAATCCTCGACAGCCTCGAGTACGGGTGGCTGAAAGTCCCGGGCTGGAGCCTGGGCCACCACCTCCACGGTGTCGGGGTCCTGGTCCTGCTGGTCGTCGGGGGCTCCGTAGGTGTTGGCAGGCGTACGGAGGGCGACCTCCAGTTCCGCTTCAGTCTCTGTTTCCGCTTCCTGCTGCTCCACCTCGGTGGTGGTCTCAGCACTCTCCAGAGTCTCCACAGCACTGGGAGTGGTTAGGGGTTCCGCCTCCAGCTTGGGCTGCTGCTCGTTGGGAAGGGCAAAGGGGATTCTGGGACGAAAGCCAGCCGCTGGGTAGGGCGTTGAGGAGTACTCCACCTGGCGCTGGCTCTTCAGACGTCGCTGGGGCATGGCGGAGACCAGGGCCAGGGCCAGGGCGAGGGCTGCGACAAGGATCAGGATGGATTGGCTCTTCATGTTTAACGCTCTGCGATTGCTAACGGTTTGTGTCTGGCTGCTGTGGGTGCTCTCCTATTTATACATATGAATGCCCCGAAGTCGCATGCCTCTTGCTCCATCCATGCCAATTCTACATCAGAATTCAGTAACGGTCGCAAGGCCGTCTTTGAGTTTCGAGTTTCGGTTATGATAACTTAACTCAATGGCTCTGGCCCAGAGCCGCTGGCCCGGTGCAGTGCACACTGGGAATTCGAATGCGAATCGGACTCGGAATCGGACTCGGAATCGGAATTGGATTGGGATGGAGTGGAGTGGTGTGGAATGGGCTGCGACAATTATTAGCGCATTTAAAAACGTATCGTGGCCCATCAAGCTCAATGTTAATGTCGCTTTAATATCAACAGCCCCAACTTAACTTAACCTTATCTCCCAGCCCAGCTCTGGCTGGCTGGCTGGCTGGCTGCTTGGCTGCTTGGCTGCTTGGCCCTCCCCGAAACTCACGTCATCGTTGTCAACGTGCCTCGCATGCCACGCAGCTGACGCACGCCAGAGTCGGAGTCAGAGTCAGAGGCAGAGGCAGAGACAGAGCTCTGACTCTCATTTAATTTGAACACCGCACATGTCCATGTGGGAGATGGTGCCGGTGCCGGGGCCGGTGCCGGGGCCGGTGCCGCAGACGAGGCCCATACTGATCCATTTCGCCGTCTCTTTCTGGGCCAACACTTATATTGGCAGCTAAACTATGAGTTTTGTATTGTGGTGGCACAGTAGCGGAGAATCATGGGTGCTCTATATTTAAATACCTTTATATATGTAGTGCTATACTTATAGAGCTTTTGGCTTTCGAAGGTAGTTCATGCTAAATATTTCTCTTTAAGATTCAATCTGAATCGCATAATCTAGATTCTAGATGTTCGATTGATTTGAAACCGCCTCATGATCAGGATTATCTCGAAAAGCACACCCATCTCCCAGGCCGGAACCTGCCTCACCAAAAAGCCCATGTACTCCTCCCCAGCCGTTGGGTGCAATCGAATTTGCCTTCATTGCTCGTTTTGATGCCGCCTGAGTGTTTTGATTTTCGGCTGTTGGTTTGCGGTCGTTTCCATAATTTCGACGGTGTGTTCATTAAATTAAAGTGGCCCAGATCTATAGGCACGCAAAGTGGCGCAAATGTAATCACAATTTCAAAGGCCCGTAGCCATGGCATGGGCATGGGCATGGGGAACGACATGCTTAGCAGCTCAGTTGCCTAGGCCCTGGCCAGCCCAGCCCAGCCCAGCCCAGCCTAGCCCTCCACTGGCATCATCTCTTGATTCGAACTCCAATTTACAAGTTGGCCAAGTTGTTTGCCAAGCTCCGCTGGCCGCTGTGCGCCCAACTTTGGCCCGAAAGTATTTGCGCCCAGGCAGCCGTCTCATTGTAATTTAAATAAGCCAGGGGCTGGGCTGGGCTGGATGGGATGGGATGGGATTGCAAGTTGGGATGGGATAACTGGATTCCAGCTCCAACTGCCAAATGTCAGCGACAGACTTCGGAGATGGCGGAGAAGGCGACGACAGTTGGATTTACTCTCCTGCCGCCTGCCTACCAAAAAGTCCATTAGCAATGGTTTTTACAACTTGGCACACATTCGTGGACCCACTAAGCCACCCACCTCCAGCCACCCACCGCCCACCTCCTCCACAGTCCACCCAAGTGGATCCTACTTAGCCAACCTGCCTCCGTCCTAGCCATGGCCCTGCCCTAGCCCTGTCCTCCGTCCTCTGTCCTGTCCCTCCCGAGGAGCGCGTGAGATTTTACTCGCAAAACTTTTGCCCAAAGTTTGTTTTAACGCACGATTTGCCGAATTCCGAATGCCGCCTGCTGTTGATATCATATTCCGACTCGCCACGCCCACTGCACTGGCACGGCTTGCCATTTGATTTATGCTTTTGGTCGGTGGAATGGTGGAACGGTGGAACGGGGGAATGGTGGAACGGTAGATTTGCAGGCTTCCGTTTTGTCGCTAAAGGTGTAAAAAAGTTTTTGGCTTGGCTGTGAATTGAGTGGGGCGAAAAGCGGAGGACGGAAAATTAACTGCTTTCGAGCAATAATACGATCGTAAAGATCTGGGATTTGGGGGAAATTGTCACGAGGAAAGTGCAAAGTGAAGTGAAATGAAATGAAACGAAGCACATAAGCTCGTGATAGTCATAGTTTACAATTAGGCTAACAATGGACTAAAATATTCATAGTTTCCTATGTAGATGCTCTCAATCGATGGTCAGAAATAATATTCTTTATCATTAAGAATCTCCCCGAAAGCGCAGAATCGTAAGGCCCAAATGTCTTTGACTGCCGAATCTGGGTCATATCGGATCATTTGTATAGCCACTTCCACGCACACTCTCTGTCTCTCTCTCTCTCTCTCTATATCCATCTCACTCTTAATCGTGTAGTGTGCGAAGTGGAGCGAGATAGTACGACGGTCGGTGTTGTAAGAAGCGTGAGAAAGAGGGACAGATGGAGCGGAAAATATTTTATAGCTCAAATGAAAATGGAGATAAATACTTATGCTATTTATCTTAGCGGTCGTTCCTCCTCTTCTTCTCTTATGGCAAGGAGCGAGCAAAATTGAGAGAGATCGCGGAGAAATAAGAACAGTTGAACTTTAAATTGAAGGTGGTGTTTAATTTAAAAAATAACGGCATAGCCTTCAGGAGCCATTTGAATACGGCTAACTTTTATCTGCATTCTGATGGCTCGCCAGCAAGCCATTTGGCAAATATTCGCCAAGCATTTGTCGAAATACCCACATACTCTGGGCACTAGGCAAATCCTTGAGTTGAATGTTTCCTAATGCCATATTTATTTGCAAAATGTGAGCGGAAAATATTCATACTTAAGCACCTAACAATTGTGGCCTGCGGCATTTTCAGCCAACTTTTCCATAACTTGTTTGTTTTTCTAGAATTGTTTTTAGCACACACACACACACATAGAGCGGAGAGTGGGTTGCGAGGGTGGGGGGGGGGGGGGGGGGGGGGGGGAGTGGTGCAACTTTATTTGCACTTAAATGCAAAAATTTACACAACTTATTACAGTTGTTGCTATTGCTGTTATAAACTTTTCCCAGTGGCAGTTGCGTTTCTCGTTTGGTCCTGTTTGCTCTCCAGTCCACTCCGAAATATCCGACGACCCAGTGCACTGGGTTCTCTGACCATCCTCTTCAGCTACCCACCACTTCGTGCCGTACTCCTTCTGCCACTCCACGTCCAGGTCCAGGTCCACGTCCACTGCTGCTGCCACTCCGACTGCCGCTCTTCCAAGCATCATCAGACTTTGCGCCTGCCGCTATGCAACATTTGTTGCCACTGTTTGTTTGTCGTCGGTTGCATATTTGTGAATGCAAATGTTTGCAGAGCTCCGCCCGTGCAACCAGAGACTGCTCTGGCGGCTTCCACTCTTAACCCTTTAGTGTACGTAAATGCCAAGCAATTAGCAAGTTGGTGGGCCTGATACCGCCTCCCCATCCCCTATCCCCTATGCCCTATCCCCTATCCCCCACAACATCTCGTTGTGGGGTCTCTCGTCCGCTCTAATTAGTTGAGCCAAACACACGAATCGAGTCGGACAAACCGCTGCCCCTGCCACTGCCACTGCCGCTGATGCTGACGCTATCGCTGCCCACCGGTGTGCTGGTGGGTGGGGGTGGGGGTGGGGGTTGGTGTCTGGCCGATGGCATTAAGTGTGAAAATTGAATTTCCAAATCACTCGACGACATAGTCGGGCCAACAGCAAACGGAAATTGTGCAAATGCTGTGGGTGGCATGCCGAGTGGGGAGGGGGCTGCCGCTGCCGTTTCCCAGTTAGATATGCGACTGCGACTGTGACTACGGCACAGGCCCAGGCACAGGCACAAGCAAAGCACCTGGCTGGCATCGTCATCAGCATTTGCATAGAAGCTGCACAGTGGTACTCGGTTGGTGTTCGGTGGCAGGACACTTTGTCGAACTCTTGAGGAACGTTAATGAACGTGCCCCAGCTGCATTACATCCAACCGAATGTTGGGATTTGCTATGGGTACTATGAGCTTATGGCACTTGTTCTGAAATGGAGCCTGGACCAGTGTGCATGGGAAGTTTTGCCGGCTGTCGCGGGGCTTTGGGTGTGCAAATCGAATAAAAATGGAGCGGAAACTCTAATGAATTTATGCCGCAACGTTTGCCAAGACTTCCACACCAACAGCGCTAACGAGGACGACATCGGAGTCGTCTCCGACGACTGATTGAATGTGCTGTGTTTGTTTGTGTGTGTGTCTGTGTGTGTGTGTGGGCAGAGAGCTGCTGACGACACCACACGACATCCTTTCCTGCGGCCGCATCCATATGTGATTTCCATATCATTCGATCCCCATATCCGTATCCTGTTACTGGCTTCTGGCTCTTGGCTACTGGTTACTATATTGTATGTGTGCCTTTGTGTGTGGTTTTTTGTTTTGCAGTTAAATTCCTACGCGAAGTGACGCCCTACTTTCGGAAGGCGAGCATCATCTCGGAGGTCGGATGGGAGCTGCAGCGCGCCTTCCTCTGCCCGCTCGGACCGGGCGTGCCCACCTCCCCGCCCGCACCAAAGACAACGCCGCGCGCGGACACGCGCTACATCCCCCTACAGCTGACGCATCTGGCCAGGAATCTTAAGTACATCGATCCGGGTAAGTTCATCCAACGGAAACGGCTCATCCAGCATCCAGCGTCGTCTCTACTCTATTTTATTCGCATCGCATCTCTATCTGCTCTCCCTCTCCCCCAGAGAACCGCTGCTTCGAGCTCCATTCGCCGGACGGAGTGCACTCGTGCATTCTGCGTGCGGCGGATTCTGCGGAGGCCCTGGTCTGGTTCAATGCTCTGCACTCGGCCATGGGCAGCAGTACGCAGCGGGCCCTGGCCGAGGCCAATCGCGCGCTGACCAATCTCATCGGCGAACTGAAGCACATCGGCTGGCTGAGCAAGCGCCTGAACGGGGGCAGCTCAGGTAGTGCCGGGGGCGGCGGAGGGAGTGGCAGTGGGGCAGCCAGCGGCGGTAGCGGCACCTCCAACAGCGGAGTGGCCGGCGAGCTGGTAAGTGTAAGTTCATCATTCCCTTCCCTTTAACTCAAAGTAGCAATCAGAAGTACGTACATCCTTCGCCCGAAGGATGCCAGTCATGCCAGTCATTAATATCCGATAATCATTTACAGACCTATGTACAGATCGATAGATAATATATTTATGTATGTGTGTAAATATCATTCACAGCCCAGCGGTCGTTCCAGCTCTGAGAGCTCGGATGAAAGTGACAAGTGGCTGCCCATATTTGTGGCCGTGACGGAGCGGGAGTTTCGGATATACGAGAGTGCCCCCTGGTCCGTGGAGGCCTGGAGTCGTCCCCTCGAGATCTATGCCTTGGCCACAACGCGCCTCGCCGGAGCCGGCAACAATTCTTCGCTGAACGTAAGTGCACAACCTTCTCCATGTCACCCAGCTCATGGAAGGTCCACCTCATGGATGTGTTCTCTTTTTCAGGGCCAACAGACCACGGTGTTCTGTGTGCGCTGCGGCACCGCTCGGGGAGTCCTCGTCTATTGGCTGCGATCGGAGACGCATCGCGACATGGCCGCCTGGGCCCGGGCCTTGGTGCAGGGCTCCCACCAGGCGGTCAACTATCAGAGGGAGTTCTCCTTTCGCTGCCTCTACCAGGGCCGCCAGTGTCAATTGGTTGTGCACATCAATCGTGGCTTCTTCCTGTACGATTGCGGGGGCTTCGCCCCCACCACGCCCACGGCGGCGGTGGCCGCCGCCAAAACGCAGCTCTGGCAGTTCGCCTTCGACAAGCTCAAGGGCTCGGCGGATGATGGCGCGCGGATGCTGTATCTGGATTTTGGTGACGATGGAGAGATTGTAAGTCTGCCAGACATGCAAGTTGCCCCATCACCTGGATAATAATTTGATGTTTCTCCCCTGCAGGAACTGGACATGGAGTGCTGCCCCAAGCCGGTCGTCTTTGTCGTGCACAACTGTCTGTCTGCCAAGGTGCACAATATAGCCTAGAATGCGGTTCGATTGGATGGATCTAATGTGGATGGATGATCTATCTATATGATATATGTAAATGTTGATATTTTAGGTGTAATGGAACATTGTTACAATTTTAGACTCTATTTTGATCGTGTACATTTGTTGAACCACATATCTTCATACCTTGAAATCGTTTGAGACTCTTCAAAATGTCCTTCTCCAAGGTCTTAATACGTTTCTGTTACAAATGCAATATTTTGTTAACTCTGTCAATTAGCTAAGATTATGAAAAGGAGAGTTCGAGGGCAAAGATGAAGGCTATTATACATATATAATATTTGGTTATTTTGCAGAAATTTCTATAAAATTGTAACGTCTATTATGCCTAGAATAGAAACCCTTATAGGAATTATAGAGTCCCTTCAGCTAACGACTTGGTTAATTTAGTAGGGAAAAGGAAAACGAATACGAATACGAATACGAAAAGGATAAGGACAGAGGTATGCAGTGGAGCCCAGCATTTTGTGCTTCCTGATGGCCATGGGAAGGGATTAGTTTGGTAGGGACATATATAGCAGGAAAGATGTAAGGCGAATGTAACACAAAGTAGATTTTTTTGAAAAAATAAACGAAAAACCAATGCAAATACCGAGAAGCACAAACCAAAAAAAAAAAATAAAAATAAACGAAAAAAACCAAAAGAAAAGAAAAGAAAAGAAAAGAAAAGAAACAGAACAGAAAGGGAAACCCGAAAAGCAAAACTGAAAAGAACTTTATTTAAATTGTAAGTAGGCGTAAATTCATTTTATACATACATACATGTACGTGTGTCATATACACAGGATAACATCGGAGGAAGGATCGAAAAGAACGAAATCTAAAGCTAAATCTAAATCTAAATCTAATCTATCTAAATTAACAACATTTGCATAAACGTTGAACAATAATTATCGTAATTGTACTTAACTAATTGTATCTCGTACTTGTACTTGTACCATGTATCTTGTATCTTGTATCTAAACGAAGCACACATATCTCGATGCCCGCTACCAAGAGGCATCGATATCGATCATGGACTAAACTCCCCAACTAAACTATATCTGTATACCAGTCGTATAGGAACCCATACATACATACATGCATACATATACATAGTACACACATACATATGCGCATTCCAGGCATTCCATTTCTCTACTCCCCGAGTCTTTATGTACAAGCCATCTATCATATTCAATTATTACACATTTATATACACACATACGAGTATCGGTCAAATGCCACATAATCATTTTACGAAATTGGAAATTTCGCTATAAACACCACAAAAACAACAACTACCAGAAGAAGACGAGCCGAACGACAGAAATCAATAAGAACATAACAAAACATAAGACGTACAATATTTTTAACGTAAGTAGTGTTGAATCTTCGATAATAAACTTATATAAATATATATATATACACATATATATATATACTATATATATAAAATACCATACAAATGGCCTTTACTTGTGGGTTCGAAAATGGGAGAAAATTCTTCAGGGCGATTTATTCTTATATTTGAGCAGCAGTTGAACTTTGGGTAAGAAAAAAACGTGGGAAAATACAGATATGTATTCCCAAATTGTAGCCCCATCTTTTTCCACTTTCCTGCGTGACTGAAAATAATGAAACGATCATGAAGATTGTTCGATCTGTTCGAGACCATTCACTTATGGTGCATTTTCACAGCGATAAACGTAATTTCCTTCATCCGGAGAATGTGTTCCGAGTGGAACCGAGGCATGAGTTATGGTGGAAAAACCTGGCACTTTTGCATTTGACAAAACTTTTCAGACTACAACCGTAAACCTATCGACCTGCGGTAACCAAGAGGCGACCACAACCACAAGAATCCATCAAACATCAAACATTGAAGCTTCCTCGAGTTCCTTGTACCAGAAGGCAATCAATGAACTTTTGGCAGCCTGTTGCTGTTGCTGTTGCCTGCCCTCGGAACACACATTTATTTCCTGCATATGAATTTATTTTCAATTTTATCATTTCCCATTTAAGACGAAAACAAAGTCACCCAAGAACGTGACCAGCATGTCCAACAGCTGGCACGGTCAAGCCACTAACTTTGCTCATCGCAAAGTTAAGCCGACAAAACTACGCACACACATGTACTATATCAAAGATACACACACCCACAAACACACACACACACACACACACACAAACAGACAGAGACAGAGATACACACACACTAAAAGTATAGGCGAAAATGTAAAGTGACTTTTTGGGGTTGGGGTGGGGTTGGTGGGCACTCTGACCATCGTTGCGGTCAATGGGGGCCCAGGCCAGGCCATGCCGGCTTTGAGGTGTAACGACCCAGGCCCGGCCCACCCCGGCCCGGGAATTTCTGGCCTCCTTCAATGCCGCAGAATACAGAATACACTCGGACACAAATGGAACCGAACCCACTGGTAGAATTACATTTCCGGCTTTTGTAGCTTGCGGAAGTTTCGCGTCAAATTAAATGCTCAGGGCTAGAATTATGACAGCTCCCGAATTGGTGGGGAGCTGGATCCAAGTGCGAGTATAAATACGCCTGGGCGGAAATTATCGCCATCAAATCGTAAACCAATTGAGCAGTGAACATGTCGAAAGGATTGGGAATGTGTGCCATACTAGTGCTCTGCCTGGCCCTGGCTCTGGCTCTCGTCCAGGCAGCTGTTATACGTCCTGAGCTCGAGCTGGAACCCGAACTCGAGCTGGAGCTGGAGACTACCACCAGATCGAGTCTGGAGGGAGATGTGACCACCGAAGAGGCCACCACGTTGGCCAGTCCCGCCCTGAGTCGCGACGAGGAGGCAAGCATACTGATTGACCCGGCGCCAGGAACCCTCCAAGAGGATGTTGCACCCCAACAGAAGTCCGGAAAGCTCCTGCTGCTGAGCACCCCATCCAAGCGTACCGTGGAGATTGAACGTCAGCTGGAGGAGCAGGACGAGGGAGAGGATAGCAAGGCGGACGCTGTGGCCACAGGCCCCACTACCACCACGCCACAGCCCACCGCAGATGAGCAGACCACAGACAGCCAGGACAGTCCCACCACAGAGGGCAGCGAGTCGGAGGAAGCCACAACGCCGGCCACAACAAAACTGTTTGCCATCGAGGGCACATTCGCTGGCGGGGACGCGCCCCAGCCGAATGTGGCCGTGTCCCTGGCCCAGGACTCGGTCAACTCCACAGTCTCGATTGCCGAGCAGCCGCAGGTGCCCGGCGACAACAATGCGGCCGTAGAGCTGGCCCTCGTAGAGCCGGAGGCCGAGTACGTGCTGATTGAGGGCGGCGGCCACCAGGACGAGCTGGACCTTCAGCTGGGGAGCTTCACGCACATCGACAGCGATGTTCACTTGCAGCCGGTTGTTCACTCGGTGGAAATCGTCCCCACCAGCTTCGATGATCCTTTGATTGTCAATTACGTCCACAATTTGCGATGACTCCGAATGGGATATGGGGATGGGGATGGGAATGGAGATGGAATCAATTAGCGCGCTCCGGCTGTCCCTTCGATGATGTTAAAGTTGATGTTTGTTTATGGTTTAAGTTTGTATGGCTTTTCGAACACATTTTCTCAGCAGGGAAAGAGTTAACATAAAGGAGGAACGAGGATGCAGAAAATGTGCGAACAAATATTAAGAATAGGAAAAAGGTTTTTTTTTATTTATTATTAGAAATCAGTTTTGATTTGATTTATTTGAAACAATAAAATGCTGAAATCATGCTAATAATATTCTTTTATTCTGTGCCCAACATTGCCTCACAAGAAACCGTCTAGATTCTCTATAAATATTTAGTCTGCTGTAATATTGTCGGCTTACTCATTCCTCCATTGTAGAGCAAGAATAGATGATATTTTTTTTTGATTTTTTCTAAACGACTTTTGCATCGTACATTTCTACTAATATTCCTGTTCAACAAGTCCTATTTCGAAATAAATAATACAAGTCCAATGGCCTCAGTCCCACTCTCGTCTCTCCACTTAAGCTTCCAAGGAAAGTACTCGCATCCTCGTTATTCAATTTAAATGTTCCATGGGGGAGATGGAGACGAGTTACAGAGGGGGAGATCGGAGAGACTTGGGGACGTGGCTGCTCCAACGGGCTGGTCGCCCCACGTCCTTCCGCATGCCACGCACGTTCCACGGCTAAAACTTTGCACATCCGCACGTCAAATTTAATACGGATGCTTGGAGGTGGAACTCTCCCACAAGCTCCCCCGACCAGATCCGGCGTACTCTGACGGAGAGCAGAGCTGTTTGGCTGTTGACTCCGCTGTCGCTGTCGCTGTCGCCGTCACCGTCACCGGCGCAAGGCAACAAAATCGAACAACAATATTTAACAAAACATTCAATGACGTTAGACAAACAGAATTCAGAACGTGCCAGAACTTCCGGTGAAGATGGCAATGATAGAGACTGATGACGATATCATTTGAATGCTCATTCTCGTACTTATTGTACCTACATACACATAGAGAATGTCCGAATTTTGGTATATCAGATTTGTCGGTGGCAAGCGGCTTTAGGGGAGTACTTCTTGGTCCCCATATGAATGGGATTTCATTTTTAAATGCCGCTTTCGAAGGATACATATTTCAAGACACAATTTCCTTTTAGGTATAAATAACAGTAAACAGAAATTTATTCATTCCAAATACAAAAAAAAAGCATCTATAAATACTGAACTTTTAACAATAAAAAAAGGTGTTTCCAAAACATCCTAGATGGATGGATTCTCACCAGCGTTGCTCCACATGCGTGGTGTAGACGAATCCCCGCCTCGGGGCCTCCATTAGCGGCTGGGAGCGCAGGGGAATGGCCACTGGAATGGCGGTCGGTGGCTTGGGAGCTCTGGCCACAAGGACAGCCGGTCCCAGATTTGCAGTGATCACCACACTCTCCGAATCCGGCTCATCCTTGGAGCCGGGCTCTGGGGTGGGCATCAGGGGATTGGTGCTCACTCCGCAGACCGGATGATCGGCATTGCTGTCGGTGGAGTTTCTGGCCAGGGATTCTTCGGGCTGCTGCTGTTGCTCCTGATTCTCCTCAGTGGGCAGACGGAAGGCGCGGCTTGGACGATAGCCTGCGGCTGGATAGGGAGCCCTGCCAAAGGTCCTGCCCGAGCGGAGATTGTCAGCGGGTATAGGAGGAGCTGTGGTGGTGGTATCTAGTGAGTCCCATGTTGTAGTGGTGCTCCAGTCGGCGGATTCCGTAGTACTAGTCGAAGCATCCTCCATGGACACCTCCGTTGTGGTAGTCTCCGCACCCAAACCGGATCCCTCGCTGGGAGCTGCGTTGGGATTGGCGTCGGCGTCGACGTCGGCTTCCACCTCCCCTGGAAGCCAGAAGGAACGTCCCTGCGGCCGATAGCCTGCTGCTGGATACGGTGTTGGCTTCAACTCCCTCACCTGGGCCGCCGCCTCATCCTCCTGCACACTAACAGCATAGCGATTGATCCGTATCTGACGCGCCTCGACACAACTGCCGGCCGTAAGGCACACGATAAGGGTAAGGAGGAGCCACTGCATGCTGAACATTGATCTCGGTCTGGACTTAGACCCAACTGAATTGAGCTTCGGCGGGAGGCGCCGTTTTTATACAACGTTCTCGGTGGCTGGCTGTCTAAGGTCTCCAATGAAAGCGAGAGTCGTCCCGGAGAGTATAGACATGAAGCTTCTATATCGACATCGACATCGACAACGACATCGATTAGGCGCACGGCTATCACATTTAATGATTTATTTTGTATGGTTTTTTTTTGTGTTGTCTCTGGCCTGCCACGTCCACCGCCCACTCATCCCCCACTGGTCGCCGACCACTGACCACTCTCCACAGTCCACTGCCGCTGCCGCTGTCCACGTCCACTGTCCACGTCCGATTTGTCGCCATGTTCTATGAAAATTAAATGCGTTTCGTACGTGACACGCAACCCAAAAGCCGTCCAACTCAAAGCAATTGAAAGCGAAAACCCACAGCCAACAGCCAACAGGCAGCAGGCAGCAGGCAGCAAATAATGATAGCCGCCGTCGACTGGGCTGTACTGTTGTTGTCAATTGCATTATGCTGGAATTGTCAGTTTGAGTGTTAGAATTTTTGATTAAACACTTATAATCGATATTTATGCGATCGACGACTTGCCGATGAGGTGACCGCCAAGGCCAGGGGAACTATCCATGTCACGTCCTAAGCGAGCCCTGGGCCAGCATCATTAAGTCAAATGAGGGGTTATGAAGGATATCTAGGAAATATTCTTAAACTTTTCTATATTTTGCAGTGGGTACAAATGGACATAATCGGACAAATAAACCATCAGCAGAGGAAAAATCGGCCGAATATCTATTTTATTTATTGAGAGCTCCATTCTGGCGTTGCCTTTGATTCGAATGACAAAATTTAAAAAAGACCATAGTGAAGAGGTTACATTTTTAAAATAATATTGATCTATAAAGCAAAATAACCAAAGTATCAAATCAACACAAACAGGAGATGGCGTTAACCAGTTAAAGCAGTGGGAGGCACAATAAATATTTGAAGCTGTGACAATTCGGCTGAAAGTAACTTAATGACGAACAAAAATAATAATATTGATCTATTTGATTAGTAATTCGGTAGCCCCAAGTTCGAAAAATAACACACAATACAATGTTTAACGGCTTAAAAGATATAAGCCAAAATATGACCTGACATTACGTTACCAAAAACCAAGGCGGTTTTTGAGGTTGAGGGTACCAGCCTGGAAAACTCTGTGAATTTGGTTTGGATACAGATAGCTGCATAATATTAATCTTACTACTAAATTAAATATTTTTCGGGACTTTTTTCAGATAGTTCTATATGTTGGAGAGACTTTGTGGGAAAAAATCAATTATCAATTTTATCATTCTTGTTTGAAATAAAAGTAAAGGAACATATGGCTATAAAAATCCACAAAAAAGTTAAGTTTTTCTTATTTTATTAGGTTTTTTAAATTAAATGAAATAAAACTATGTGTCAATTGATTAAATTAGAAAGTAATATCGGGACAAAAGTACATATATGGAAACATGGACCATTTTTGTTGACTTTGAATGTTTTTTGGCACCTCCAAGAAGATTGTTGGAGCTCCAGGAAGAATCTTATGGGTTGTTTTGGCAATAATTTGACTTGCTCTGTTTTCGAGCTTGAATATGTACCATATGTCTGCTTTAGCCCAATTGGCTGCACAACTTGTCAGAGCTTCATGGTAAGCTGAACGATTTAATAGAGGTAGTACCATACGAGATTTATGGCCGCTACATTAATAGCACCTTCTCTCGCATTAAGAGCATTTTAATGTGGAACGAAGTGGATCGAAGTAGAACAGATCCCGCATTCGCTTCGAATTTAGACTGATTAATGTCGGAACTATAAATATCGACTTCCAGACCCTCGGACTTGGGCTGATTCGTCGGCTCCTGCTACTTCTTTCTTGTCACGTCGTTGGCGCATAAAGACGCCGCAGACATCGCCATCGCAGTCGCCGTCGCCGGCGATCAGGGAACTGAGAATAGTGCCGACGTCAGAGCGTAGGCCCAAAAAAGGATGCCTATGCTGGGTCCATGCGTAGCACACTAAACAGTTCCACATTAGTGGAATGTCCATTAGTGTCCAGACATGGTCCTACCTATAAAAGCGCCCATCGCAGCTGACCAAAGCATCAGTCGTTGGTTCAGTTCCCTCCAGACAGACACACGCATCACTCACGCATCTAGCATCCACCATGGCCAAGTTCCTAGTGCTCCTCCTCGTGATCGCCCTCAGCCTGCTGTCGCTGGGTGAGGCTCAGCGTCAGCGTTATGCGCAGCGCCTGAGTCGCGGACGTTCCCGCTACTCGGCCCGCCAGGAGCTGGCCCCATCGGATGCTGGGGATGTGGATGCCGTCACTCCGTATCCCTCCGCTGACGAGCTGAAGCCCGAGGTGCCCTTCGATGAGGCGGCCGCTCCTGCCGCTCTTGATCCCACCCCAGATGCCGTCTATGGACCCCCCGATGCCGCCCCCAACAGTGTGCCCGATGAGGTTTACGGTCCCCCCGATGTCACCGGCAACGATCTGCCCGCTGCCGACATTCCTGCGGAGCAACAAGCTCGCCTGGTGGCCGCCAGGCGCGCGGCCAACTATCGCCGGGCCGGACAGTCCGTGGCATATCGCCGGGCTGTCTCTGCTGCAGCGCGTCCGGCCAAGCTGAGTGCTGCCCGCTCCGCTGTGAGACGTTTCTAAATGCGGTCTCTTCCCGTCTTCCCGTCCCTCATTTGCATACGAGCTGCCCGGTCTGGGCAGTCGTTCAGTCAGATGTTATACCCGGTACATTCCCAAAACCCATGACGATCCAGCGATCCAGCGATCCAAAATGATACAACACACACGCCCACACCACGTGGAGTCACTCTCCGCTCCTCCCCTCTCAGACACACCACTGAACAATATCTCTCGATTGTAAGCAGAAGCAAATAAAATATGTTTGGGTAAACATAGCCAGAAGGTTCTCTCTGTACGCTGCTCTCTCCCCAGACATTCCAGTGAATCATGACAGAGCGGAAGGCAAATTCGCCAGACGCTCCCAAAAAAAAATTGTTTGGAGAAGGTGCTAACCGGTTTCAGGACGCACCGCACCGCACGCGTCATACTGTGGACGACGACGACGACGATGACGAACCACTAACCACGAACCACACCGCAAAAATAATTGCAGCAGGTTGGGAATGGCCCGACCACAAAGAAATCCCAAGGAGGTGCATCATTTTTGGAAGGGAAACGAATGGGGAGTACACTAACAAGCTTGCAGCATGCCAGAGAAATATAGTCATCGGAAAGAGTATCTGTAATTCTTGGTAAAAGTCTAAGATAATTACCATATTAGCAGAATAGTTCTCAGTGTTTCAAAAAATCAAACAACCGCCACGAAAGAGCATACATGAGACAATGGAGAGCAGCCAAATGAGGTTCATCCCATCATCTTTCCTAGTAATGGCATGCATATTCGTATAAGCTATATGCAAGTGAACAAATTGAGCTTTCAGTCGAAATATTTCCCACAGAGAGTGGGAAATAAAGAACGATTTTAAGCGGGGGGGATCCAGTGCAGTCGATTGATAAGGCCGTGCTCAGCGACAGCGACCGAACTTGGACTCGTCTAGCAGCTTATACGAGTATGTTTGTGGGTCTGAGTCAGAGTCGAGTGGATTTGAGCCAAAGGTTGAGATTGAGATGGAAATTGAGACTGAAGCTGAAACCGAACAGAGATGCTGATTATTTAAGTCTTCTTCGAAGCGACTGGGTGATCAGTTTACGGAGCAGTGCGGATAAGTGAGGAGCGCCGGGAGCCGATCCGAGCCAAGACAGAGAAATTTCGAAAGAGAAAAAGTGAAATTGCTATTGCAAAAATGATGAAGTGGATTTGTGCTGTGATGATCGCGTCTCTAGTAGCAGTGGCCCAGGCCCAACGGCCTTTCTTTGCCGGCATGCGTCCACCAGGTGGCCTCAGCCAGAAGGATAAGTACCATGCCCCGCAGAATACGGCCGTAGAGAACTTCACCAGAGTGGATATAGCCTCGAGATTCGGCGAAGCCTCATCCTCCCAGCAGACGCCCATCATCAATTTGGCGCATGGTGAAGTCCAAAGACCTCCAATGGGAGTCCCCCTCGTGCTGCCCATCAGTGCCTACGTTCCCGATCCGCAGCCATCACGTCCAGCCCTTCCCACCGTGGTCAATCGCTTTGGTGGATCGGATGCCAGCTTGCCAGCTGCTCCTACAGCTGGTGCTCCCATCTTCACGGCCAGCTCCCCCGCTCCCGCTCCCACTGCCGCGGCTCCAATCTTCCCTGGCAGCTCCAGCTCACCCGTTCCCGCAGCCAGTGCACCGATGCCAGCAGCCAATCCTTCAGTCGCCAGCCTGCCAATCGATGCCCATGGCGACCAGGAGTATGTGAATCACCTAAGTACCCTGCCCGTGGAGAACCAGCCATTCTGGTTCATCAACTATCAGCATATTGAGGCTTTGAGGAATAGCTCCAGGCCCAATGTGGGAGCTCTGGAGACGCGGGGATCTTTCTTTGGCGGCTAAAACCTGAACCGGAATTCCCCAAACTTTTCGCTTAGTTTATTCTTGTGTGTATGAGATCTTATGTGTAGAATTATTTATTTTGTTATGCCTTTTTTTTGTGTAAAAAGTTACTTTATTTTTAAAAGTCACGGCGTGCGGATTTGAGATTATATGATGGGTGTTTTTCATGACATGAGATAACCTTTGACTGAGGGAACACACTCCACAGACTCTGACTATCTTTGAATTTTAAATGGGAACTTGATTAATGGTTGCCTCGAGAGATGTGGAACGGGATAGGGCCTATACTAGCATGGCAGTTGAGTGAGAATTGTGTATGTAAATACATATGTACCTGTATAGTATATTGATGTACATAAAATGATTTAAATTTCGCATTTTAAACTATAAACATAAATGCACACATATCACAACAGAGGCATATCATTAGTACTCAACTATCCATTAAAGATGTATGTACACCACATGCTATAGTACTCGACTCAAAAGCGCTTGACGATAAAATAACATGTACAATGTAGCATGTACATATACATATGTATGTACCACTCATCAGGGCCCTGTGAGCGTACTTGTACTCATATGGGGCTTAAATGAGAAAAGCATTAAAAATGCATTGAACAGAGTAGCACAAAAGCAGGCAAAAGCGCAACAAATCGCAGGCAAAGTGTGCGTATAAGGAGAAATCTTCAATCGCTTAAAAAGTAGCTCGAATGTGCAGGATGTCGAGAGAGGAGCAGCCAACAGGAGCAGGAGGTAAGGCTGAGGCTGAGGCTGATGCTGATGCGGAGGTGAGCTATTGTTGAAGGCCAATATATTGTGGAAGCGGAAAAGCCTTTGCCTAGAGGGATGCTGCGGGGAAAGTGAAGACTTTTGTCCGGTAAGATTAGCCTTATGGGTGAGTCTGAACTGTAAAGTGAAGGGAACCATTTCAGGATCCCAGGATATTCAGATTTCTAGGTCTCTTTTAGTTCTTCTTCCTATTTGATATTTTAAATCCCCCTAGCTCCCATCAATGTCATACTCGTATCATTCCATTACCAAACAAAGGTATTATATATTTTTAATCACAAAAAAAAAATGCCATAACAACTCCTATTCCTGTGAGATTTACCAGCCAAATTGCTGAGGAGCTGCGCTGTAGGCAAGGACATAGGGTTGCTGCTGGGCTCCGACGTAGTAGAACTGGGGTGCGGCCAGAGCGGGAACGGGGGCGACAGCCTCCTCCACGGGCAATTCCTCGAGGCGGGCCGTCCGCTGACGCTGGCGCTGGCTCTTGGCGGGGGCCGCCTGGAGCTTTGCCAATTTCTGGCGGCTTCGCAGGCGGGCAGAAGCTGAGGCAACCGTTGGCGTGGTAACCTCCAAGGAGCTCTCCTCGGTGTCGACTTCCTCGGCCTCGGGGTTCGGCTCAAAGTTATCCACTGGCGGCACCTGCTCCGCTGGCAAGGCATTCGCATTTACATTCACATTCAGATCGACATCGGCATCCTGGGGCGCGCCGTAGGTGAGGGCTGGCTCTTCTGGGGCTGGTTTCAGATCAGCCGCCGCGGGGTATGGAGTGGGCACCGCCTCCTGCCTGGCGAATGCCACCTGCCGCAGGCGCCCAATTCGGAGACGGCGAGATGGGGCCTGTGCCCCACAACTGACGGCCAAGATGGCCAGGAGAAGGAGCGAGCCAATGAGCTGATAGCGTGCCATGATCGAGTGAGTTGCTGCGGCGCTTTGTTGCGGATCGTATATGGAGCTTTAACTTTTATAGTTGGCCCACTGTGGCCCCGTGCAGTCGCAGGTGATTCTAGACCAGCCCCGCGACGCTGTGCATATCAAGCAGACGACAACTATTTGAAAGCCAGGCAGGCGCCACGCCAAGCAGTGGAGCCGAAAGGGGAAATGATTGGTATTCAAAAATCGATGCCGAAAATTCAATGGAAACTCTTATCGAAAATTGTACCCAGTGGAAGTCTTCTTCGGCCGATCAGTACCCCGCTTAAAGTCAGCTAAAAGCTAAGTGGCCAGCAGTGCTTAATGGCCAATTGTTATGGCTTAGACATGGGCCCTTGACTAAATATTGTCACGTCGATAAGCCATCGAAAGGGTGTCCCTCGATGTGCCAAATATGAGTGGCCGAAAATAACAGTTCGGTGTATAAAAACCCCCCGATGTCGACTGACTGACAACATTCTAAGTCCACTCGACAATAGCTCAACATGGCATACAAGTTTACCTGCTCGCTGCTCCTGCTCGCCGTCGTTGCTTCGGTGGCTCTGGCGGAGCCGACAAGACTCCGCAGTCGCTCCTCCCGCTTCCGGCTGGCTCGCCAGGAGGAGGCGCCGCAGGACCCAGCGGCACCTGGTGCGGAGCCCTCTCTTGATGCTGCCCCCACGCCAGCTTCGGCGCCCTATCCACCAGCGGGTGTTACTCCTGAGGTTCCCTTTGACCTGCCCACGGAGACTGAGGCCCAGCCAGATCTGACATATGGCCCGCCCGCCGAGCCGGACAACACGTACGGACCCCCTGCCGAGCCCGACAACACGTACGGACCCCCTGCCGAGCCGGACAACACCTATGGACCCCCTGCTGATGCTGCTCCAGCGGATCAGGCCGCCGTGGATGATGCCTTAGCCGCCGAGCCCATTCCCGCCAGACTGATCCAGCCACGCAATGGACGTCTTCGCAGTCGCCGTCCAGTGCCGGAGAAGCTCCGCTCCGCCCAGATCATACGCTCCAGGCCTGTTCTGGTGTACACCATCTGAGGCGTGGACCAGCTTTATTTCAAAGACATTTTTTTTTTCATCCGAATCGTACCCAATGGAAGCATTAGGATTACACATTAGGATTTGTTGTTGCATAATAAATAACCAAGTAATTGTTGAATATCTTAAAAATACTATTTTGGAAATTCTTTTGGGTTTACCAGCTTTTTAATCGTATAATGAGAAGATAGTGTTCGTAGCCGTTTCCGGAAACATCCCCGGCTATCAGTCGAAAAACTGAAGCACTATTTGAGACAAATTAGCTCTGAAAAGTATAACAGTCCATAATTTCTAACACAAGCTGACGCATGTAAGGGATATCCCTTCCTCTCACGGAGTGCTTTTCCGAAGAGGCCATTTCTGTTATTGCAGTTTTCAGTTGTCGGCCAGGCCCTTATACCATAAATCTTTACACTATTACGTTAGTGTGGAGGAGGCTACATGATAAAATGATTCGATTCAAATGAAATCTGGGCTATCTATTCTTAGACAGATTTAAGCAAAAAATATTGACTCTAGATCAGGGCCCGGCAGCGTCCTAGGTACAGTGCATGTGCATTGGAAAGTGCGTTGCTGCTGCGCTGCTGCTCACGCACACGCGTGTATTACAGTGGTTGGCACCAATGCAATGCCTGCTGTCTACGTGTGTTCGTGCCGATCCCTGGCCTAATGTCATATGGCCATTAGCAATGGATGGAGTCAGAAGTTTGCTTGAATTGTTGCAATGATTCCACAAATAAATATAGAGTTACTTAGAAGCTACGGTTAAAAGTCCATGGAAAATTATTATTTACTTGAATTGCATTGTTTTTGAGAATATTGTTAATGGGATCGTGGCGTTTGAATCAAATATTGCGAATCTACTGCGTTCTGATAAATTGTCGGAACATTTATTTAAGACCCAATGAAAGTATAAAACCTAATTAACCTATGCAGACAATTGTATAAGCTACTCGTAATTAAACCCGCTACTTCAAGAGTTTTGGGATATATTAGTTTCGTGGTGGATGTGGGTAACACCCAGAAAGAAGTGTTTCCGACCCCATAAAGTATGTATATACTTGATCAGCATTAATAAACGTATCGATATAGCCATATCCGTCTGTCCATCCGTCTTAATGGGCGTCTAGATCCCAGAGATTATAAGAGCTAGAGAAACCAAATTTTGTATGCAAACTCCTATGATATCACACTGTTACAAACGTGTTTTAAAACATAGCGCCGCCATTTTCCGCCAACACAAAGGACTAAAATCTATTGCATCCACAATTTTGAAGATACAACAAAACAATAAGCGCAGAACTATGGTAATTGATCATATCTATCAGATCTTTAAATCTCTATTAGAACGGATCTTTAATATAGACGAAATGAACAAATATATGTCTGCAGTGGCTACGCTGCTCCCTTCCACGCGCCTACTTATTCACTCTCTCTCTCACTCTTTCTCGTGCAGTGATTTATGTAAAAATATATTGTATAAGCAATTGTATAATTTCCTCGTAGTTTTCATTATAACAGCTAAATGTTTTCACAGCCAATAGATGCGAAAGCAAGTCTGAATGTTTTCTGATCTGTTTTCTGGGGCAGGAGATGACTCCTTCTGTCCGTTACAATGTTCCACGTACCCTTTTTAGGGGTATACGAATATATACATTATACTATACAAAGAGTATGTTCAGGGCTGTGATAGTGCACCACAATAGATTTAAAGATACACGTAATAAAGTAAATATTGTCTTGACACTTGCCAAATTCCTATTTTCGGAGACCTTGATATCGAAAATGAATATTTATATACTCGTAATCGTAATCGCACTGCCACTCGTACATATGTATGTGCATTAGGCCATGGTTGAAACGTGCCCATTTTTCCCCATTCTGATTGGGTAATATTCATAGTTGATTTCATTTCATATGAATACAAAAAACATCAAATGAAATTATGAATGGCCAAGAACCCAGAGACAATAACAAACTACAATTTTGATAACGACCGACCCCAAATCCCCAAGCGAGTGAGTGTTAACGAGGCCCAAATGGGCAGGGGGCAGGGGGCGCCGTAACCATAGCCATAGCATTGGGAATTCCAATTGGGAAAAGGGTCACGTATCGAACATTAAGGCAGAAATCACATAGCCGCCGATCGTAGCAACATAATCAAAGCTTTGCCGGGATCGGGAACCCAGCAGAGAATTCAGAGGCCTACAAATCGAAAGTGACGAGCATAAATTATAACAGAACTCGACCAGGTTCCCCGGTCGGGGACTATAAATAAGCCAACTCCATGGCGGAATTCAGAACACAAGTCAATCAGCCATCGAAATGATCAAAGCCAGCTCTGCCACCGCCGTCATTCTCCTCTTGAGCCTAATGGCTATCAGTACAGCTGAGCCACTGCGTCGGCGATTCTCAGCTCGACAGGTACAAGCTCAGGCCCCGGCCAGTCCAACTCCTACGGGCTATCCAGAGGCAGGCGTTACACCCGATGTTCCCTTCGATCTGCCCAGCTCCACCGCCAAGCCGGATGTGACTTACCTGCCCCCAGATAACACCTACGGACCTCCAGATAATACCTATGGACCACCGGCCAGTGCAGATGTGGAGCCTGAACAGGACGCACAGCCCGAATATCAGCCAGAGAACCCCATCGAAACCGACGACATTCCTGCTGTCGACGATGAGGCTGTGGGCGATGCTAAGCTGGAGCCAGCAGAGGATGAAGAGGAGGAAGTCCTGGTACAAGTGTCCGCTGATGGCACTGTCATTGCCGTCTCCTCGTCTCTCGATCAGCCACAGCCCGTTCAGTCGGCACGCCTATACCAGCGCTTTCCCCAGGGCCGTCGCCGTGAGCAGCCTGTTCCCCAAAGATTGATCCTTCGTCGCAGTTGGTGAAACGTTTTAACTTTTCAGAGATACAATACATATTATAAGAAATAATGCTTCTTCTGCTACTCACAAAATTGTTGTAATAAACATATTTTCATAATAGTACGACTCTATGGGTTACACCTGCTTTAGTCATCGCCTCTTTGGGCACGTAACATTTGGACTCACCGTATAAGTCGCCGGCCTCGTTGTCACTTTGGGGCAATTGATTGGGCAGAGCCCAAGGCTAGTCCGAGGTATTTATAGGCGCCAGTGGGCCAGACCAAGCAGCAGTTCAACCTGGGACAGCAAAATGTTTGGTTATCTTACTCTTGTCGCACTCTGCCTTTCTGCAGCCACCTGCCTGGAGGCGGGAGACGCGACGCGGCTGAGGTTTCCTGGACCCGCAAAGGGGAAATCATTGCCATTGATACTGCAGAGACAGGAGGATGCAGCGCCGTATCCACCGGCGGGTTTCGTCCCCGATCCACCATTTGAGTTGCCCACGGAGGAGGCCGCCGTGTTTCCTGAACCTGATAACACATATGGACCACCAGCTGAGGTTTACGGGCCACCAGATGAGGTTTATGGACCACCAGATGAGGTTTATGGACCGCCAGCTGATGTTTACGGACCCCCAGATCAGACTTACGGCCCACCAGACCAAGCAGCCAACGATGACAGTGCCAACAGCTTGCCCCAGAGTGCAGCCATCATAAATCTGGCCAGCCTGCCGTTGCCGCCTCAGGCTCAGTTCGTTCTGCCTTTGCTGAGCCGCTTGGCCGCCTTCCGACCGCTGCGCCCCGCCCTGCCGACACCACAACGTCGACCGGCCAAGCTGGCAGCACGCCCACAACGGAAGCCAGCCAAGATTGTCAATGGCATCCAGGGACACGCGGTCTTTCCATCGACGCAGCTGGCACTGCCCTTTGTTGACCGCCGTATTCCCTTCCGGCCACGACCAGCGCGCTTGATTGTGAACGCTCCATTCAGGAGGCCAGCCAGGCATTAGCACACATCATTCGCTATTCTGACCGAGAGCAGAGTGCCCCAATGATACACCTGACACAAGTTCTGTAATTAATAAAGTTTGTTGTTTATGTCTAACCTTTAAATTGGAACAGTAATTGGGTTTGGAACGGGAAAATTCAAAACGCCAGGCGCTTCATTAGCAGATACATGTGCTGGTCCACCTCGAAGCCGTGCAAATTGTTGGCATCACCCTGCAGGCGCATGAGGAGGCCACCGAACGAGACGTACGCCGACAGACGAGAGGCTTCATTGTGGGCCTCGTCGCCTTCGATGCGATAGATCTTGCCGTACATCACATACTCGAAGCTGTCGGCACGCGTGCCCTCGTGCTCCATGGGATTGTATTCGCCGCTGTCGGGGCAGCCGTCTTCGCGCAGCGTTGTGGCCAGCACCAAGCGGAACTTGTCGCCCAGCTCCATGGGATAGAGCCACGAGTTGATATCCAGTATGAGGTCCATTTTGAATGACTCGGATTCGCAGTGCAGGCGGGAGACACGGTCGAACTTCTTGCCCTCGGGGTCCATGTCCTTCACGTTAAATATATCCTCGAAAAGTACTCCAGCCATGGTAGCTGCAAGGGTTAGTTATGAATGAGGGTTAAGGTGCTTAGCCGCCAAAAATACTCATTACCTTTTGTCTTTGTTTGGCCTTATGGGGGTTTTATACTTCGTTTGTAGGTATTATCTTGACAAGTGCCAGGATCTGTTCTTATTTAGTCTTAACTTGTATATATATTATTTGCGCGTGTTTCTAAATCAGCAGGGATGCTAAATACGGCGATACCAATATATCGATGAACATTTTTTGTTGATAATATATTTGTTGGAGAAAGTATCAATATCGATATTTTTGTGCGATAAGCGGAACCTGGATTTTGTAATTTATAATACTAGTGAGCAAGGAAGAAATAAATGTTAGAACTGTTTCGGAAGAAATCCGCAAAACTGATAATTTAATAGTTATCTTTGAAAATATGTTGATGCATTACTCTATCCCATTCGTTTCATAATTTGAAATTTTGTATATTATTCTGTTGCTGCTTTGAAAATATCCCATCTCTACGCTAAAGGTGTGACCGTAACTTCTTAGTCACACATCCCTAACTCTAAGCACAACGAAAACACCACCAAAAAAAACTTATTTTTATTTGAATTAAACAAATTAGCAACCATCTTGCATTCTCTGACCTCGTGCGTGGCCCGGGACTATCCGCAGAGGGCAGGATGGTTTTTTCTTGAAAGGCTCTAGGCATAGAACGCGGCACGGGTGGAACGCGAAAAGTATGTACACTATTTGATGGGCGTTGAAAATATAAACAAATGAACTGCAAGTGTCCGTGGCGAGAATGTAGCAGAGATGGTGGCTAGCCCTAGCGGAGGTGTGCAAGGTCTCCGATGTCAATCTGGTCGTCAGCTTTTCCCAATGGTGGATGAGGGTAAGTCCAAGATTGACTGGTACTGGCAGTGGTAATGGTAATGGTATTGTTGATGGTGATTGTGATGTATGTACCCTGGATTCGTATGTATACGATACATCTGTACTTCTTAATTTGATTGTATGTAATGCTTTTGTGGTGCTGGAAATTACTAACAAACGAACGAAGAGGACCCAAGAACACTGTTGACTCGTCGTCGGTTCTCGTACCTCTAGGGACGGGACTGAACTGTCGAATACAAAATACAAAAGACTTCAACGCTGACCTCCTCCCATGCACTCCCCCCTCCCCACTAACCCCCACGCGACATCGTCTATTTAGCATTACAAAACTGTTGTTGTTATGTATTCACTTCTTTATTTTCGCTTTTTTGTGTGATTTTCGCTGTCGTTCGTGCTTTTTCCGCGTTCTCTTTCAGTTCCAATTTTCAGTTTCAGCTCTGGATTCCCTAGCTTTAATTTGCTTTTGTCAACGGGTCGGTTTCATCGGTTCTCCATCGGTGTGCAATGGGGAAAGGGAACCTACATACAATACATATAATGGGAGGGAGTCTATAAAGTTTTCGAGTGAGTTGTTTTCGACACGGGTGCGGCTTTAATGAAGCATTACCCCGCCGTGCCGGGGGGTAGGAAATGAGGGTTCCTGAGGAACCAACCCAATCTGTTTGCCAGATGTTTAATTTCTGCTAACTGCTGCAGGGTCATCGTCTGCCCAGACTACGAGTACGAGTACGAGTATGAGTACATTTTCTTTGTGCTCTGCTTCCATTTTCATTGGAAACTCCGCTGCCTTCGGGAGCAGACAGACGCCTCAGGTTGAAAGAACAAAAAGCGAGACGGACTATCTATAAAGACTATCTATAGCTTCTTGTGTGAGTGAACATGTGTGGTTTGTGCGCGCGGTCTTATCGGCAGCCGTACAGTCAGAGCGCCTTATCAGTTATTGCCTTGCCTCGCCGAGGTCTTATTGCTGCGAGTATCATTACTCTCTATATCATATTTCTGGGGATCCGTCTGTCGCCTCCCTCACAAACAAAAGATTGAGAAAGCAAACTGAAATTGTTGTGGCAAGTTCCCTGGAAAAACCAGATGATAAAGTGATCAAAATAAAAGCAAAAGAGAGTAGAACTTTTCTAGCTCTTATCAGTGTTGACACAGCTGGAAGTTCTGTTTTTTTTTTTTCTCTTTCGCTCTTCACTCTTCGGTTTCTTGTTCTGTTTCAGTCACTGTTACTGCTACTATTTCTGTCCGTTTTTGATGATTGTTCGCTTTGTGCCCGCGTGTGTCCGCGTGTCCCCGCATTCCGCATTACGATCTCAAGCAATAACAACTTTCAACTCTTTTACAGCCCATCTGCTAGACTCCATCTAAACTAATCCAAAGGTGTTTGGGATCTATCCTAAGAGTATCGAAACAAAAAACAAAAAACAAAAAAAAAAAAAACTACCACAAGTACATCGTAGAAATAATAATAACCCCCGAACCGTAAACTTAGAAAAGCTGGTGCCGGTGTCCAAGCAAAGCCCTAGATATCAGTACATAACTAACCTCAAAATGGTGCGCAGCCGTCGCAGTCTCTCCAAGGAGGATGCCGTATCCCTGCTCACCGACAGCGGGATCTCATTGTCATCGCCGCCGGCGGCTCGAGGCTCCTCGCCCACCTCCTCTACGACGACCATCAAGCGTAGGAAAAGCAGCCTCACCAGCCTGCAGGATGCCTACGCCGAGGAAGACACCGAGCAGGACTCGAAGGATGCGGACTATGTGCAGCCCTCGCCCAAGAAGTCCACGCGCAAGCCAGACCCAGGGCGTCGCAAGCAGCACGTGTGCAGCCATTGTTCCAAAGAGTTCGGGGGCAAGACAGATCTGCAGCGCCACTTGCTGATCCACTCGGACGAGCGGCCGCACAAGTGCGCGGATTGCGGCAAGTGCTATCGCCAGGCGGTGAACCTGAAGAACCACATAACCACCGCCCATGAGCACAAGAAGCAGTTCGTCTGTGCCGAGTGCCCAAAATCGTTTGCCCTCAAGGAGCGTCTGAGGCTGCACATGCGCCTCCACTCGGGGGAGAAGCCGTACCAGTGTCCCATCTGCGACAAGCGATTCGCCAGGGGAGGTCAGGTGAGTGCAGTAGAGCCCAACCAACGCTGAAACATCCTTAATATCTGCTGTCCTGTCTCCACATCCACAGCTACAACAGCACATGGTCTCCCATCATAAGACGTGTATACAGCAATTCAACTGCACCAAATGCTCCGCCAGTTTCTCAACGAATGCCAATCTGCGAGTGCATATGGTGCGCCACGAGCAGGGCATGGAGCACCGATGTAGCATCTGCGAGAATCAGTTTGCCAATGAGCTGGCCCTGCGCGCCCACATCAATCAGAAGCATCACAAGCTCACGCAGTTCGAGTGCGAAATCTGCCACAAAAGCATTGAGCCCGACGAGGACCTAGCCACCCATATGCTGAAGCATGCGGCTATCAAGACCCATGTGTGCGAGGTGTGCAATTCGTACTTTACCCAAAAGTCTCAGTACAACGTCCACATGAGGATGCACACGGGGGAGAGGCCATACCAGTGTCGTGTGAGTTATATTCGAGCTATGCGAGTCCCACTGAGGATCGATATCTAAAAAGCCTCTCGTTCCTTTGCAGATCTGTCACCAGACCTTTGCCCACTCCAGCGTGCTCAAGCTGCACATACGCAAGCATACGGGTGAGAAACCATTCCGTTGTCAGCTGTGCACGGATGAGGTGGCCTTCTCGCAGTTGGCGCATCTTAAGAACCATATGAAGAAGATACACAAACAGCAGAAGCCGTATATGTGCGATGGGTGCCATGAGTTCTTCAAGATCAAGGTGGAGCTACAGGCGCATGCCGAGCAGTGTGCCAAGTGTCCGGCGGCTGAAGGCGATAACACGGACAGTCAGACAGATGATGCGCTGGTACTCTCCACCATACGCTTTAACATGGCAGTGATCCTCAAAAAGATAAGCTCTGCCCAGAAGCTGCGTCAATTGGGCTACGAGAAGCGGTTGATTGATAATGTCATCATTGCCTCATTGAAGCTAGCCCAGCGTCCCACGCACGACGATGCCAAGCTAACGCCCCTGGCCAGGCTCCTTCTGAATGTGGAGGAGTTTCTCAAGTGGATTGTGCCGGCCCCTACCATGAAGAAATTCAGCGAAGAGTTGCTCTCGATCACCACCATTCTCGACAAGATTGCCACCATGTATATGAAACAGAAGTAGAAATCAGGAAGAACGGAAAGTGTGCCATAGAAGGAGACGAACGAGAAGGATTTTTAGGAATATTTCTTGCCATTTGATTTAGAGCTTAGTCACCCAAAGTTGTAGAACGAAAACCAACCAAATGTTTTAACCCAAAGATGTTTACCATTTACCGTTAGTAACTAATTTTAGTCGAACCTTTGCAGCTACCAAATAGGAGTATATTTTGAAAAAGTTGATCCTGAAACCCTGATCCTGATCCCTTTGTGGATTTTAGAGCTAAGCCTAGTATAGATATTATCTAATATTTTGATGCAATATTTGTTATCCAACAGAAGCCTATGTAAGTCTGTAAGTCAGCCAAAGTTGAATTCGATTTGTAATTAGTCTTGCCAGAACGGACCGAAGAGTGCTTAGTGTGGATCGAGCCGCTCAAGCTCGATTCAACTCAATGTGGCCATGCATATATTACGATTAAGCTAATGCATTTAGTTTGTCGTTAGTCTTTCATGACCCTGCCCCCTATAGGCTAACACGAAATGTACGAGCAATTGTGTGCAGAGTGCAAATCAGAATAAAATAAATGTAAATAGAAAATCGCACATCAACTTGTGGAATACATAAATCAGCTGTGTGGAATATATTTCAACTGTCGATCAAGCCTTTGTCTCTCTCTCTCACTTGGTAATCATCCAAAATGTTTATCTAATCGGAGGGTTATATTTATGGTCGATTCGGATGACTGATCCTCTAAAGCATATATTGTATATGCTATTTGTTTTTATTGCTAGTTTCTATAGGAACCATCAGTCTTAGTCTTCATATATAATCTTTGTGTGGACAAGAGCATTGCCAATTCGGGTGCTGGGAATCGTGGAGGTCTTGGATGAACAATTTGATCCAATGTTCGACTGCCTGCTGCATTCCATATTTGAATGCTTCCGAACAAAGCAACCACATCAGGCCACACACACACGCAGACACACGGACACACACACACACACACCTATCCGGACACACCCAAGCTCACAGAAACCAACTAGGTCTGGCATCTAACCACACAAACAGTTAGGTACAACTGCCCCATGGGTCCCGGTCCCGGCTGGGTTCCGTCGTCCCTGCTTCCATACATGGAATGGGTTTGTGCACAAATTTATAAGCCACTCACATTAAGGCGGCAAATATTTTTTATGGCAAACAGCGCATTGCATGCTGGCTCCGCTGTGAAGCAGTGCCATCTGCAAGCGTTGTTACACCTGCCCGGGAACCAACACCACACCCCACCCCACCTCTCCACCCACCCCGAGCAATTAATGAAATTTCCACAGCGAATTTATCGACGCGACCGTTAGTGTCAACCGATGGTGGGGTAGACGGGCGGGGCGGGCAATTTGTTTGCCCAGAAGATGTATGCAGAATTTTATGTATCAAATATAGTTATGATTTTATGATAGCCATGGCCAGGTCTTTGGCCAGTCCTTTGGCGTTGGCCATTGCGTGTCACCTGAACAAGTGGCGGCGACTGCGACTGCTAGTGCGACAGCAACAGCAAGAGCAATCTTCTCCAGCCTATCCTTCTGCCTTTACTCTGGGCCCCCGCTCCGTTGGCTTTGGCCAGAAGCTTAATGTCTACATTTGTTCTGGCCATTGCGTGTTCAGTGGCTGCCCTTTTTGCAATCTCAACCAAGTCATGGCACTCCCGCTCCGCTCCGCTCCGAGACAGGCACTCCAGCTGCAGCTCCTTCAGACCCAGCACCAGCACCAGCCGCAGCCCCAGCCCCAGCCATTGCCATCTCCAGCAGCTGCTGCTGCCATGGCGCATTAGAACAAATTGCTCTTGTTGCGATAGGAGGGATGGACATGCCTTTTGCCTTGTTTGGACCGATGGACAGAGTGCCACTGCTGGTTAGTGCCCAAGCACACTTCTGCCGAGCGTTCACTATGCAGAGTCGTTCCGTTTGTTACAGATGGATAGCACAACTTATAATGAGGAATATGCATATAATGCATATATCCAGATTCTAGTTTGTCGAAGCTTTGGCTTAGTTTTTCTTTAATTCCGATTTTGGTCAGCTTTCTTCTATTATTCATTTAAACTTGCAAATCTATTGCAATCGATTTTGCTTTATTGGCAGGGTATTAGAACATTCATCTCCCCATGTCAGAGCCGTCTCCTTGTTTATTTTCCAAGTAAAATGCGCTGCGAATTCGTGAAACAAATAGTCAGAGACGTAAGTACGCATGTTTCGGCTGTTGGCCAGGTCTGGTTAAGGCTTAGCCTCATCTGCATGCGCAGATTTGGCCGGGACAATGTTAATGATGGGAAAACAGAGGAGACAGCCGGCTCCAGCTACAGCTACAGCCCCAGACCTGAGTGGGTCCAGGTCCAGGTCCAGGCTCCACTGCCATTTCCATTTCCATTTCCGTCTTCCCTTCTGGCTCTGGACTGCAACAAATTGATTTGGCTTTGGCTTTGGCTCTGGTTCTGGTGCTCATTTGCGTTCGCTCGTTTGGCATTATATAATGCATATATAATTCTTTTGTTGTCTGCTGCTAATTCGCAAATTTACGCTGGCATTGAGGTAATGTCATACCAGCCGAGGGCAGGGCTCACTTGAACCCACTGCAATCCACTGAACACAGAAGAAGACGACGGCCAACCATCTTGGCAGTTGACCAAGTTCAAGTTGCTCGTAAATTGCTCACTGACATCTAATTTGTGTGCCCAGAAGAGCTTCGAGCTATGTACATACATACATATGTGGATGGAGCTGCCCAAGCAAATTGCAGTAGCCCACGCCAAGAATCTATAATTGTCTGGGAATGAATGCCTAAATGGAACAATTTGAGCAATTTGAAAAGAAGAGAGCCATGTACTTTGAACGAGTATCAGAGAGTGTCTAATCCGAATCAGGGAGATATGTATATTTCTTATCAGAGAGACTCTATAGCCTTTAACATTCCAGCCTTGACCATGGAATAATGTGACCCGGACCGTGTGCGTTGCTCGACTCGAGTCATTGGGGTCATTCAACTCAAACTGGCCTGGGCCGGGCCGGGGCCGGAGCCGGAGCCGGGGCGTTTAAGGAGGCAAAGTCAAAGTCAAGTCAAAAGTCATAAAAGATATGCAAGCCTGAGCAGTCAGACTGCCTCAACAAATGTACGAGTGTACAGATGGGTTTTTTGTATAGCTTTGGGTATGGGCATGGGCATGGGTCTTGGGTCTTGGCCTGGCTTGTGCGTCGCTTTGGTAATCCTGGCCCATGTCTGCGCTGCCCTTTTTGCAACAGCAACAACAACAGCAAAACAGCACCAGGAACAACAATTACAAATGAACGACTTCTTTGTTCTGTCAGCAATGCCTGCTGCCCGGGCGACCGCCCCAGCATCACCAGCAGCAGCAGCAGCAGCAGTTCGGTTCGAGCCTCGGCCAAGGCCTGAGCCCCAAGTTAAAGCCAAAGCCGCAGCTCGATTTCTGCGGTAGCAGCCCAAAAGAGGGGGCGTCGTCGGAGTCGTTTCCATCTCCATCTATGCTGCAAGCAGCTGCTACGCATAAAGCATACGCCTATGCACTGAGCCAAAAAGTGGAGTGCGAATTTTTGTTTATCGAATCCTCAAAAGACACGTTCCCAATGGAGTTCATGATTCTGAAAAGGGGCCATTTCTTTCAGTGAATTCTTGTGGATGCTGATCTTTTGGGGCGTTGTTGCACTGGCCCAAAACAAATATGAGGAGTCCGAGTGTTGCTGTTGCTCTCCTGTCTCTGTCTCTGCCTCTGCCTAGGAGTCAGAAATGTGCAACGTTATCATAACTAAGTGCATGTGGATGCGTGTGCCTCTGATTCCCCCCCAAAACAAAAAGGAACGAAACGAAACGAAACGAGACAGAACGATACGAGGAGAAATGAGGAGGAGAGATGAACAGAAACGAAACCGTCTGCATATGCATAATTCATGCTATTGAACCTTCTGCGGTTATGACTGGACATGGACATGGGGCCCTGGACTTGAATCTCTCTGTAGCCAGAGAGGGGCAGATGGAGCAGGAGTCGGAGTAGGAGTCGGAGTCGGAGGTGAAGGTGGAGATGGAGATGGGGGTGAAGCTGAAGCTGAAGACCGCAGCCAGGCAACTAGAAAAATTATAATTTCACAAGTCATAATAGGATTTGCAATTCAAATGCGAAAAGGCAAAAGACTCGAGTTTGGTTTCTTCGGCTTGTGGTTGTAGCTGTTGCTGCTTCCTTTTTGTGGATATATTTCTTTGGAAGGAGCGGACAACAATAAGGGGCTTCGCTCAGCCGGGGCCCGGACTCGGACCCCGGCACAGAGCAGCCAATATGTCAAAAATATTAAGAGACATGGCCAATGGGCTCGGGACTGGGACTGGAACTGGGAATAGGAATAGAAATCGGTTTTGGGATCTGCAGTGGCAGTGGCAGTGGCAGCAGCAAGCAGCAAGCAGCAGCAGCAAGCAGCAGTGGAAGCGGCTTGAGCTTGGGGATCATACATAAATATGCAAACGATAAGAGCTCTCCTCTATAAAGTTGTAAAATTGACAAGCGTTGCAATGCCAAACTCTCAAATAAAGCAATAAAATGCGCTAAAACATCGCCAGAGACAGAGAGACAGGGACGGAGATGGAGACGGAGACAGCGACAGCGACAGCGACAGAGAGAAAGGGAGAGCGAGCGAGTGAGTCTGGTAGTCGCAGTAGCCGTAGCCATGGACAAAATGCTGAAATTAGAAATGAAGGCCAGCGGGTTGCTGCTGAAGCAGCAGAAGCCCAGCCCAGCCCAGCCCAGCCCAGCACAGCACAGCCTCCTCGTGAGCTTGCCTAGAATTTATGCCAGTCGGCAGACTGTGGCCCAGTCGGTGGGGATCGAGGGATCGGGGAAAGATGCAGGAGATACAGATGAGCACGGAAGCATCATCGTTTGTCACTGGCGCATGCAAAGGCTCAATTCATGGGTCCGCGAGTCCCCATCGACATGGAGGAGGAAGTGCGCCTCGAGTGACAGCAGGCAGCGCATAAAGATAACAAATGGTATGGCAGTGGGTTGCATCGTAATCATGTCAAGCGACCAGACCACAGACTATAAGACCCTTCTTCCCCTCCACTGGGGATCAGAGATCGGGCGGGCTCAAAAGTTACGACTCACTTAGGATCTCGGTGGGATCTTGGGCAGGAGATGAATGAAATGAAATGCCAAATTTATTTGAGACGAAAACATTTGTAGCATTCTTGTTTCCCTATTCCAAGGAAATACAAACAAAACAAAAAATCTAGAAAATGTTTGGCAATGGCAATGGGCATCCCAAACAAAAGACTTAGACAACGAACTTGACAGTTTTTCCAGCTAAACACGCAAGCAGAGCGGCCAGATTTGATTAGGGCTTAAGCTCACTCCCTGCTCAGCTGCAGCGTCATAAATATTTAATGATATTGTCAGCTCCGGGGAACCATGCATAGCCCTGATCTTGGCTTTGGCTTTGGCTTTGGCTTTAGCTTTAGCTTTGGGTTTGGCTTCAATTTAAATCAAATGTAGCCAACGATGCCGTCGTCGCCGTAAGACAGCGGATGCGGACGCGGACGCGAACGCGAACGCTGTCCTGGCCCTGGCCTTTTATTTTTAGCATAAGCATATGATCGACACTCACACGAGGGCATACCCATATTGTATATTCCATATACGAGGAGTATGTAGGTTTGTGTGTGCTATTTTTAGTGGTGCATTTAAGTGGCGACCGCATTCGTGCCCTGAACTCTCTGGCCAAATGTGTCCCGCTGTGAATTATGTGTCTACATAAATTACCCGGCCAGGAATTAATCATTTTTTATGCAGGACTGCAAAGCCCGGCTAGATCTTGGCCTGTTTTCTGTTTTCAGTTTTTTTTTTTTTCTGTTTTTTTTTGCCATTGCCTGCCCATTAGGTTCAGTACTCTTCGGCAGACGTGGCCTGGTCGGCGTCTGGGTCTGGGTATGGGTATGGGTATGGTCCAGTCCAGCTCAGAGTGCCAGTGCCTTGAGGGGCAGTCGCTTGGAGTCGCTTTAAATCTTTCTCTTTGTGCCTGGGATTGGATCTGAAATAGAACAGGCAATCGTCGACTGCTGTTGGCGCCTGGCACATAAAAAATACGGCCTCAGTAATTGGAAATAGCACTCAAATGTTGTCCATGATTTTTCTTTCGGGTATAGATTTGCGGTAAAATTCGAATGACCGTCAGGAAACACAATTTATGAAGCCTCAAAAGCGAACTCTATGAATTTTAATGGATTAAAATATGAAAAAAATGCATACTCAGATTTGGATATCCTTTCCATTTAGTAAAAGTTCCTTCCCAAACAATTGGCTTTCAGCTTTCCTCCGGTTTCGTTTCGTCAATTTACCATTTGAATAAACTGCACTTTCCACACTAAAGTTTTCACCAAACTTCAATGGCCTGCCTCTCCTGAATCCTCCCTGTGTACGTACCTACATATGTCGTTGTCCATGGTGAGATTGTGGTTGTTCCTGATCTTGCTGATGCTCCACGATGTTGTTCCACGTTGCCTCCCATAATTGATACGTGCTGCACTTGCGCACAAAGACAAAATCTGCCTGCTGGCTATTTGCTTTGCCCCAGCGAGTGGGAATGGGAATGGGACCGGGACCGGGACCGGGAATGAGACTGGGATCCATCCTGGTCACTGGCTGGCAGAGCATGGAGCTGAAACACGAGTGGGGCGTGGCAGCAGAAGAGGAGGTTTGTCGCCGCCCCATTTGGCTTCGGCAGTGGGATTGCATTAAATGTCAAGGAAATCGCATGTCCACCCTCGTCTGGGGCCTGTCTGTTCTGTGGGTGAGTGCAATTTTATGCGCAGGATACTCGTATTCCCCGGGCCTCCGCCCCACTTGTAAAGCATTTTATAATTTAATTTTCATATGTGGCAGCGTTCGAGTGTTCAAGTGTTCAAGTGTTCGAGTGTTCGAGTGTCGGGATGTGGATGTGGATGTTCGCTCTTCCCTCTAAAAGTGGGTGTTACTATTGATTATTATCGATGATTCTGCAGGCCTGGCAACCATAAATCAGTGGGTACCACTGTTCTCTCTCATTCCCCTCCTGGGCTTTCATCAACTCATTTATCACTTGGGCAAACAGCAACCAAAGGGCGCGGCGCACAAAAAAGGGGGGAAAAACCAAAGGACTCGAGACATGAACTAAGTGCAGTGGTCCTCTAATGTCATCGGATGGATCTGTGTACTCCCCCTCCATCTACGAGCACAGGCAGGTTCCGCAGCTACCTGCAACAAAAGTGATAATTAATGTGTAAACCGAGCTCCGCTCCCCACACCCTTGCACCGTGCACCGTGCCGCGTGCACCGTGCCCCTTGCAAAATTGTCAACATTCGAGTCGAGTCCAGTGGAGAACGGACTCCAACTCCACATGCTAACCAAGGTGCTGACACTAAGCACTTGTCACCCAGCCCAGCCTGGAGGAGGAGCGAGGAGCGAGGATCGGAGCCCCCGAAGTCGGATACATCTGCATTCCAGTGATGCTGGGCCACAGGAAGGTGAAAGCTGTGATTTTGCAGGGATAGAGGTTCAAAGATAGCAATCTATATGCTGAAAATGTATATACTTATACTCGTACTCGCAATGGGAAAGAGGCTGTGTGCACAAGCGTATGTGCCGAAGGGGGATTCTATTAGGTGATTTCCAAGCTTCAAGCTATATCTGGCTTATACGAATCTCTATAACATTTAAGATCTGGAAATGACATATTGCCATATTGCCATATTAAAGCAGCAACCGAAAGAACTAAGCACATGTAGATGATTACTGCCTTTTGTTACAATGTTTTACCTTTCCGGAGACCCCCTTGGACTCATTAATGTAAATGTTTCCAGTGATCACGATTCCCTTGTCAGTGACTTCCACGGACGCCCCGTGACTCAGTGTGATTCCCTGGCCTGCTCATCTTCAGCATGGCATGCGTGTGTCTCCGTTTCCTCCTCCTGCGTCTCTGCGTCCCCCCCTGGCCCCGCCTGAGACATGTCTTCCCCTGTAGCTGGACAAATTGCAGTTGTCGTCGTTGCCGTTTTGTGGATGCTGCCTCCTTTATTATATATGTATTTACAAACGTATTCCTCCAATATACATACATATACATATACGTATATATGTATATATATTTTAAAAGTGTTTTTTTTTTTTTTTATTCCGAGTCGTTGTTATGTGCGTAGTTATGCAAACAGTGGCCAGTCAGAACAAGTTGTGGCTGCTGTTGGTTGTCGTAATTAAAGGTCAACATTTGTGCAAGTTGTCAATGGCATGACCATGCATGAGCTGGAGACTGGGACTGGGACTGGGATTGGGAATGGGCTTGAGATGGGGTCTCAGCCACGGGCTGAAGCTGAAGCTGAGGGAGGATGAGGATGAGGGTAAGGATGAAGATGAGGCTCGAGGCTCGAGAGGGAGACCAGAGACCGCATAAATAATTCCCGCAAATGAGATATCCGAGACGGGGGGAGTTAACCAGAGTTAAAAGCCCTCGGCACGTAGAGGAAGAGGATCATAAAACTTAATTGGTTTTTGCTGTTGTTGCTACACATTACAATACCCTAGGAAAGCGTTCTTAAAAACTTGAGCTTGAGTTAAGAAAACTGTTCTGAAAGTCAAGTTATACGAGTTCATTTGGCAGAGTTATGGGACTTAGCCGGCAAAACCTTAATTAAGCTTGCATAATCCCACGAACCCTTCAACTTCAGCTTCCATATTTCGTTTCCCCCGGCTCTGGGTTTTCCCAGCGAATTTTCCTTCGGAATAGATCCGCATTGGAAGACACAGATCCATCCGCGCGAGAGGAAGTGCTTGCCCGGAGGGAGACTTTTACTCGGTCTTCGAGCTTGGGCTGGGGCTGGGGCTGGGGCTGGAGCTGGGCTTGGGTCTGGGGCTCATTTGCAATTTAGACAAAAGCAAAGAAATTTCCGAGATGATTGCTGCTGCTGTAGCCTTCGATGCTTTTCCTCAGAGGCGAAGAGCGGCGGCGGCGGCGGCAGCGGCGTCAGGTGGAAAATTTCACTTTTCTGCCATGGTTTTGGTTTTTAAGCTCGTCGCTCGTCGTTCGGCGTTGCACTTAACATTATTACTATTGTTATTCAACCCAAAATATTTTTAATGAAACTGGCCGAGTTGCTGCTCCATTGCTTGCACAAATTGCAGTCTATTCTGCGGCCTTCCCTGCCAGCCGGAGCTCAGTGCAGTAAAAGCAACAAATTTTCCTTTTACACTGCGAGAATAAGGCCCTTGAACAAGCCCAAACCCAATACATGTTTCGAGATTTTTAATATATGTAGTATGAGTTGCATTAATCTCTTGGGTTGAAATCATGTGATGATTACAGAAGGATTTTGCTGTGAAAATTTCGATTAATTATTACAGATATCCTGGGGGTATTCGATAGGACAATCTTTTGGCAATCTGCCCCTAGTTTTTCTCAGTGCCACTCCGTTGCCTCGTCATGCTTTCTTTGTTTTTGTTTTTTTTCTCTGAACAATGTTCAGTGCGCGATATTTGTTGCTGTTGTTGCAAATGTTGGGTTTGATCGTTGTTGCTTTTTCCCTGCGCTAATTACGGACAGAGCCGAGGCTTTTTGTGATTGATTGCAAAGTGCAAGACAACGAACGCAGTGCTGTGCCTGCTTCCACGAGATGGCTGCAACTTGTGGCAGTTGCAGCAGTTGCTGCAGTGCTGCAGTGGTGCTGTTGCTGCTGCTGCTGCTCCCATGAAGCGTGGCACGTGTTGCGTTTAATGTGCAGTTTCTATTACTCTCGCCGCGCTGTGGCAATTGAAAGTGAAACTCTATTTTATGAGGTAGATAGACAGCACAGCACAGCACAGCACTGCACTGTAGAGCAGAAGACGAGACGAGACAAGACCAGCCCAATCCCACTCAAAGACTGGAGACGGGAGCCGAGTCTTGTATTGGTATTGGTACTGGTACTGGTACTGGGACAGGGCCTGGGACTGGCCAACAACTTGCACTTTTGGCTGATAATTGACCTCATTTAAGATGCGGCCGCTGCGATAAGGCTGATAGGAATTAAAAGCGGCATCCACTAATTTAGCCCCAGTGCAGGGAGAGGCAGGCAAGTTCTATGAGAAGCCAGAGAGCCTGACGATGATCCTTATCGATCGGCCCTAAGGACTAGACCAAAAGAGAAGTTGTCTTTGTTGGCTCTGGCTATGGTTGGCTCTGGCTCTGACTATGGCTCTGACTATGGCTATGGCTATGGCTATGACTATGGTGGCTGCTGCCTCTGTTGGCCATTGGCTGTTGCCAGCTGCCGGTTGCCAATTTCCAATCGCGGCCAGCAATCGCGCCACGCTAACGAGACGACGACAACAACGTGCTGCAGGCACTGCCACCGAGGGTCGCCCCAGGAGTTGGATCTGAATAGTTTCTGCATCTTATCTTGTCTAGGACATCTTATTCCCCCAGACTTTGTGTAGGCTTGCGACATTCTCCAGTAAAATATTTCTAGTAAAATTTGCATATATATTAACTTCAGCAAAACCTCTGCATACTTGAGGATTTGGCCTTCTCTCCATGTACATATCTGTATAGTCGCATTTCATCGAAAGGGTCCTGCATAATTGGGGAAAATATGAGTGTGATCAACTTCAGGATCCACCCACGTCCATGCCCAGAATGAGGAACGTGAACCCGAGACGCGCCTTGCAGTGGCTGCCGCTGCATAAGCATCTGTAACTTTTCGCGCTTATCTAAGCCATAAATCTTCGATGGCGGTGGCAAGTCCAAAAAGCTCCTAGTCAAAGACCAAAGCCAAGTCCAAGACCCAGTCGCAGTCGCAGACCAAGTCCAAGTCCAAGTTGAAGTCGTGCGGGCGTTGGCTCTGGCTTTGGCTTTGGCTTTGGCTCTGACTCCGGCAATTGGCCTCGTCTTTTGATTCTTTGAGCCACTTGACGGCCAGTGACTGGGTCCGAGTACGAGACTGACTGACAATCAACTCGATGCTCGATTGTCGACGCGCGATCCTCGATTCTTGATTCCCGATCCGCGATTCTGCGATTCCGCGATTGTGCGATTCCCAATTCCTGAGGCTCGATCATCGTCCGCCGGCTTTAATGGAGTAACGTCACACTTCTTATCTAACAATAAGCCTGGCCAACTCGAAGGAGCCTGTCTCTAATAAATGCGACCCACATACGCGACCAGTTGGCCTGGCCAAAAAAAAAAACACCGCAACATTTTTGTGCATTGCCCTGCCCTGGCCTGGCCCGGCCTGGCCTTCCATGGCCGGGCTTTCGGTGTGTTGGCCTCAAATCTTGGCCGGCTTGTGGCTAGGAGGCAGGCGGGTGGCGGACGGCAGGGCAGACAGCGTTTCCAGTGGCTCAGAGGCAATAAATTTCAATTTGCTGGCTGCGGCTCTGGGCTGTGGGCTCTGGGATCTGGGCTGTGGGCTCTCGGGGCTCGGGGCTCGGGGCTCTCTAGGTGCTCGCCTAGCAACAATGCAATGCGGAGGTAAAATGATAAAAATTCGATTACATTCAGGTGTGAAACTTACATATATTGCAGCGATTTACTTGTTTTTGTACTCTACAATCTGGTAATTGAGTCTCTGGCCTGGTCCGGTCGGGTCTGGTCTAGTCTGGTCTGACTGTGGCTACGGCTGTGGCTATAAAGCCGAGTATCAGATCGATATCAATCTACGAGTAGAATAATAAATATTTCAGATTTCAGATGTTGTGTATTGAATCATTCCAGGCAAGAGACTTTTGCGAATCATGTTTCGCACTTTGTTGCAGGTACACACATACATACATATATACTACTCGCATTGTACTCGTCGTACTGTACCCATACCCAGGCGAACCTCTCAGATCGGAGTTGAGTTAATCTTTCGCGCCCCAGTCAGGCGGCCACTGAGGTAGCTCATTGCTGGATCGGCTCGAATATCGGTTCCCTCGCCTCCTTCTGTTCTCGATTCTCTATTCTCGAGCAGCTCTCGATCCAGGCCCAGCAGCAGACTGTGCCAATTGCCGGCTAGAGGTGGTGCTGTAGTGGGAGCTGGAGCTGGAGTTGGAGCTGGAGCTGAAGCTGAAGCTGGGAGTCTGGCTCCGTTGGCATCCTCCTCCTTTGGTCTGGTCTGCGGCCCTTGTTGGTCATTAATCATGCACTGTGAACGACAAGCGTATAAGTTACTAGCCGATTGGCCCCAAAAAAGGCCATTGGAATTGGGCTCAGCGAGGGTCCGACCGCTTCGAGGACTAGAAATGGCTCAAAGAAAGCCTCAGCCTTAGCCTTAGCCTTAGCCTCAGCCTCAGCCTTCGCCTAATTGGATGCAGATGGGCATAACGGACCCCAAAGACCCCAACTAGAGAAGCGGACAACGTTTACAATTTGGTGATTCGATTTTCTGGTTACTGTGATTGCTGGCAATCGCTGGCAATCGCTGTGAATCGCTGTGATCGTAATCGTTTATGATCAGTCAGTAGCTGAGGTTATATAACTGTGACTTGGAGTGTTCCTTCGGCTGCAATACGGGTATATGGACTTTTTGTAACAATCGATAAGTATAAGTATTCTGCATGCCCATAATCGAAACAGAAACACAAACAGAAAACAAACAATTTTTGTGGCCACAAAAACGCGCTTCGTTGATTTTTGGATATTTTATGCTTCTTTTGATTCGGCTTGGCATGCGATGGACTTGTGTCATAATTGAATTGCTCCTCTGCCCAGAGACTGGCACGCGATGTGCAGTGGCTGGGTGGCGGAGCAATTAAACTGGTTTTCACTTTTTTCCCCAAAGGAAAACGCTTTAAAATGCTGCAGGCAACAAAAACTCAACCAAAGAAACTCATTTAGCTGGGCCTGGGCTCCCGCTCCGCTCTGCTCCGCTCCGAGTGGCTTCAATTTCTCCACATGAGATACGAGTCTAGATACGAGCAAAACCCTTTTGAAATATATGGGGTCTAAGGAATGTTCGTGGGGGCAACACCCACAATGGCCGGCCCAAGCCGTCAACAGCCATTAGCACTTTGGCACATAATTGATACGTGGCTGGACCATAAAGCAAAATGCATAGACATCCACTTCGACTTCGACTTCAGACAGACCAACAGACCAAGAGACCAACAGACAGAGACAGACATGGACTCAGAGTCGGCTCAGAAAATGACGTTGTAAGAAAATCGAATAAAAAGGAATTCTTGACTCTTTCGTTCTCGATGCTCTTGAGATTTTCCTATAGAACACCTTCGGGGGCGTTGTGCCATACGACACCACGCGGCCTGGGACTGGGGCTGGGGCTGGTGCTGGTGCTGGCGCTGGTGCCGGGACTGGGACTGGGACGGGCGCGTTCTGTACGGTTTCGATCCGTTCCGTTCCGTTCCGGAACGTAACTAACAATTTATTTAATACGCTGTACGTGCGCTTTAATAAAAGGCTCAATCAATCTGTGAAGCTAAGAACAAAACCGAAGGAGATTCTCCCATAAAATATGTTCGAATCAGCGATGCTCTATAGGATGGTATACTGAAGAAGGAGAAGCCTTGGTCATTGGTATCAAATGTGAAGATAAAGTAATTTATTTAAAGATAATTTACAAAGAGTCTTGGCACAGTTTTCGCTTTCAAATGAACGTATCCAGTATGTGGATAAGCGTCGCAAAAAGGTCTACCTTCCATTGCTACCTCATTCATCTCAAAGATGACTTACCCGATCTGCTTTTGGATCCGAACCGAACTGAACCTCTTTGAAGTGTGCATACAATGTCTCGAGTGCTTTGGGGCCCGCAGAATGATGCACGAGACTCTGTAGTGACAGATACATAGACAACAGCGAGCACAATGATGATGATAATGATGATGATGATGATGATGATGGTGATAATAATGAAGACGATGACGCTTGACGACTACGTCGATGTCGATCCTTTCGGCGCTGCTGCAGACAGCGTGTCGAATGGTCTGCCAAAGGAGGAGCGGAGCGGAGTGGTTGAGGCTGGGGCACTGAGCGGCTTTTCGCTAATGAAGCCATAAAGATATGTATTATTCCATAAATTTAACTGAGGCTGCCTGCGACACCCACACGGAAACATGGTGCTGGGCGCTGGAGCTGGAGCTGGAGCTGGAGAGGATTAGTCTTGCCTTTTACTTGGGCTGGATAATGCGGCCAAAGTTTATGCATTTGACGACGGGAACTGCATTTAATTTTACCAACAATTAGCCACGCAAAAGGGAGTATCAGGGCGATGTGCCGCAGCGGAGAAGGCGTTTTCCCTGCACCTATGCTGAGATTGGTGCAACGAAAAGTTCTTTTCCTTATTGCGACCCCTTGGCACTCGTGGCTCTGGCTCTGGCTGTGGCTCTGGCGATGGCTCAGAGCCTGGTTTTTAGCTCTGGCTGTCTTTCAAACGCCTAACAAGGTGTCAATATCTTAAAAATTTTATCTTTCTGCACATAAAACTCTAGCGGATCATAGTAAATCAGCCTTTGGTCAGGCAGAAGACGACGGCGACGGCGACTACGACTCTGGCCCAATGCCCACTCTTAGACCAGAGCTAGCCACCATCTAAAAGGCCTTTAAGCCTTTTTCTTCCTCTCCACTCCACTCCTCTCCTCTCTTTTCCCTTCATTTCAGAAGAGGCACAGCCTAAACCCGAACGCCACCCCGCCGCACCGACAACAATGGACGACCAATGGCTCTCTGACCAATGGAGCGAGCAATGTGCCTCTTATACGTCGGATTTACGATCCGACTCTCGTCGCCGTCGCCGTTGCCGTTGCCGTCGTCAGCGTCAGCTTCAGCTTCAGCGTCGTGGCACAAGAAATATTCGATGGCCAGGCAACGATTAAAACGGACGCTTCACGCATGCGCGTTCACACACTCTGATACTTGCACTTACATTTATATGCATTCTGCATAATGGACTGAAGCACATGGAGGAAAGCACAGTGGAGGCCACCTGCATAGATGCCACCTAGGCCACCTAGGCCACCTAGACGGACGTGGACACCCTGCCCTGCCCCAGAGAGAGAGCCCAGCATGAATCCACAGTATTCGTGGTATCACAGCCACACTCATTCCTCTTTGATGCTTTCGATCAGTACGAATCCTGCCTTCTGTCGAATTCGGATCACACCAAAAACCGAGTGCGAGCACTGTGGATGAAAATCAGTAAATTTCGTTCGAAACATAAAAGGGAGCTTGTGTCCCTTTGGCTATGCACAATCGGTTTTTCTTTGGAATTGGAAACAATTCTTTAAACTTATATTTCTTCTTTTATTTGACGCAAAATATTCTCTTGCTATATCTGTAGTTCATTATTTTTAACTGTAAAGCAAGAAAACGTACGGACACACACAAATGCTTATTTTCAGGCAGAATAAAAATCTAGAAATCTGCAAATTTGTGCTTAGCTTTCTCGTTCTCTATAACGGAAAACCAAATGGAGAGTGAGCGCGAAAAAAAACCGAACTTTTCGGATCTGATACAGTTCAAATTTCGATACCTACTTCGTTAAGTCAGTTTGAGCGTGAGCGATTCGAATGCGGATTCGAACTGACCGAAATAAGCAAATACCGAATCGATTCGCATGTTCAGGGCTCTACTTTTTACATGCATATTTTCATCTAAAACTGTTTTTTTCTATTAGCGAAAGCAGATACATATATATGTATAAATGGGTATATTTTGTAATATCGTCTTTGATTCTTACCTTGAATACCTTGAACGTCCGTATATAATTTGGTGTCCAGCACTGTAAATCGTAAAAGAGGGCTCGCTGTGGCCGTTGAGCAATGTTCACTGGGTGTTTGGCCCGGCAGCATTTGCAACACCACAGAGCGAGTGCCAGTGCCAGTGTCAGAGCAAGAGCAGGAGCAGGAGCAGCAAGCAGACCGGCATCCCAACCTTGGCATCGGCATCGGCAACAGCATCAGCATCAGCATCAGAGGGGTCGGGTTGTGGCTGTGCTTGCGACTTGGGTTGGGGCGGCCAGAGCATGCATGGGGGATACGGATTGGGGCGCATCATCATGTGCGCATTGCACGCACGTGATTAAAGCGTAGCCCCGTCGCGAGAGAGTGTTTAAGGGCGCAGGGCGAAGAGCGAGGGACTGGGACTGGGACTGCGACTGGCCAAGTTCTGCTTATAAATCAGAATTCGCTCTTTTTTTTGGGACGACAATGAACCCGATGCGAGCTGCAAGAGGGGCACTAACCGCACTACATATTGATAAATAAATAAGATCGCCAAAAGGCTTTTGTCTCTGGATATTCGGTATCTCCGTTCCGCCCATTCCGTTGGGGGCAAGTTCAATGCACTTGTGCGACTGGTTTCAATTTAAATTTGAAAATGGATCCGCGAAGATTTACGCGCGGCATCTTTAAATTGTTGCTCAAAACACACACACACACAGACACACACACAGAGATGGAATTGACCGAAAATTAATTATCGAAGGGGGCTGGAGAAGCATTTCCCAGCCATTCCCATTGAGAGCGATGATGCTACACGGGCTGACACTTGACCCAGACGGCGCCGGCGTGTCTTGTAGCAAATAAATTAAGGCGCTCATGAAGTGCCACAGGCTACGGACCCACTCCGCAGTCCGGACCGACTCTGACACATTTGTGACTCTGTCCGCTCAGTCTCGCTCAGGCTAACAGTCGGCACTTCTATGGATCCACGTCCACGTTCAGGACCAGGTCCGGTTTCGGGTTCGGGTTCGGATTCTGTTCCAGACATTCAAATCGCTCGAAATCAATCAAATTCGGGGAGGATTAGGGTCTCTGGTGCCGCTGCGATGCGGCCAATGTAATATTAGCCAATCTAAGCTAGAGGTCAAAGCCAGTTCTCGTCTCTTCCTCTGCAAATTCGTGAAAACATTCTAGGCCCATCAAAGTAGCTGGAGAACAAATTTAAATATTTTTTAACCATAAAGAAAGTTGATACAAAAGCCAGGTAATGAGATCGTTGCAGCCAAGGAGAAAAGATCGTAAAGATACAAAAGCCAAATGCAATCAAATGAAGAAATTTATTGAATTTGACCTAACATATTTAATTTCATTTTTAATTTAAAAATTCTCATATTTAGATATATCTAGTAATATTATAATTCTCACAAATTGAATATGATATATTTATTTTAAAGTGTCTTATATTCAGAATAAAAAAAAACTTTAGCGTTTTATTAACGAATATTTTATAGGCCATACATTTGCACATATTCCAGAATTTATAGTCGCCAAACTGTCGTTTTCCATCTGCGAAAATGACCCACTTTATTCTGCAGATACATGGTAAATATGTACTATGCATGTACTATTATTTTTCGTTGGGTGGTTGACCAATTGACTTTTGGCCAGCGCAAGCGCACGAGCCACAAACCCGCCTTGATCTTGTGCCCAGTCAGGGGTTATTAACGCAATGTGTCTCGGGTTTGTCATGAAATTCAATCCCGCTATCCGGAGAAAGGCAAAACCTAATATTAGAATGCCTCTTAGTTGGGAGTGGTTTCAGTGGCGAGGATTACATAAATATCTGGTACTAACGAAAACTTTGGTAAGACAATATTAGCAAGGCCGACAGCCAGAGCCAAGTGGCAGGTTTAATTAGAGAGATATTGTAGAAATGACAACGACAGCCTTGGATTAGCTAAAACAAGGATTAGGCACAACGCGCAGACAACTTCTAATTGAGATATGTATGCTGCGGAGAAATGTACTTACAATATTCACAATATACTCGCAGAAATCATATTCATAAATCCCCTGCATCGCCTCGCATCGCATCGCGTCGCCGTTTCTCGTTTCTCATTTCTCGAATCATATTAAGTACTCCGCACGAATGTCTTTCCCTGCCTCTGATTAGATCTAAATGTGAACAGGTATTCCAGAAACAGGTAGGAATCGCTCAAGATCATGATCGCAGTGGCAGTGGCACTGGCACTGGCAGTGGCAGTCGTAGTCGGAGTCGAGTCTGAGTTATTGCTGTTTATGGCGAATCACAAATTTGACTACACGCTCGTTTATAAGACCATGACGCCGCAGAGGAATGTTTTTGGGTTTTGGGGCATGGCATGCCGAAAGGTTATTTACCCGCCTTCATGTCAATACGGTGACCGAGAACAAGGCGGGCCGGACCGGACCGGACCTCTGGCTGCCTTCTGCCTTCTGCCGGCCGGCCGGCAAAAACTCAGATCAGACACTCGCAGATCTCCACTAACGATACCGTACTACACATATACTCCTATTCGTATTCGTATTCGTACTCGTACTCGTGTCGTGTCGGTTCTTGTCGTGGGAGAGAGCGCGCGCAGAGGGGCCTCCAGTTCAATTTGGAACGATCTACATAACATTTGTTGCGGCTAATGGCTTGGCATTGTGAGGCGATCCCAATATGGAGATGGATATGGGATGCCCAGTGGTCAATGAAAACGAAGTCCCCCTGAGCCCCATTTGCACTAGCCTCTGCAGAACACACCATACATTATATTGAATATTTCGGCTATTAGCTATTTTGGAATTAAGATGACATAAATATATTCCTCCAATTAATTAAGTATTTTTCTAATATGCAATATTCGTAAAAAGTTAAAGCTGTCCTTTGAGATCTACATACATATAGTGGAGAATATGCATATGCTTGGCGATATCTAATCGTTATTCCGTCTCTGCATACAGCCCATAGTTGTTGCCAATCGTTCGGGCTGGTGTAAGCGGGGCTTAATTCTAACTGTAGTTTGCTGAAAGCGCGCGCCGTACACAATAATACTTATAGAACCAGAGTGCTCCCGTTGCCGTTCCCCTATTGCCATTGCCATTGGTATTGCCTTTCCCACCTCAACACTTTGTATATCGATATATCATTAGCGGGCTTTTGATTTACAATCGCCTTTTGTGTGTGGACTTTGCTGTTTTGCTCTTTTGTTGAGCCATTTTCGAGAGAGTGGCAGTGGCTGTGGCATAGCCTCTGTGGCTCTATCTCTGGCCTGGCCTGGCCTGGCCTGGCGAGGGGGAATGAGGCTGTTGCTGTTACTGTTGCTGAGGGTGCCACAAAGTCAGACCGCAATAATGGATGGCTAATAGCACTTTCCTGCCAGAGCGAAATCGAGCAGAACCAGCCACGAGCCATTGGATCCGATCCGATGCGATGCGATGCGATCCGATCCGATCCAAATCCGAATGAAAGTGTTCTCCCATCTGCGAGCGAGCGATGGAAACTGATTGCGGATGTACTATTGGTATAAGGGAAGTGAGTGCCTGTGCCTTCGATAAAGCTCCCAATAAAGACCCTTCCTTATCATTTTTAGCTCAAGGAAATTTAGGTGATAAGTGGAGCTCCATCAGAGAAAAACTCAGAACGCATTGCGAGGGCCGCTATGGCCAAGACGCTCGTTCTAAGACGCTCTTTTACCTGCTCTTTTGCCACCCTGCCTGTTCGAACTGCAACTCGAACCTCGCGTTTGGAGCTGGGTGGGTTCGCTTCAAACTTGTCTCAAACGACGAGACAAAGCTGCCCCAAAGTCCGACTTGCAGAGCGAGCTGGTTTTTCAAAAATCTTCGAAACTCCGAGCCGAGCGGACGTGTGAGCGCGTGGAGCGAACGAAGCGAAAGAAGCGAAAGAAGCGAAAGAAGCAGCGCGGAAAAGTAGAACCCAGCGAATGAATCCAGATCCCACGAATCCAACGAAACGAAACGATCGCGATCGCGAGTGAGATGTGCCGCATCTGAAGCGGGCTACGGACTAAGTGTTGCGGGTTACGGGCTACGGCTTTCGGGCAGACCTTTCAATGGCCAGCAGACGCCGCCTGCAGCTGCTGCTCCTGCTGGTCCTGCTGGTTCTGCAGCTGATCGGCACCACGCCGGCGTCTCGCAGCCTCAGTGTCAACGGGAACAACATCTGGCGGAGAGTGCGTCTCGTGACCAGCCAGGAGAGCGACCGCAATGCCTACCAGGTGCTCAAGCCGAGCAGCCGCAACTCCACCTCCACGAGTACCACCACGAGTCCAAGCACCACCACTACCACTAGCACTAGCACCACGTCCACATCCACACCAACATCCACAGCCATTCCTCCGCACTCACAAAGATCAGCAAAGCAATTGGATCTCAGCTTTCCCGGCAGCAACGTCTCGAATGCCGCCCGCCTGGAAATGTCCACGGAATTCTTTGTGGTGCCCACTCTGACGGCCAGCAGCACCACCAGCAGCAGCAGCAGCTCCACCACGTCTACGCCTACGAGGAGTCTGGGGGCCAGAGCCCGATCCGCCAGCACTCCCCGCGTCAGCCAGGGGAACAGCAGTGGCCACGGAAACGGACATGGCCACGGCCACGGCCACGGTACACCTCCAAGCATTGTGTCCACGCACCTGCCCTTTGCCGGACTCCGGAAGGAGCCGTGGGTGGTGCCGGTGCTGGTGCTGGCCACTCTCACCATGCTCATGATGGCCGCCTTCGAAATCTTCGTGCTCTTCAAGGCCTGGCGGACCTCGCCCTCCCGACGTCACCTCTTCCTGGGCCAGATGCTGCTCCTCGGACTGTTCGCCTGCGCCAGCCTGGGCGCCATCATTACCGCCCAGCCCACGCTCCTCAGCTGCGGGGCGATCCGCTTTGGGGTGGGTGTTGCCTACGCCCTTGTCTTCGCCGCCCTCCTGGTGAAGTGCGTCTTCCTGATCAGCCTGAACGGGGGCGTATACCTGCCGGCACCGTACCAGGGCCTGCTGCTGCTCTTCGCACTTCTCATCCAGGTGGCCATCGGGGGTCAGTGGCTGCTCACCCAGCCGCCCGAGGTGTACACCACCAGTGTGCCAGTGATGGGCAGTGGATTCCTCTCCACCACGGTGGCCTCGCAGACGAACTACTCGGCGCTGTTCTATCCCACGTCGTACACCACGCTGGACGGGACGCCGGAGATCTACACGAGAATTGCGGCGGTCAGTACGGTCCTAATCCCGCTGTGCAAGACGCAGTTCTCGGAGCTGCTCTTCTCGCTGATCTACATCGTGTTCCTCATCGTGTTCATCGCCGTGCTGGCCATCAAGTCACGCGGCATCCGGGACAACTACCGGGAGGCCACCTACATTGGCCTGGCCATTGGCGGGGCCATTCCCATCTGGCTGGGCTGGATGCTGTGCGGTCTGGCCGTGGCGGAGCGCCACAAGGACGCGTGCATCGCCTTCGGACTGGTGGCCACCTCGGCCACCGTCTTCCTGGTGATGTTCATGCCCAAGGGCAGGCAGCTGGCCGCCATGGGCAAGGAGGGGCTCTACGTCGAGGATCGGGAGGAGCAGTTCAGCTCTCTGAGCCGCGCCGGGTCCGGCTACTCGCCCTCCTTCTTCCACTTTAAGCCCATCAAGTACGGGGTGATGAGCGGCTGTGGGATTCCCAACTCCGCCTCCAACACGGGCCAGGGCCTGAGCTCCAAGCACTGTTCCAGTGCCAACAATGGTGGAGGTAAGTCTGTCTCCATATCCGTAGATCCCTCAATCCCTAGATCCAAACATATATCCACATTCATAGTCTTTGGATTTGTCACAACTTCTGCAAAAGCTCGCCAGTCGTTCGGTTAAAAATGTATGAGCACTTGGACCCCACCTAGATCGGATTCCGTCTCCCCATCCCCCATCCCCCACCCCCCACATCGATGATTGCCTTTGCCCCTTGTGGCTGGCAGCTGTCTGTCAGTTCCTGTTAGTTTTGTAATAACTTTCTTTTCTTGCCTCTTGCCTCTTGCCGCTGGCCTCATGTGCACGCGCTCCTAGGGGTGGGACTGGCAACCTCTTGAACTTTTATGTTTATCCATACGTTCGCTCTTTCTAAAAGCAAAAAGAGAAAAACAAAAACAAAAACAGCAACAGCAACAGAAACAGAAACAGAAAACACACATTCGAGAAGAAAGAAAAGCAAAAGTCTTAACTTTCAAAGTCAGCTCAGCAAGAGCTCCGCCAGACGGTAGCCACGGCGCACAGTGGTCCGCCAGCAGTGGAAAGGGAAATATGGCGAACGAAAAGCGCCATTCCTTTTCTAGTCTTGCGCCATAGTTGTCTTCAGATATTGCCCATTCATACTGATATATTTCATACTACTATCGCAGTGTATGATTATTTTGAATTACATTTTTCAATCATTTTCCTTGGCACTATTCGGTATAGCAATTTGCCTTTTTCTCTGCTGCATTTGTTTGTATGCAAATTTGTGCGCTTTCTTTTATTTCTCTGTTTTGCTGGCTGACAATTCTATGCGGTGGATTTTCCTAATGCCCAACCACTGTGCGGCGGCGGCATTAACTGGGCTTAAAATTGTTTTGCCAGGCCGTGTAATTGTTTGGCATATTAATTTTCCCGACGCGTCGTGTAAGCCAAGTGCAGAAAGAGCTCACATGCAGAGATCTGTCTGTCTGTCTGTCTGTCTGTCTGTCTGTCTCCATCTCTAAGTATCTCTATGCTAGTTTGGCTCCATCTCTATCTCTATCTATCTATCTATCTCTGACTCTGTCTATCTGTCTGCTGCTTTCGTTTTCGTTGTGAGAACGAACGGGCCGAGTTCGTTGCCGAAGTCTTTTGATTAAATTTCTTTTGCTGCCACTGTGCTGTGGCCTAAGCCATTTCTAATGATGCAAATAAAGCCATCAGCAGGAATGAAATTTACGATTCCAGATTTCACATCTGCCCATTAGCCGGTGTTAAAAGTCATGGAAACGGTCGCGACCCGGCCCCAAAAACAAACGCTTGGCAGGTTGTCAAAGAGCAAGCCCAACAACCCGACAAAAAAAAATAAGAACAATACAAATGTCTCTGCAATTTTTGGCTATTTACGATCTGTTCGCCAGTGTCAATATTTTGCGGCATTTGTATTTATAACGATTATGAGTATGATTATTAGTTTTTTATTTTAGTTTTTAGTTTTTGTCTCTTTTCTATACCACAATAAAGAGCCCTAAAAGGCTTTCAAAAGCGCAGCTTTCTAATGAAAGCAAAAGTTGTGTGTGCGCCACACACATGCGGTGTGGCATGTGGTAAGTGGAAAGAAAATAGAGGACTGAGTTGATGGGGGGGGGGGATGTAGGGTAGGCGCATCAATGGGTGCCGTGCCTGCTTCGGCCATGTAACAATTTACGTAATTTAATTAAAGCAAATACATCAAAAATTTATGATTACAGTCAGCAAAAACATTTTAAATGGAAATAGAAATGGGGATGGGAATGGGGCCAGGAAAACTTCGGGCAACTCAAGTGGAAAACGAAGCTGAAATGCTCCAGTGAAAAATGTTGGCCACTGTTCGCCAAGTTATGTTGTAGTTATGGATCAATTCCACAACCACGAAGGTAGCCCCAAAAAGGCTCTAATAAAACTATTTTCCCTCTTAGAGATTTCTTTTGTTCCAGAACCAGTTCTTACAGCTATAATCCTAGCTAAACCCTTTAGCAATCCAATACGGCTTTTGCCTAGGTTAGGGTATAAGAGTTGCAATAATTTACCAAATTATAACAATGCGCCTCTGGGCCCAAGTAGGAAGCGTTTTACATGGCAGCTACTTGACGACGACTCCGAGTCTCTGTATGTGAGCCACGCATGAAAGCAAACAGAGACAGGGCCAGAGCCAGAGCCAGAGCTTGAGCTTGAGCTGGGCTCAAATGCAGCTGGAGCTCGGGCTGAAGTTGGAGCTGCAGTTGGAGCCGGAGCCAGAGCCACGGCCCACAGCCGAAACGATTCGTCGTCAGGCCAAAGTGCCTGTGGGCAGCCTCAGCCTCAGCCACAGCTCAGGCTGAGTCTGGGCCTCAGATTCCTCTACCAATTCTCAACCAATTCGGAGCGGGGCGGCTCAGTCTTCGTTTTCGTCTCAGCTATCGGCGCATAAAGAAAGCCAGCAACGACAGACGACAGCGACAGACGACAGACGACAGCGACAGACAGACAGACAAAATATAGGTAGGTACGTATACACTTATAGATAAATGAGAGATATAGTGCCCTGGCACTCGCTGCATACCCGTACATACATTTGTACATATTTATATGTACATACATATATACATATATACTCGTACGTCAAACTGTCTGCAATTGAAAGTGCATTTGGGAGGGGAGCACAGCAACAGCAGCAACAAAAGCAACAAGAGCAACAGCGAAAGAAACAACAGCCACAGGCAGAAACCTTAAGACCAAAAGACAAATGTCTGGAGACACACAAAGTACAGAAAATCAAAGTTGGCACAGAGCTTAACAAGCAAACGGAGCAAACATCAGCCAAGAGCTGAGCTGCCAGCAATCGCTGCTATTATCGTACTCGTACTCGTACTCGTACTCGTACTCCAGACCCAGACCCCAGGTCCCAGGTCCCAGCAATAGCACCAGCACCAGCACCAGCCCATAGCCAAACCCGATCCGATCGGATCCGATCCGATCCCCAAACATGTGTGTGGGTTGACTCTTCGACTTCAGTCGAGCGGAGTGCGAGTGCGAGTGCCAGTCCCCATCCCAGACCCAGTCCCAGTCCCAGTCCCCGTCCCAGTTGAGTGAAGTGAGCCAAAGGCACGGACAAGAGACGGCAAGGGTTCCGGCTTGATTAAGGGCAAAGAAAGAAAAAACTGGAGCTGCATGTGGGCTGGCTGCGGCAGAAATTTACATAAGGCAATGAGGCAAGAGCAAAATCAAAAGTTTTTCCTCTTTTTTTTTTCTTTTTTTTTGTGCTGATTGAAGAGCAAATGACTTGGGCAACGAACTTGATTTGGTTGTGGAATTGATGGCCAAATCTATTATAGGATTTCTTGATCCCTTCTACACGTTCGATTGAGGGATACTCCCGAAGCTAAGGACACGACACTGTTGGTTAATTAAAAGAAACCTCAGCTCTCTCCCCTCACATATTTCAGTCTGCATCAAATCACTTCCTTTGCCTCCAACGGGTTCTCCTTTCCACAAACCATAAAGTAACAGATACAGAACATACGAAAGGTCGCAGTACATTCTTTTAATTTCCAAAAATGAGACTGGATACGCGTAAGCCGAAACCGCAAAGTCTTGACAAATATTTCTAATAAATTCTTAATATCGAATTTCCTGCCAAGCCTTTAGATGTGCTTGTATCTGTATCTCTATCTTTTCCTCTCTGGCTGTATGTGTGTGTGTGTGGTCGTAAGCAGTTCGGCACATAATTCACTGAGCAATTTGCAACAATAAACTAAACGACAGCTAACGGCGTTGACGCCAAGGAATGGGCCAGGGCCAGGCCAGGCCGGGCCAAGACACAGTGGTCCAACGAGCGGCAGGGGAGCAGTTGGAGTCAGAGGCCAGCAGCATTCGCGATGATTGCCACCGCAGCCGCGGCTTCGGCATCGGCATCGGCTTCGGCTTCCACGTCGAAGACGAGGAGACGATGAACGCAGATTGACAGCTCCAGCTTCAGCTTCAGCTCCAGCTTCAGCTCGAGTCTCTCTAGAGGCCCTACGCTCGAGGCCGCACAGGTCTGGTTTGCTTTGCTCGGCTCTGGCTATGGCTATGGCTATGGCTATGGCTCTGGCTCTGGCTCTGGCTAAAAGGATGTCGTGGGGCCTTGTCGCGATGTGGCCCGATATGAGCCGCCCGTTGATTGAACGCGCGCAAACCGCTCGAAATGATACGAGAGTTCAAGGTTGCGGGACTGGCTTTAATTGAAGTCGCATTGTTGTAACAGCTCCGGCAGTGGCAACGGACAACGGACTGCAGACTGCGGACTGCGGACAACGGACAACGGGCAACGGCAGCTGTCGACAACGAGCCGCGCGATGACAGGCCTAGTCACAAAAATAGATACGAACATGCCTCTGCACTATGTAGATACTTCCGCTGCTGCATGATCATGATGTTATCATTATACACTGCCCTGAAGAGATCGGGCAAAGAGATGCGCTGCGAAGGAGAGCCGCCACTCATTGACCCGTTTAATGGAGAGATGCCACCGCTAGGGTGTCCCGTCTTCGACTTGTGCAAGAGCCCCAATTTTGCCAGTTGGTCAGTAAGACGGGCCGGTCCCATCAATCTGTGCATCTGCCTTGCGGTCTTTGTTCTCTGGCGACGACGCATTTTTTTGTAATTTTATTGAGTGACTTTATGCCAGGCAGCCACATCCATAAAATCAATCATTCATACTCGTACCCATGGAACCAAGCAGAGCAGAGCGGACCCGATCAGACCTTGGAAGGTTAAAGCCGGCAGATCCGTACTCGAGAGCCGTCCCGTGCCGCGCCGAGCTGTGCTGTGCTGTGCGGATGTTTTTGTCTACGAGTATTTGTCTTGCATGTTTATCGATCGATGGGGATTTGTCAATAAAAAGCCGCCCCAGGGAGGCCACAATTCATTTAACTGTGCCCGCTCCACAGATAGTTTTTCTTATATTTTTTTTCCACATATTGTGCTATTTTTTTTTCCTTTTGCCAAACGCAAACTTGAGGATCTAACACTGAGGCTAAGCTTGAGGTGGAGGTTTGATTGGGTTATTGATGGATCATACACAAAGCTTGCCTCATTGTCATTAACCAGTTGGCGTTGGCCAATCGAAGATCGGCCCAAGGAGAGCCCATTAGGAATGTGAGAAATGAATAAATGATTGCCACGATTTGTTTTTGTCTTGGTTTTTTTCCTAAGCAAAGAACTTTTCTATTTTTCAAAGTTCATTCATTTAGTATTTAGTATTATGTATGGAAAGTATTAGGTTTCCTGCCAGAAGGTTCTTATATTAAATGAATATGAATTATATGAATATACATATATGTACGTAGGTACTAAATAGGTACTATGTAGGTTCAGGCAAATGTTAGGCTATCTCGATATAATATGTTTCGCCTGGAAGAACTCCGAGTGCTTGTCAAATTGAAATTCCCAGCCAAAGTTACAAGAAATGGGAATGGTTCGATAAGCTGTCAATTACCAGTTCCAATTTTCAATTTAAACAAAAAAACCAAAACCAAACACCAATAATAATTTCAATCGGAAGATTTCTGCTAACGTTTTCTTTGTTCAAAGACCAACAGCCATCCATGGAGTGCCTTGGGGCTATTGTAGGCTATTGAAACGATTCGACCAGCATCAGCTGTCGAAAATATGACACAAAAAAAGATTCGATTAGCCTCAATTGTTCTAAGACCACTTCAAGCCCATACCAAAGACTGAGGCAACGAACTTGAAATTGAAAAACCCAAGAAAAACAAAGGAACAGAGCAGAGCAGACCAGAGCAGAGCAGAGCACAACAGAACAGAAAACTTGACAACGATTGTGATGACGATGCGATGCTGATGATGATGATGATGCTGATGCTGATGATGACGAAGATGATGATGATGAAGATGGCGTAATGTACAAATCTGTGAAGTACGTGTCGTTGAGTATCGCATCCAACTCCAGTCTCAGTCTCAGTCTCTGTCTCTGTGTCCGCGTCTGTGTATGGTGCCTAATATATGAGTTGGGTAAACGCTGCCAGCACGTGCTTGAAACGAGCGTCGCTGTATATTACCACAAAATTATAGCGGTTTGCAATAACAGCCGCAGTCAAGCAGTCGGAGCCAGGCCCGAGAGTCGGATACTGGATACTGGATACTGGACGCAGAAGCGATGATATTTCAGTTTTGCCTAGAAGAGAAGTGGCAGCAGCCAACAGCCAGCAGCCAGCATCTAGCATCCAGCATACAGCATACAGCAACGTAATCGATAACCAGTTCCGAATTGCGGCAATGAAACCGAAAGCGGAAAAGCCAACCACCCAGCTCTCCGCTCACTTCCCAGCTCGAAGCAAGTCAGACCAGTCCGTCCAGGCCGGGACAGGCGAGTGGGGTATGGGGTATGGGGTATGGGGAGTGAGCCGTGCGCCGTGTGCCGTGCGCCAACTGCACATACTCGTACGCTAAAATTATTACGCCAAATTGGCCAAGAGTGCAGCTCCTCCCTGGGTGCTGCTCTTACGGTATCTTCCAGAGTGGCTCATTGGATTGCCAGGGATGCAAAATAGGAGTGGGGATAGTGGGGATAGTGGAGGGAAACTGGAGAAGGGTCCGATTCGGTTCGGTTGGGTTCGGTTCTAAGCGAGTGATTGATTTAAAGGTCTTTAACTTTAAGTGCCTAGAAACTGCCGTAAATCAGTGGAGGTAGTTAAGTCCGAAACTGAACAATAAAGCCAGATCGCAGTTGGATGCTATCCTCTGCTTTCTATATAGGAAATCTGGATGTTCAAAACTCGAGATGTTCTATATGCTGGTAAATCTCACACTGAAGCCCTCTAAGCCGCTTTGAATGTAAATTGAATTGTTGCAATTTGAAGGTCATACGCCCTTAACCGAAATATGCAAATTGCCAACGGTTGTGGCCATGTGAAAAATGCCTTTCTTCCGCCTATAGATGGGGATGGGGAGGGAAAAATCGCTCTGCCGCTGCCGCTGCCACTGCCGCATGACAATGAACTCTGAGCCAGGGGGTGGGAGAGGGAGAGGGTGAGGGAGGGATAGGGAGATGGAATAGAACGAACGTGGCCAATTAGTTATAATGCTGCTTCGTGATATCACAACATCTGGCAACTCACTCTCAAAGACCCCAGACAAGAGCAGCAGCCTCGGTTCTGCCGCTGCTGCTGCTGCTGCTGCTGCTGCAACTACTCGTTGGGGGCAGAGGCAGAGAAAGAGAGAGAGAAAGAGTCTAGGACGGAGCCAATAAGGAAAAAAGCGACTCGACGCTCGCCAAAGAAATTACTCAAGTCTGCAAAGTATGTAGCAACAAGCAACAGCTACAAAAAGATACTTTGCTGTGGTAAGAACAACAGCAACAGCAACAACTGCAGCAACAGCAGCAGCAGCAACAAAGGCGAACAATGACAATCTGCACGTAGCAATCAGTCAACGTGCGGCAGTTGGTTTAACTTTAACTTGTTGCCAGCCAGAAGATAGAAGATACTGGGCCTGAGCCTGAGCCTGGTCGCGGCCAGGGGGAGGGAATGGGAATGGTAAAGGTAAAGCTGAAGCTGAAGCTGAAGCTAAAGCTAAAGGTGTAGCAGGGGTAAGCCGACAAACTGCAAAATGCAAAACGTGGCTAAGAGAGTCGGCGCGTCTCAGACGCTGGCTTTTCCTTAGAGATGGGCAATTTTAATGAACATTTTCCAGTCGCAGAGCGAACGAAAGAAAGCAGGAAAGGAGAAATAATTAAATGCAAGTGGGGAAAAGTAAAAACGGAAAAAGTGAGGAATCCGAAGGGAGGAAATAATGAGGGAATAAATTGTCTCACTTTAAATGGGAATAAATTATAAGTATGTAGAATTTATACAGCACACAAGAATGAAATATTTATGAGAAACTGTTCCTTGAATAATGATTTTATGACTTTCTGCGGGTTAAATTCTAAAAGGGAAAATACTTCAGACCCAATTAAGAGATTTCTAATATGCAACACGCTCAATTTTATTCGAAATATTCGTCACAAATGTTTTCCCAGCATTTCCTCGTTTATACCCCAATTTCCCATGGAATATTACAATTAAAATTCAGAGTCACGTCTTCTGTCATCGCTAGGAATCTATGCTTTTTCCGATCCGTGTCCGCCCACACACTCGCACACACACACACTGACATACTGACACTACCACCGAGACAAAGACAGAGAGCGGAACACGCACACGGATGACGGCCGTACCGCAGTAGAGCCTGGGCTGGGCTCTGGGCCTGGGCCTGGGCCTGGGTCTGAGTCCGGGACTGCGGCTGGTCATACATATTTGCACTTAATTAACGTTTTTCGTTTCGTTTCGTTTCATTTGGTTGGCCGACAGTGCAGTATCCGGGGGCCGTGGTGGTGTGAGCCGAATATGAGGGGTACTTAATGCAGGCGAGCATAATCCATAATGGCCAAATCAACGAATGAGCCGACAGACTGCGAAAATCAGAAGCTGCGGGGCCAAGACTGGAAGACTGGGAGACTGGGAGGGTAAAAGAAAGAAACTTTTCCCCCAGCTAAATGGAATTAAGCCAAATTTGCCGCTTCAGCTAACGGCGCTGGCGGCTGCTGTCTGGAAACTAGTTTCTTTTTTGCGCAAAACGCCAAAGCGTGCACACAGATGCACACAGCATATGTATATGTATATGTATACGTACATGAACATATGCACAGTCCACAGATGCAGATACAGATACAGATGCAGATGCAGATGCCGACACATGCATTTTCATTTTCTGACACATAATTCCACATTCGAGGCAGCAGCCGCCGAGGCAGGAGAGCAAAAACAAGCGAGCTTAATTGCAGTATTTGTTCTAAGTTAATTAGAAAAGCAAGACCGCAAAGCGAGACCAAGACTGCGGCCGCGACCAGGAAAGTGCCACACGAAACGAGGGTAGCAGTAGAGGGGCCGTGCCACGGACGGGGGAACGGGGCCTGGCATGTGTGTAACTGCTGCATTTAACACTGTCAAGAGTTCAGCAGCAACAGCGGCAGCAGCAGCCTTAGACCTGGCTTCTTCTTGTTCCCCTCTTCACCCGCTTTTCCAGCCTTGTTTTTGGCTCATTTCCCCACTCTTTCTGTTGGCCATTAACACAGTTTCAGCTAAGATTCAGTTAGCCCACAGAGCTGTTGAAAAGTATAATAATACACATATGTAATAGTAATAATAACGATGATGATAATAATCATCATTTACAGGCTGCCACAGCACAGCTGCCGGTCAGAGAGCAGTTGGTTGATTGGCTTACATTTGTTAGGCTTTGCCAGCTGCCTTACTATATATGAATGTGAATATGAATATGAATATGAATACGAATACGAATAAAGAGCTCGGCTAATGATAAGCCCATTTCATGATTGTGGCTCGCGGTGGCCGTAGAACTTTAGCAAGTTGGCCGAATACAAAATTTATAAATAGCCCAACAATTAGGCCTGGGCCTGTCTTAAGGCAAACTGGACTTTGAGGGAAACTGTTGAACATATGTGACCCACAAAATATGTTTTAAGACTACAAATTGTATTTATTAAATATTTCTTACTGGAATTATCTACAGCTCCAGATCTATTCCTAGATAGTTCAATCATTGATCAAACATTTTTCCCATCTATCAGTCGATCTGTTGCGGAACACCATACATTTATTAACCCCATAAAGATAATGAGATAATGAAGGTCACAGCACACAGCCCAAAATATCGAAATGAACCGAAAAAGCTTTTGCGAATCCAACACAAACCTATTAAGATCCCAATGGACATCGGTCGGGTGTTTGGTTTTTACCAAATACCCATAAATGGGAACGCACTCAATGTGGCTCAGTGTGGCTAGAGCCCGAGTTAAATACAGTTCGGGGCGAGACTTTCTCTATGGCTTGAGGGTGTTGTGCGCTGGGGCCAAAGGTAACCCACGGACATGGGACATGGCAGATGGTAGATGGCAGATGGGAGATGGGATTGTTTTTGACATCATTAAGATCGCCATAAATTGGCCGGCAAAAGTGTGAAATATGGCAGGGTAATTTCCATGAATTGGGGACATCTGTGTCCGGGCTGTGGGTCAGGCCAATTATGACTGGCCCTGGCAGAAGTTGTGACATCTTCACTGATTTATCTACCATTATACACATGTACATCTGTCTTCACGTATGTATGTACATTCGTTGTTATACGTATAGAGGATTTAAGATCTTATAAGAAACAAAAATATACATATATATATATATTTTATTTATTTGTTTATTTATTTTTTTACTTGCCATCTCATCCATATCCATATATACTCGTATCATCACAAAATCAACCGCAACCAACACGAAAATCGTCTACAACAAAACCAAAAAACAAAAAAAAACATATCATCATCATTGCAACGTCAACAACATATAAACTCCGACTTTTCCCTATCGTACTCCTCCGATACCATCTTCCTATCATTCTCCATCTCCGAAACCTTGTCCATATAATGATTGAAATATATTCTCGACACGCTCACGACACACTCACACTCACACACACTTACATTGCATATGTCATTGCATAATCTATTCATGGTTGTTGTTTTTGTTTTATTTTTTTCATTATTATTATTATATTCATCAATCATTTGGAACTGCTTTTTTTCGGTTTGGCTGGGCTCTTCCGGTATTCGTACCCTTTTGAAATTTAATTGAATTTACATTTATTGTCGAAAATTGTCTGCCGCAATCCAATAATTACTGTATGTACATATATTTATCCCATACACAAAAAAATCAATATCTCTGTGGCTGTATCTTTGTGCGTGTGGGTCACGACTGGTTTCGTTATTGGTTTGGTAAACTTTATACACGGCTCTGGGCTCTGGTCTCTGGTCTCTGGTCACTGGTCTCTGGTCACTGGTTACTGTACTCTGGACTCTGGGGACTTTCAATCACACATGCACCCACACACCGCACACCACCAACCACCAACCACAAAAACCGCCACCTCTGATCACCACACGACACCACACCACCAGATCGGGTTGCTCTGGTCACCGCCGCACCGCCGAGCTATACACGTATGTATCACTATTTTCCAGCACATTTGAGCCCGCACCCGTTCTGTTATTATCCACCCGCACCACCACCACCACTGCCACCGCAACCACCGCCACCACAGCAAGCTGCACCGCCCACGCTCACGCCGTTGACCCTCAAACAGTTGGGCAACTCCCTAACCTCCATGACACAAGCGGCGCAATTGGCCAAAACGTTGCGCTATGCGCCAGGTAATATATAATCACACATTTATTCACACATACATATGTATTACAATATCTGCTATCAGCAAATAATACTTACAAATGTCTCTTCCTGAAAATCTGCCACTGCTACCATTTCCGCAATGCCAGATAAAACGTATTCTCTTTGCCTTCCTTTCGCACTCTAAGGATATCTATCAGCTATCACTCCCCATGCGTCAATTTATCTAATTTATCAATTTATTTAATTTAGGCATGTTCATACGACCCGACGAAACGAATCTCTACACGACGCTGGAGCCGACGCTGAGCACCAATCCGAATGTTTACTTCCAACGTAGCGGAGCCGTCCATCCCGGTATCCTCTACTAGGCATCGGTATCGGTATCGGAATCGGTATCTGAATCGGAATCGGAACCGGAGTAGTAAAGAGAGTATCGAAAAGTATCGAGAACACTGGAACTGAGTATTTTTTTCCGTAATATTAAGTTACGGCTCCCAAGGAGCAGCAATAAGCGAATTGATATTAATCGATCTTTTCGAATAGTGTAACATTTTTTTGTCATAACTGCTAAGCTCTTCGAAAGTAAGTTATGCGATACGAAGGATACGTAGTACTAAACACGACTTTGCAAGTGTAATTAAATAGTGATCTAAGATTCGAGCTCATCTTGTACCCAGGAATTTTGATATATTCCAGCGGGGTACTCTTAGAGAGAGAGAGAGAGAGAGAGAGAGAGAAACGATTGGAAGCCGAGGCAATAGAACTGCAATGTGTAGTCCTAGTTAAGAGATATGAACCATCTACACTGGTTATATTTTACACAATAGTTTAAGCTGAGATTTGATTGAACGAGAGGTCCTTCGAAATATGGTAAATGAATTAAGAAGTCTTAAGAATTGTATCCTTTTACTAGATGATTTGAAAGCCAGAAGGTGGATTTTTTTTTTTTTTTTTCTATTGTCCGGCGCCTAAGCTGCTCTGATACTAAAATATTCATAAGCCCGAGAATGCGGAGGTAAATAATTTGTATTTAAAAACAATTGTGAAGGAATGTTAATAAAGAAAAGTTAATGGGAGTACGAGTATCTTGGAATAATGCCCAGGCCCATCGTTTGCATCCAATATTCGTTTTTATAGAAATTATATGCCTCTGTCCATATCCATACTCCAGTAAGTAATAGGCTTAATAAACATTTGTCTAGCCAAGTAAAACGATCGGTTAAGCAAACACGAAAATGTTGTACATACATATAGCAATGGCCCCGAGCACAAGCACATACATACACACATACACCACACACTCACACAATCACACACACACACAATGAACAAACCAATCTCAATAAAAGAAAAGAAAAAAAAAAAAGAGAAGAACATCTTGCCGCACTCTCAATTACCACACAGGAACATCAGCATCATCAACAATAACGATTACAATTACAATTAAGTATAATTGCAAATTATTGGCATTGCAATGCCTATTAACGCCTCCTGGAACAGTCGAACAGCCGAACAGCCGAACAGCCGAACAGTGGACCAGAGCCGAGTGGGACCAGTGGCAGAGAGGGTGAAAGGGGGATTATTGGATGCCAACGCGGCGCTGCATGTTTCAAATAATTTGTTAACGCCTCTCCGATTGAGATTGGGTGCAAGGCAATGGGCGGCTGGGCTGCCCATCGTCGTTGTTTCGAAATGTTATCGTAGATAAACGTTCGACCATTATCGCCTGCTTCTAAGTACTGTACGAGTACGAGTGCGAGTGCGAGTATAGAGCAATTCCCATTGCAAGACACCACGACGCCTCTGATGACTTGACCCCATATATGGCAAATGGTCTAGGTCTAGGTCCAGGCCATGTCCAGATCTAGAGCCAGACCCAGACCCAGATCCACGTCCAGGGAGTACCACAACAGCATGCCGAGGGCGTGTACAGCAAAACACTGGGAGGTGAATGGCGGACGGTGGAAGGAGTCTCTTCATCCTCACATTAATTAAGTGCAACAATGCGGTGAAGAAAGGCGAGGGGATTGCAGGGGATGGCAGGGGGTGCGAGACTGGAAAAGGAAAGGATGGCAACGTTCACATCCCCACATCCACATCCACATCTCCAGGCAGTAACATCGTTCGTATTAATGACATTTCTCACGAACATTTTACCAGAACAGTCAACACAAGGAGCTGTCCCAGCTGGATGCACTTGGAGAAAAAATCTATATGCCATTGAGACTACACATACATACATACATATATGTGGGAAAGATATTTTCAGAACAGTGTTAAGCTCCAAGATTTAGTTTATTGTGAGTGAAAATTAAAAAGTATTTACGAAGCTGTGCCTCAACTTTTCTCCAGTGACTAGGAGGATGATTCCACATATGATTTTCTTTCAGTGATGCCACCAAGCTGAAGTCCAGTGGCAGGGTCCAGTCCCAGAATCTGCTTCTCTCTTTGCAGCCGCCTCGCTTCAATTAGGCGCGCCTTCAAATCACAAGTCAATCAAAGTTGTTAGATTTGCCGTCCTCGTCGTCATAGTCATAGTCATAGTCATAGTCGTGGTCGTGGTTGTGGTTGTGGTTGTGGTCGTTGCCGTCGTCGTCGTCGTCGCAGTTGCCGTCGCCGTCGCCATCGCCATCGCTGGCGGGTTGACATCTCCTGACATGGCTCACAATGTTGCAGGACCCTGGAGGCGGCAGCATCAATTACAACATCCATGACAGGCACAGCGTGAAATGTTTGTACATTTCTTGGCGGCGCTTCCGAGGGGACCAATTAGCCCTAAGTAGGCATTTCAGATGGACTTCTGCAATTAGCCAAAATCGAATCCAACAATTTCATCACAGGCATCACCATTCCTCTAGCCATTCCACGATTCCCATCATCATCATCTCAGTCACTACCACCACCACCACCACCACCATTATCATTATCCATCGTTATCAATATGTCTATCGCTGCGATTTATTTGATCAGTCGATTGTCGATGCTCGCTACCTTCAGTCGTTTCCATTTCCCTTTCTTTTCCTCTCCAGTCCTGCCCCTTTCCACCGCCCAGAGGCGTGCCTTCTGACGTGCTAATGGCGTTTTGGTAACGCTTTATGGCATAATGGGTATTAGCCAGGGAAGCACGATGGCCAGGCATCAAATGCGGCTTGGGGCAAAAGGATGATGGTGGGGGTGCTCAATGGGCAGCTGCTGAAATTCGTTAGAGATGAGCTTTGACCAAAAACAGGGAAGTACCGGAAGCGCAAAAACACACTTATATCTGGGATGCTGCAAATAAATCGTTTCTTGACTACTTATATCAAACATATCTCACCTGAAACTTGAAGTAATACGGAATTTTTGGTATTCGTTGTACTGTTTTGGCCAGGAGTTGGCTAGTTGCTAGGAGTTACTTGCTGTGGGACATCTCTTATTGTTAACATGTGATGCTAATTTTAGGATAAGTCCAACAGTGCTTCGATCTCCGATCGAATCTGAGTGGAAACAACAGTGGCAGTGCTGGCAGTAGTTCCAGCTCCTCGACTCTCACTCTCTCATCTCTATCGTTGGCCGACTGACGATCGCCAATGCCTGGAGGTATGAGGGATCTCTATCTGCATCTGCATCAGCATCAGCATCTGTATCTGGGATCTGGGATCTATCTGTGTCTATCTGTGTGTCTGTGTCTTTGTCTGGGTCTGGCATGGTCTAGCCCAGGTTTGCTGTATATATTTTTTTTTTTTTTGGTCATAATAATTCGCGTTGTTCGTTTGTTGGGGGCATGTTACCAATACGGTTACGAGCACGGGCACGGGCACGGGTATGGGTACGAGTAAATTAAATTACTTGCCTGGCCGCACCATTAACCGTAACATTATCCTTGAATGAATGTGCCATGGGAGGAAAGGGGATGGGACGAGGCGAGACGAGACGCTACGAGACGCGACGAGACGAGTCGCTGACTATGGGGGCTGGGCTGCGGGTACTATTACAGCTATTATTGTGGTGCAAATGTTATGACCGCTTTATAGAGAGTGCAGACCAAGGAGCAGAAGACGTTGGCCAAGGGCCCTAAGGGCAGCATCACGTTGCTGATTTGATGGGGTTTTTCTTTTCGCTCTTGCGGAGGAGACCTGTGGAGAGCTGTGGCTGAACGATCGCTGGATGATAAGCTTGAAGAGAGGAACTGGTAATGCGTGCATTGACCGCATGGCTTTGCTCTGGGCCCTGGAGCGGTGTTGACGTAAGTTGAAATTAAATTTGTGTACAGGCCCAGAGACGAGATGCCTTCCGAGTACAGTTAACCTTATTTAAGTGCGCCACGCACTGCCAAACTCCAACTCCGAGCACTGAAAGGGGGAGGGACGGACGCGACGCGACGCAACTGGACTTGTCTTGACGGCAGTCTCAGTCTCAGTCTCAGTATAGGTCCAATTAACAGTACCCAGAGCGGAGAGACATCGCTCTAACCACGTTTCGCCTGTCCTCTCTCGTCCGTCCTGAAGGAAGTCGGGCCGCAGACCCAGACCCAGACCCAGCCACGTCCCCATCCCCATCTCCAGCAGCAGCCGCAGCCACAGCCGAAGCCGCAGCCCAAGTCAAAGTCACAGTTTTGTCGCAAGCTCCTGCTTATAGCATAAGTATATGTATCTCTGGCAACTGGTTCTGTTCTGCGTTCGGTGCAGATCGGGGCAGTTCGGTGCAGTTCGGTGGCTTGGAGGCAAGCTAACCAACACCTCTCCAGCTCTTCAGTGTTTCAGGTATCGGGCTCTCTGCTTAGAGAACAGAACCGGCAAATGCAAACGGCAACCCGGCATACGAGTTTATAGCGGATGCGTAAACGTAAACGCATTTGGCTCAAATGCCGTTAGGGCCTTTGACTAAATTGCATGGCCACATGGGCCCCTTTGGCATCGACTCTGGCTGCGGCTGCGGCTTTGGCTTTGGCTTTGGCTTCGGCCTCGGCATTGGCATCTGCTCTTTGGATGTCGTCGTCTAGTGGAGACGCCAGTCCAGGCCTTGCAACAAGATTTTCCCATTGACATTTTGTCGCAGCTCTTGGTCTGCTCCCTTGCAGCTCCCGCTCCCCCCAGCGCCCCCCTCCTCCCCACCTGGGAAATGCTAATGCATTACATAGTTTGCGATCGAAAGCCGCCCAGATTGTAGCCTCAATATAGGAGTAGACTCGGCGAGTAAACGAAATGAAAGAATCCCATTTGACGTAATCAACAACAGAATGTGGGCAGACCGCCCGAAAAAAAAAAAAACAGAACAGCACAGAAAACAGAAGAAAAAAAAGAAAAAAATGTTTTGGGTCATTGATTTCTTTCGCTATCTTTGCATCTTAACGGGTTTTCTTCACTATTTTGTAATGGGCCCAAGATCAATGTACCAGAGTCGAGTCAAGACGTTTCTGAACGCTGAGGTTGAGCGCACGTTTGAGCATCTTCCCTTTTCTGTAGAGAGCACGCAACTGAGCCCCCATTGATTAAATAACCATGGTCCAAGTAATGGAAATAAGAAGAGGGCAAGGAACGTGGGGCCAATACGAACACGGGATACACTATCCCCAAAATACGGCTGGACACGGCTTGGCCAAGATTCATTCTTACTTACATATATGTGGTATACCCATGGTATCCATTCCGATTGAATGTCCATCCAGGGAAAGAGTATCGCTTGGAACAGTCGAGATCGAGATCGAGTCGAGTACCAACTTCTTAATTATTTTTTATGATCTTCTTTCAAGCGACTACCGTCTCACATTTTGCTTCTTGCTGTGGGCTTTCTCACAAATCCCATTTCGGTTGCCTTTTTATGGCTGGCTAGCTGGCTGGTCTTTAAATGCTTCAGGATTGTTTGAATTGAATTGAAATAAATTGGGTCAACGTGTTCCAGCAGCGTTAGATGGAAGATTGCTGTCTATTACAAGTTCATTGAGATGTTTCTTCGTCTCGAATTCATATGGCAATACCCAAGGAGCGAGGGGTACGGTAGAGAGTGAGAGGTAAGTTGTGCATGATAATTATGATTTATGTGTAAAGAAAGGCCGCTCAGAGACTGCTGGTAGCAAGGAGGCTTGTTACGAGTGATAATAACATTTTTATGAATAATGCATTTAAATCAAACAATGCGGAGAGAAATGAATAATTTTTGTATGGAAATTAAATGCCTCTCCATATGGGGAAGAAATTGATTGCAAGAGCTTATGAGGAAAATACTTCATACGAGCGGTGAAGCTGTGGAGCTGTGGAGCAGTGCCATGGACCCAAATTGAATTAAGGATCAATGGGGGAAAGGAAACCATTTAATGAACTGCCTTAGAAGTTTGGCTTTGGCGTTTGGCTGTCCAGTGATCTTTTTTACAGTGCCATAAAGTACATAGACCTTTTAATGACCGCGAATGGTTGCTTCCTACTTAGGGGCTTCAATCACGATCTCGTCCGGGCATCTTCAAATCATCTCCTAGGGATCTGCATCTGCCCTGCGCATTGTATGCAAAATCGAAGTAGAAAGGGGGAGAATAAAGAACACAAAGTCGTGCGGTAAATATAAAATTTAATATTGCAACTTACACATGTTTCCGAGTTGCTCCAAATGGCTGGGCCCGACTTGGCCTCCCTGGGTCTGTCTCTCTTGCAGCTTGATGATTCGTTCTGTTCTGTTCTGTTTGAGTTCAGTTCAGATCGGTTCGGTTCGGTTTGGTTCGGTTTCGGTTGGAGGTTGGAGGTGGGCACAGCTAAAAGCTCTCACGAGGTTTAGCTGGGGGTTCGGTTCGGGGTTATTTGCTGATTTTTACGACTATTTCTATCTTGAAGATACAAGTTTATTTATGGCCCGGGCTCTCCCTCCCTCTGTGGTGAGTGCATAAAATGCAGGGAATGACATTGCAACACCCAGTAAGCAGGATCCGATCCGCATCCGAATCTCAAACCAAATCAGAATGGAAATGCTGATGGTGATGGGAGTGGGTATAGCTATGGGAATCGGTACCAACAGCAGGGCACTAAACATGCCGTATGTACGAGTATCGTACGAGTATGTGGCTAAGATGACTTGAGTTTAATGTGGTTTGCCGGCTAAATGCAAACGCATCGAGGGATCCAGGCCGAGAGCCACTGTGGGGGCCACCAGCCATCACAGCCTGAATGCTAAAAGGGTTCGGGCTTGGACTCGGGTTCGGACTTAGGTCTGGGTCTGGGTCTGACTCTGGGTCTAGGTCTGGGCCCGCTTCTCTTTTTTCGTACCTCCTTTATTTTGTTGATGTGCCTCATTAGGAGTGGCCAGTGGAAACCAGTTCCAGCAGGAGCAGCAGCAGCAGCAGGAGGAGGCAACAGTCGGACCCCAGACAATTGACAATTTAAACGAATTTCTTTCTAACACAACACTGACATAGCCTCGGCACAAATGACGAATAGTTGTGGATCCCACAGCCAAAGTTTACGCATGAAATATGCACCACCAGGAGGCAGCAGCCACAGCAGCCGCAGAAGCAGTCAGCAGTTGGCAGTGTCCGAGGACGGAGAGACAGAGAGAGACAGAGAGACAGAGGGAAAAAGGGACGGAGGGACGGACAGGACGCATGTATGAAGTGTCATTCATCTGGCCATAAACGCATTATTCAATATGCTGGGCAAGAGGAGCGCGATGGGAGCAATGGGATGGGAACAGAGCTAGACAAACGAGTGATCGGTAGACGTAGACGGACACCAACAACAGCTACAGCTACAGCAACAGCCACAGCAACGACGACGGCTGACTAAATGCCTCATACTGTGCTGGCCCTGGGGTCTGGGGTCTTGTGGGGCTCAGGCAGCCACTGCTGCTCCTTGACTATCTGTCCGGTTCAGTCCGTTTGTCTGCTTAGTTTTCAAGGTTAACAAGTTGCATTTGCAATTTGGGACTAGGACTGGATCCGACTCAAGGCTCAGACTCAGACGCAGGCCAAGAAGACGGATTGTATCCACCGACAGACAGATAGACAGAGGTACGACCCATCGACATCGTCTGCCGGCTGGTCGAACTTCCATGCGACCGCATCAATCGTTTGGTGAGAATTAAATGCTTATACCTTTTGTTTGGCCAGTACCATCTTCTCTCCCCAATGCCCCTGCCCATGCCCCTGTCACTGTCCCTGTCCCCTGCCCCTCCTCAACAGCTCTTTCTTTAATGAGCGAGCGACCTGCTCAATAGCCCGAACCGAACTGAACCGAACAGAACAGAACCAGAACCGAAATCAAAGAGCCCAACAAAAGTACAACAAAAAGCACTCTCATCGAATCAAATGATACCCTTGGAGGGGCTAAGCTAAACGATTCTGGGAGGAGTTAAGGAACATTTTTAAGGAGAATTGAAAAAGAACAAAATACATTTTAAGAATAGAAGAAAAAGAGTTTTGCTGAGAGGAATTCCTTTTCGAACATTCGAATATCGTCTGTAAAAGAAACTTTCTTCATTTATATACATAAATAATAGTCTTACTATGGAAATAACCGAATGAGATTTCAATTATTTTTAACCATCGAGCCACATTCGAGTACCTTCCGTCCAAAAATGTTCTTCAAGAATATTCGTACCACCTTCGTGCCCTACGCCGAGGAGCCGAAAACTGAGGATGGCTCTCGAGAGCGGGCACTGTGCAATAATACGACGCTGATCTATTATTCGCCAGATTGTAAAAATGTAAAAATCACGCTTTCGTGTTGTGTATAAATTGAATGCAATTTATAAATGTCCAGCATAGAATTAAATCCCCAGCCGTCGGCACAGTCCACGATCAGGCTGGTGATGGTGATTTTTCAAAATAAACAACCTTGAGACCGGACCAGCTCCAGAGCCATAGCCATAGCCAGAGCCAGAGCCGAGAACAATTGCTAGAGCAGACCAGACCAGACCAGACCCCTAGAGCACGGTCCACAATAGACAGCAGCCGCAGCCCAAAAGGATCCGCCAGATGCCGGATCGGGTCGGGTCCCTTGGAGCCACAGATGAAAAATTGCGCCAATTGAATTTGGCCAGCGATTGTTGTCGATTGGTCCTCATTGGGTGCTGGCTGCGGGGGGCGGCCGCACGAGGTGCGCGGTGTGCGGAGTGCCAGGGAGTGCAAGGGGTGGTAAGTCCGCTGGGCGGTCGCTTAGTTTTCAACGCATTTATCAATACCCAAGTGGTTTGCCTCTCGCTCCTAGGGCCAGCCGGGTCCAGCGCGGTTCCGCTTATCCCAGTCAAGGCGTTGACAATGCCAGAGGCGGTGTCAGGTCGCTTCGTTTAATATATACGAAAAAATATTTACCAAGTTGCCGCCGTCTCTGACTGAAGATGAAGCCACAAAAGCGATTTGCCATAGCCTACATCATTCATGAGTGATCGCCACCAGGTATGGCCCTGTGCTGCGAATTCCTATTCCACTTGATGGTCAACAATGATGATTCACAGCTCGTACAGCTTTTCAGCTAATTAGAACTTCTTGCATTTCCAGAGATTTCCATATAAAAATATCGTAAGTAGTGTTCCTACTCCATCGAAAATAATGAAATCGAGTGGGAGCGTTGAGCCGCTAACTTTGGCACTCTGTTTATCTTCTTTCCACCTAATGACCTATTTTATTCGAATTTTCAAATAATTCATCTGTTGCCATTTTTGCGCTACTGTTTTGTATTCCGCTACATCTGTCTCTGTCTCTTTTACATCTCAGACCAACACCTCCCCTTCGACAGAGGACAAGAGATTTGTCATTTATTTGTTCTACAATAAACACGATAGCCCGCAGTTCCTGAGTGAGTCAGAAAAGAAAGTACTATCGTTTGAAACCAATCAGAAGTACATATATATAAAGTATCAATCTGCATATGATGTATATTAAAATATTTATCGACTTAGCATATACTAATTTGTGACCACACTACATAAATACGGTTATTCTATATGTTAGTAAATAATTTATCAAACTTTATATACTCGTACATTGGCATCTAACTTGTGGCTAAGTTAAGAGAAACTAGCGACTAAGCAACAAAAAAGTGTGAACAGAAATTCGTACTAAATAAGTTAAACGACAACAATAAGCAACTCAAAATATACATTTCCCTCAATTGTACTAAGCAGAATCTTGGCATGTTCGCCAGACTAGTATAGGCTTCCTATTAGGTTGAAAATTTCAAACGCTTTCGAGTTAAAAAACGAATTTAAGTACATACACGAATCAAAAACAAGATTAGAAGTGTAGATTCGGGTGGCGAAACCTGTTATACCCCAGCAGATCGGTCATTCATGTAATCTATACATATGACTATACATATGACTCATTCAGGCCTCAGAATCCCTAGTTTATAAAAAAAAAAAAAAAAACAGACGGAGGACGAATACAATTTGACAATATGGCTAGATCGGCTTGCCTGCTGATGCTGATCAAGAATGTATGCCTTTATAGCATTCACTGAAATTCGTAATACCATCTGCAAGGGTATACAAATGAAACTAAATTGGCAGGTCTACTATGGGTTAGAGAATGTCGTTCTTCTGTCTAAGAATGCTCTGACACTGCGCGCAGCTCTTCCATCAGCGAGGGCATAACCTCTCTCTCCTGCACTGGACCAGCAGCAGCAGCAGCAGCAGCGAGCAGCATGTTCAACTGCTGCATATCGGAGCGACAGGCGGCAACGCCTTCGCTTAATTGGCACAAATTTGGCTGGCAACGTTGACTTCGCTCGATCAGATCCAGGATGTAGCTGTTACGTGGGCGACCCGTCTCCTTGGCGGTTTGCTGAACGAGCTGCAGGGAACACAGGGGAATGAATCGAGAGCTGGATTATGCCAAGAGGAGCTGTACCTTCTTGTAGTCATCGATCAGATTGGCAACTTCATGGGCGGGTTCAAGGGGCGTTGTGCTGGCCGTGGATTTGCCCGAGTCCGACGCCTCAAAGCGTGCACGTTCCGCGACCAAAGTTTTCTCCAGCATCTGTGAAAATATAAATGACATTTATTCACATTTTATCGTAGCAGCAAGACTTCACCTTGATCTTGACCAGATCCTGTTCGTGCATTCCAGTGACCTCAGCGAGCTTCAGTTTGATTTCTGTTAGCTCTTCAGCCCTTCGCTGGTACAGTCTACCATTTCGCAGTTCTTTGCGTAAGAACTTGGCCAGCTGCGGCCAGCTCTTGGCACTCTGCAGCTTTCTGCCTGTCTCCATTTCGAGGACTTGTACTAGCGAGCGCAAGCAGTCCACTGCCTTGTGCTCCTGTCGCGTCCTCTGCTCGCGCTCTTCGAGCAAACCTTTCACCTGACCTTGTAGCCGTTGTATGTTCATCGAATCAACAGAGTGTATCTGCAAATTCTCTTGGAATGTCTCTTTCAGTAGCTCCAGCTCCAGACGATTCTCCTGGTCCTTGGCCAGGCTCAACTGTTGCAGATTTTGTAGCTCTTCATTTTGTCCGGCAAAGAGGTCATTCAACTTATCCAGCTCGACCGTTTTCTGTTGAAGCTGTAGTCGCATTTCCTGCTCCATTTGTTGAGTGGCTTGCAAGGCCTCCAGGAGCTGACGCCAGTCTGCTTCCATTTCAGATGTACTCTTGATCTTCGCATCCTGTTGCTGGAGAAGCTTCTGGAGCAGTGAAACTGTTTGCATTTTTTGGGCGTTGACTTCTGCCAAATGCTTCTCCAGCACCTCAATGCGTTGTATCAGCACTGGGTCGTCGGCTTCAGTTTGCGTGCCCTGGCTGTCACAGCTCACTTGCATTTTCTCCTTTTTCTCGTCCATCTTTCTGAGCTGCTCTTGCCATAGCTCTGCCTGCGTTGATTGGCTTTCCAGTCTGGCCTCTGCTTTGACCAGGGATTCCCCCAGCCTAACACACTGATCGGCGTAGTCCCGTAGCTTCTCGCTGAGGGCGCTTTCCTTCAAAGAACTTTCCTGCCTCAGTTTGGCCAGCTCGATCTTCTCGAGTTCCAGCTGCAGTTTGGTGTCTTCGCACTTCGAGCACATTTCTGCATATTGTCTGTGCAGTCGATGCACCTCCTGCTCCAGATTTTTTAATGTATTAAGTGCCTCCAGGAGATTCTCGCTGAGGGTTTCCTTTTCCAGCTGCAGGGCGCCAAGAGAAATAGTTAGCTTCTCCACTTGATCCAGCTTCAGGTCATCACTGTGCCTTTGTTGCTCTTGCTCCAAGAGCTGAGCCTGCACAGTAAACTGCAATTGCTCCAACTGGCGTTGCTGCTCTTCATTCTGTGCCTCCAGTTGGGACATGACCATCAGCTCCGATTGAAGCTCGTTCAGTGAATTCTTCAGAGTGGCTATTTCACTGGTCTTGCTGTTGATCTCCTCGTGAAACTTCAGACTATATGTGTGCATAACGTCTATGCTTGTTTCCTTGCTCAACTTCTGCTGATAGTATTGCTTGAGATCCAGGAATTCCTGCTCCTTTAGGGCGAGCAATCGCTCTTGCGTCAGCAATGTATCACTTAGCTCGGCAATGACCTGGCGCAGCTGCTCCCGCTCGGCTGTAACACCGCGCAGGGCAGTTGCTTTCAGTTCCAAATGATACTCGAGCTTGCTCTTCTCGTCCAGCAGCTGCTTACACTTTCCCGTCATGAGTTTGCTTTCCAGCTCCATTCCGGCCAAGGCCTGCTGCAGCTGCAGCAGCTTTTCGTCGTGCTCCAGACTCAGCCTTTGTATATCCTCCAAAAGCATCTTCTTTTGCTTGCGGAGCACTTCAATCAGCTGGCGCTGGTCCACGAGACGCGCTTCTTGCTGCTGGGCTTCAAAGGAATCCCCACAACTGCCATCTTCGTTCTCAAATATAGACGAATGGAGAGGCAATGGATGACCGAGCTCATGCTGCTTTTCCAGCGATGCACACTTGGCATGCAGTCGCATTGATTCCTGCTGCAGTCTCTGATTCTCCATCAGATATTTGCGCTCCTGGGCATACAGACGCTCCAGCGTCTCCAGGCGACCGTGTTTCTGGGACTTTAGCTCCTGCTTGTACCACTGCTCAGACTTCGCGAGCCGCTCGATTTCGCTGCGCGACTTCAGCAGCTCCTGTCTAACAAGAAACATTGATTTCTCCGGTTCCTGGTCCCGATCGCCGACCCTGCCATCCTGCCATCCCAGCAGCCTGGTTCTGGGGCTGGTTCTGGTTCCCTCATCGCTGGTGCAACTGAAATGGCCAGAGTCGTCTGCCAACGCAGCAGCAGCAGACCCCTCGCAGTCCGAACCCATTGCGGTGCTACGAATATAATATTTTTGGGTGGGTCATATCATGGCCAAAGACGGGTTTTGTGGGCGGACTCTAACCTGATTTGGCTGATGCTGCGGCTGCTGATGGGACGCTTCAGTAGATCTATTTGTACAGTTTTAATAGTAACATGAAATGTAGCTAAGTACAACAGCAAACAATTAATAAAAAACTACATTTCAAGCAAAATAAACACGAAACGCTGAAAACACTCCGTGACCAAACAGCTGATGGCGGGCACAGCGAGTGTGACCAGGCTGAGAGAAGTACGAAAAAATACCAACAGCTTACATTTTCATAATGAAAGCGTGAGAGTAAAAAACAGGAAAATAGAAACCAAAAAAATAATTAGTGCTTTAGTTTAAATTTATATTTGAATATATCTTTTTCAGGCTTTCATCTAACATCTGTACAATATTTACTTATGTAGCTATAAATAGCGGTGACGACACCAGTGCTGCCAAAATTTCAGACTTGAAATAAGCTAGATTCCAAAGACTAAGATGTAAAAAATTTCTAAAACCAAAAATAAATAAGTAACGACAATTTAAGAATACTAATAATACTTATGTATATACCTATGTATATCTCCGCGATCTCTTTAAATTTTGCTCGAACTTGTCATGAGAAATGGGAAAAATATGGAGGGAAAGAAAGAACCTCGACCGCTAGTTATTATGGTCTAATGTCAATTCTTGCACTCTGCTAATGACCCATTTTATTTACATTTTTTAGATTTCTCTTGCTTATCAAACCAACAAAGGCCGGTATATCTCGCTCCACTCCGCCAGAGCACACTGCACCCTTTACTTCAGGTCTTATTTTACGCGCAGCACTACTGAGAGCGCTTTGATGAGAGAGAGAAAAACGAAATATGCTGTTGTACTGAGAAAAATAAGACCCTAAAAGGGAGAGCGTGGCGGGAGTGGACCGCCTTCATATAATTGCATCATGCACCACACGAGAAAGTGTGTGGGGAGCGAATGAGTAATCGCGTGAAATGATAGAAATTGTGATGCATAACACTTGATTTATTTTTGGTAACATAAACGAATTTTACAGAAAAAAAATGTTGCATGGTCCTAAAAAATATATTTAACCTTTTGCCGGCCTGCACCCACATGCTCATAAATTGTTGTTTAGAGTACTGAAGTTGCTTGCGTGCTGGTGTAGGTTTGGTTTGAATCTCCTCCTCTTCGGCGATATCCTTGTCCATCATTTCCATTGCTGCCCATTCCGGTATTACCATTATAATTACCACGCCAGTTACCAGGACCCATACCATTGCCACTCTGGTTATTACCACCATTATATCCGCCACCCATTCCAATCGGTCCTCCCATTCTATTTGGTCCACCCATTCCTCCGGGTCCCATACCATTTCCATATCCTCCTCGTCCGCCCATTCGATTTATTCCGTTTCCTGCACCATTATTACCACAAATACATCCACCGCCCATTCCATTTGGTACTCCCATTCTATTTGGTCCAGCCAATCCGTTCCTTCCGTTACCTCCACCGTTATTACCACCATTATACCCACCGCCCATTCCATACCCAACACCCTCTTGGTTGGCTTCACGTCTCCTACGTTCCAGTGGCACACCTAAAAATCAAGAAATGACAAATGACAATTTATCCCATAGAATCAAATATTTTTACCAACGATAAAAATTTGTTTATTTCTTGCAGTTGGGCAAATCGAGTAAATTTCTATCCATATGAATTGTAGTCATTATAATTGTTATTGCCAGTGTTTGTATAGTTATTGTTATTATTGTAGTTGTTATTGTTATAATTGTTGTAGTCATAGTAGGGTCGAGATGTGGTGTAAGTATTATAGGGATTGTAGGTTGGATAAGCGCCGCTAGGCCCATAATATTGGTTCGCATTGATTCCCACGCCAGGTGACGTCCCCACGCCCATTGGCAGAATGAGTAACGGTTCAACGATTATGTTAGTACCACCCGTCCCCACCGGACCGGCACCAGCCTGCGGAATCATTGGCATCATAGGCATTGGTCCTGCAACGGGCCGTGCTATGTTAATGGGCTGCCCCATATACTGAGACTGTCCAATGGGAGGATAATATACCCGGCCGGGAACTGGAGCATTCATGGGAACTGGACGAGGAGCAGGAATTGGCATAGGCATAGGCATTGGCATTGGCATTGGCATTGGTCCGGGTATTGGCATTGGTATGGGCCTAGGCAATGGGACTTGCCGAGCTGAGCGGTTGTGAAATGTGTGCGATGTCTCTGACTCTGATTTGAATTCATTTTCGGGATCTGTTTTGAATTCCATGTATTCCAGAAAGGCTGGTAAAATGAGGAACAAAAAAAGAGATTGAGACATGTCAGACAAAAATGTTTGGAAGTAATATATTGTCCTAAGTGGAACTGCCCGAAAATGGTAGGTTTATATTATAATAGTAAGAATTGTAGCTGGGCACGGACGGATTATAGAAATATGAAGACGATCCCCGCACAGATCGCCTTTCGTAGCTCAGATACGATGGATAAGTAAGACCCACTGAGAAATAGAGTTGGGGCTGGCGTTGAGGTTGTCGTATGAGCCTAGGTTGTGGTTGAATCGCTGACTGGGGAAGAGCTTGACGCGGTTGCTGGACAGGAATGGGATACGGCGGTGGTAGCCCGGCAAGTGGCGGAGGTGGAGGTGGCGGAGGTGGAGGAGCTGGAAACCACTGAGGCGTACGCCGAAGTCGGTGTAGAGCTGGTGGGAAGAAGAATACAAATACGGACCCAGTTTAGCCTGCAAGCGAGAGGTAAAACAAGTAGTTGTTGGTCGATGAGGCGGGCCTGGTGGATCGGGCTAGGGGATACCCATATTGACCGTAGGGACTCTGAGGTCCTCTGGGATAGCAATTGTAGTAGCAAGGTGGGGTGGGTGGCACTAGTTGGGGAACATTCGCTGCTCTTGCCTGGGGATAGGGGGGCAATCCAATGCCCGTAGAGACGGAACCAGGCACGTTATTGCGGAGCGGATAGTTACAGTTATACGGATAGTAGGGACTAACAGTGCAGGGCGGATACTGTCCCAGGCCCCTGTTTGGTAGCTGGGACTGCTGAGGTCCATCTTGTACAATGACCAGAACGTTGGCCTGTCGCTGTCGTTCGAGAGTGGAGGATGAATCTATGTTTTCGTAATCGTTCAGCAGCTCAAAGTCATTGTCCCTGTCCGGCCTGATTGTCGATCGGTTTGGTTGGGTGCGGGTGGTGCTCTTGATCGTGCTGGTGAGTGTGGTGATGCTACTGCGAGTGTTGGCTATGGTCTGTGTGGTATCGATCGTGAAATCGTTTGTCTTCTGATCTGAAACGGGCCAGTGCCTGAATGTGACCGAGGGATGTAAATGGAGACTAATTTTGAACGAACCTGCACTCATTTGCTTCTGCTCCGCCTCCTCACACACTGGATATTGTCCGCATTGATCGCCCTCAAGCTCATCTGGAGCATTGCAGGGAGCTCTGGAGATGATGCATCTCTCTCCCGGAGCACATGCAATATCCCGACAATCGCGTCCAAATTCTATTTGATTAAGGGGAATATTTGAATGAATATTGAATATTTTACTGAGCTTCCCCTCAGAACTTACTCCTGTACGCATGGACATCGGCAGCTATAACCAGGATAGTAAGGAGTACGCAACACCTAACGATTCCTTTCATTCTAAAATCTATTGTAGACTAACAGCACGCTGATGGGATCTCTCTCTGAGTTATCCATACCAAGTGCTATGGACTTTATGCCATTTCGAATTTCATGGTTGAAAAGCTTTCATAATTACAGCTCATAAGTTAATGTACTAAATGAAAATATTACATTAAATTTCTTTGATTGATTAAACTAACTTGTGTGATAGTCATGGACTATTTGCAAACGCATATTTGAAGGCAGTTAAATTGTATTCATATACTGGGCCATTTTGAAATAAATTAACACATTAAGCGGCATTGAACTTTGTCTTCCTAGAAGTTTACTATACGCTTGAGCCTGTACAGAACAATTTGTTATCTTTACCCTCCGTGGACTCAATTGGGGCTGTTCTAGACATTTTTCTACTTACGAAAGTCAGTTAAAAATATGGTATTGATTAGATTTGCTTGGCCAACTTCGATCTCCAACTTAACCTAAAAATGTACCAGGTATGAAAACTGGAATATGTATAAATAGTAGCCTGGAAAAATCGAACAAAAGCATAGAAACATTCAGGTAGGGCACATATTCTCGGAAATATTCATTAAGTCCCCAGGCCTCGGGTGCGAAACATCTAAATTCTCCGTGCTTTTCTTTTAGGAAACAAAAATTTTATACAAAAAAACAAAACAAAATAAAACAGAAAGCCGGACTATCAAAAAAAAATATAATCAAGAATACACCAACAGTTAACAGTTAAAAAAATGTCAAATTAGCCATCCAAACCCACATTCACCCACCCCTCCCAATTTCCTTTTTTTCGATACGGATATAAAACAAAGAAGACGTGGCAAAAGAAGAAAGTCACCTGCTGCTGACTTGCTCTAACAAATACACAGGTAAGTAATTACGCATTTCAATCGGTAGTTATATAACTAATCATTTGCTTCAGTTTTTTTTTATTTTATTCGAATGCATGATGGAACCGGCAAAAATGCAACGGAGATTGGCATCCTGACCTGTGTTGTTCCCAGAAGACATTGTTGCATGCATGAAGAGCCAAAAAGATGGCCACATTTCAAGGCCACCATACGATGGGGCCCCGTAGATTCCCAGTTTTCGTGGCAAATTACACAATTGGGCACGAGCAGTCCTTCGGTTTGGGAGGGACTCGCTTGGGACTGCTCTACCATCTGCATTATAGTCTCATACGATTGGGTCTGCTCATCCAGTTTTTCTTGTAGTCTCGCACCGTTGGACATCTGCTCTTTCAGCTCCATTTTTAGCTTCTCATTTTCTGCGGCAAGTTCCCGGCTTTTTGAGGTCAGATCCCGACTTTCAAGGCGCTCCTGGATAAGCACTTCCGGGAACTTGCCGCAGAAAATGAGAAGCTAAAAATGGAGCTGAAAGAGCAGATGTCCAACGGTGCGAGACTACAAGAAAAACTGGATGAGCAGACCCAATCGTATGAGACTATAATACAGATGGTAGAGCAGTCCCAAGCGAGTCCCTCCCAAACCGAAGGACTGCTCGTGCCCAATTGTGTAATTTGCCACGAAAACTGGGAATCTACGGGGCCCCATCGTATGGTGGCCTTGAAATGTGGCCATCTTTTTGGCTCTTCATGCATTCAACAATGTCAGTTAAAAATATGGTATTGATTAGATTTGCTTGGCCAACTTCGATCTCCAACTTAACCTAAAAATGTACCAGGTATGAAAACTGGAATATGTATAAATAGTAGCCTGGAAAAATCGAACAAAAGCATAGAAACATTCAGGTAGGGCACATATTCTCGGAAATATTCATTAAGTCCCCAGGCCTCGGGTGCGAAACATCTAAATTCTCCGTGCTTTTCTTTTGGGAAACAAAAATTTTATACAAAAAAACAAAACAAAATAAAACAGAAAGCCGGACTATCAAAAAAAATATAATCAAGAATACACCAACAGTTAACAGTTAAAAAAATGTCAAATTAGCCATCCAAACCCACATTCACCCACCCCTCCCAATTTCCTTTTTTTCGATACGGATATAAAACAAAGAAGACGTGGCAAAAGAAGAAAGTCACCTGCTGCTGACTTGCTCTAACAAATACACAGGTAAGTAATTACGCATTTCAATCGGTAGTTATATAACTAATCATTTGCTTCCGTTTTTTTTTATTTTCTTATTCGAATGCAGGATGGAACCGGCAAAAATGCAACGGAGATTGGCATCCTGACCAATGGTACTCAACGAATACAGGAAATGTAACCAACCACACTACGCCACATCTCACTCGGTGTAAGAGTTGGAAATCAATCTATTTTGATTGGTAATTATATGGATTAAACCTTCCACTGTTTTCGATTTACAGAAGAAAGGCTCTGCTCCTGATGGTACTGACGTTCGACGCTTTAGAGGTGGGCTCGGATGTTCGCAGATCGCATCAACACAATTATAATTATATATTATTTTATATCCTTACGGTTACTAGTTAGTATCATTAAACAGTTATTTTAACTATTATTAACTATTTTCAATTGTTTTCTTTGATTTATGCGAATCCCTTGTAGTCCCTTTTCAGCTGTAAGCTGGGAAGATCCACAATCCCCACCTGGATTCCTCTCTGCATCTGCAAACATCTCTGCAAATAATATTCCTTTCGGGGTATAAACACATTTCAATAAAATTTATTTCAAGTGACAGGCAGACTTTTCCTAGCCTCCTACCTCCTCCTTTCTTCGTTTGAAAAATGTAACAAAAATATGTACAAAAAAAAATAGCAAGAGAAAGAGCGACATGAAAATTTACATATACAAAAATTCTAATTATACAAGCCAAGATTACAGCACTGGACGTCACCCTGTTCGGGATGCTCGGAGTACCCCCAATGCTGTTTGGTGTTTTAAGTATTATTTTGGTATTTCCAGTGCACGGGCACACTGAGCTGAAGAAACCATCACAAAAACATGAAAACTTATTAGAAATTTGGAATCCCATCGAAAACTCTCGTTAAAGATCCTGGCAAGGCAAGGTGCGTCCAAATTGAGATCGTAGAATGTTCGATAGCCATGCACTGAGTGGATAGCGAAGCCCAATGCGCGTGCGGCATGTGTAAATAGCCTCCCACCATTTTGTGCAATTGCGTCGTGTTACAAAACTTTGGCCCTGGCCAAACCCAACAACAACAAGAGCGACGAGTACTATGTGCAGTGTGGCCAACGACAAGGCATTGAAGGTAGCTGCGACCCCTGACGATGACGAATCCTTCATTATCTACCATGACGGCAAGGCCCTGCAACTCCATTGGAAGGGAGTGCCGCCACTGACACGACCGCCCGCATTGCGAATCTGTCGAATAGGCGATGCTGACCGTGGCGGGGTGCTCCTGTTGACAACGGACCACTCCCTCTACTCGGCCCAGTTGCAGTCAAACAGGAGCTCGTTGGATCTCACCCTTCTGCGCACGGACGTTGCCGATGTGGACTACTGCAGTGGCAGCCTGGAGCTGTTCGTGGTGCTCACCAATGGCTCGGTGCAGCGCCAACTCATCACAGGCCTCGGGCTGGGCAGGGACGTGCACCACCCGCATGCCTGGCAGACGCTCAGCTTCGATCCTTTAGAAATTCTCGACGAGGGCGTCCGAATACGTCGTGTGTGCTGCTCTGCCCAGGGAGTGGTCTTCGTGAGCGCCAGCGGCGAGACATATGTGATGGGCAGTTGCGGGGAGGTCTTCAAGGCGGAGCTTCAGCCCCGGCACATGCGTCTCTACGAAGAAGGAAAGGAGCTGCTGGATTTGGCAGCGGGAAATGAGCATTTCGTGATGCTGGTGGCCCCCTACAACCTGGCTGATGATGTGCTGCAATTGCCGGGGGCAAGCAAAGAGGAGCCCGAAGACGATCGCGCCTCCGTCAAGTCGCTGAGCAGCGAAAACTCTGTGCGGAGCTTTGCCGCAAACACGAGGCACTTACTTCACCAGGGATATGCCCTGCTGCACACCCAGCTCTTCACATTCGGAGCCTCTAACAACGGGCTGCTTGGAACGGGGGACCACATCCGGCGAGCCAATGTCGCCCGGCTGCAGAAACTGGACAGTATGGGTGTGTGCAGCATAGCGGCGGGGCTGGAGCACACGGTGGCACGCACCCTGGACGGCAGGCTCTACCACTGGGGCCTGAACACTCACGCGCAGCTGGGCGAGGATGTAAGCGCTCCTAAGGAGATTACCATAGCGGATCAGGCAGCTGCGTTACCCCTGGAACAAAACTCTGCACTGGAGGCCACCTGTGGCGACTACCACACTCTGCTACTGAATGCGTCTGGACAAATACAGTCGCTGCAACCGCCTCCTCCAATGCGACACCTGCAACAGTCCAGCACCTACGCCCAAACCCTGCTCCAGCTGCAGTTGGGTGCGGCGTGGCCACACCAGTTGCGTCTTCTGATGTGCTCAGGCGGGTATACTCTGCATAATCAACGTCAGTTCCAGCGGCACTACCACTACTACCTAAGCCACCTCCAGTCGCAGCTCCAGCTGCTGCTGAAGCACCGCCAGGCCGTCCAAACTCTTCAAATCTGGCAGCAGCAATCCTCACTGGACGCTCTCAGGGCTCTTGGTCCGCTGCTGGTGAACTGGGAGCGCATGCTCTGCCTGCTGGTGGCCACACTACATTCCTTGGAGGGATTTTACCGGGCGGACTTTGTCCAGCCTGCCGATCTGCTTTTCATCTGCTACCACAAGGAATACATTGAGCTCTTCGAGGGCTACACCAAGGCCTACTGCGACGTGTACTCGGTGAACGGATTCGGCGAGGCGGTGGCCTCGATTGCCAGCCTCAGCAGTCCCCTCGCGGAGCTAAACGAGGAAAGTTATGTGACGCGGCTGTTCCAGCAGCCCTTCAGCATCCACCAACTGTTCGGGCAGTTCATGGAGCTGCTCGTAAAGACGCAGTCCGAGTATAATGAGCATCGCCTGGCCTGGACGGAGTTCGCGCGGCATTGCTGTATTAGCCAGGAGCTGGCTGTGAACACCAAAGATTTCTGGAACAGCAACGATCGCAATCCACGGATTGTGCAGTTCAGACGCAGCCAGCGACGTGTGATCCTCACCTCCGCTCTGGTTCCCCTTAAGCTAGTCAACTCGGGCCTCAGCATGACCAGCAACAGCTTCATCCTCTTCTCCGACTTCCTCTGCCAGGTGGGAGGAAACTCGCTGTACTCCTATCCGCTGACCACACTATGGGTGTGGTCGGAGGGCGATACTGGCCTGAGGTTGACCACACCCGAGAAGAGCTTTCTTGTGGCCACACGCTCCCAGGAGATGCGCAAGGTGTGGCTAGATCAGCTGCAGTCGAGCATTGTGGCGGCTCTAGGTAGACCTCTGGGCAGTCCCGTGCCCAGTGCCCGCTCCACGGGCTACGAGTACAGTCGCGAGCATCCGAAGTACGCCAGAGTGAAGGCGTGTGGCACTTGGAGGAAGGGAGTGCTTCATGGCAACTGCTATCTGGAGTATCCCGATGGCAGTGTATATTGCGGCGAAGTCAGTCAGGGAATAATAGAAGGTGCGTTTCAATGCATTCTTGTGTATGCTCTATAACCTATAACCAACCTCATTTTCTCTGTAGGTTACGGCAAAATGGTGATTCCTTCGACGGGTCTCTATGTGGGCCATTTCAAGGGCAGCCGCTTCCATGGCCATGGCCTGTACGAGATCCACTGCAAGGACTCGCACGAAAGCGAGATCTACGAGGGCAACTTCTGCGAGGGCCTCTTCCACGGGCATGGGATGATGCGCAACAACCGTTACATCTACGTGGGCGAGTACCAGGCCAACACCCGCTGTGGCTATGGCGTCATGGAGGACCTGATCAGTGGGGATAAGTACATGGGCATGTTTGCGGACAACAAGCGCGTGGGCATCGGAAGCTGCATCACGAATCGAGGCGACTACTTCGAGGGCAGCTTTGCCGGCGACGATCTGGTGGGTAGTGGGGTAGCGATCTTCGAGAACGACTACTACTACGAGGGTGAGCTTTCGTTGAACGGGCCAAATGGCCGAGGAGAGTACTACATGCCCAGCGGGGATGCGGGCATTGGGGGGGCATCAGCGATGGGGTCCAGCGAGGAGAACGACGACAACTACGAGCTTATTGGCAACAAGATGTTTGGCCAGCTCAGCGGCAGCTGGGAGACTGTGCGCGTGCAAGCTGGAGAGCTTGTGCTGAACCGACGCTTTCCAAAGTACCCCAGGTGAGTCCTTGAGTCCTTGTGGCCCCACCACACCTTTTGTAAAACTTGCTTCGTTGCTTAGTTCCCTGGGCCGACAAGTCGTGGATCACAATCGCAAGTGGCGCTCCTTGTTCCAGAACTTTGAATCTGATCTGGCCAGTTGCACGGCCAACACAAGCTCTGGATCCGCCCTCGCATCTATGGTTGGCAGCACACTCAAAAAACCAGCAAAACCCTCGCTCAGCACGGCCCAGCTCTGGAACTGCATAGGCGTGTACATGAGCAAGCAGCGGGCACGGGAGGGGTCCAAGCCGGGAAACTATTTCAACAATATTTTGCTCAGCCTGCCGCTGCCGCAGAAATCGCCATCCCCAGTGGCCAAGGCCAGGACAACGACGACTGCCTTGACCAAGCTTCATGCAGAGGCGGCTTCAGCACTGGACTTTCTCGGATTTCCGCCGCGCCGCATTCACTCGCAGGAAGCGCTGAACAGCAAGCAGAGCGGCCTGCAGCGCGCTGACAGCTTGCTCTCCATGGGCCACAACTCCAGCAGGGACTTGGACACAAGCAGCTTGGCCAGCTTACAGCTGGATCGCAGTCTCCTGAACAGAAGCTTCAACGGGGATGGTCGTGAGTCTAGTCCACTCAACGAGAGCTTTGGTAGCATGACCCACAGCACCAACAACAACAATAACGTTTCCAAGCATACCAGCAATGGCAGTGATTGCTCCATAACCTCGACCAACTCCTCGACGAGTGCCACGCTGGAACAGGTGCCCAGTTTTGGCATGGCCTCGACTCTAACCGAGCAGGATGTCGCATCCATTCGCGTGTACCTGGAGCAAGCATTCAAGGATCGCCACCATCCACTGCACGCCCTGAACGAACGGATTGCCAACTGTTTCCACTACTCCTACGGGTATTGGAAGGTCAAACCCACACCGATCCTGGCCAAGCAGGCCATGCGCGAATGGGAATCAATCTCCCGACGCATTTATCGCTTCGTGCGAAAAATGTTTCCAGCCCTCCCCGAGGACTATTGCCATTTGGAGGGCAGCAGAGAGGTGATCTCGCACATTACTCTGCTGTATCCGCTGGTGCTCTCGGAGGGCATTTACTCCACCCTTTTTGTTTTGTATGCTAACAAATACAGCCGCAAGGACGAGATGTACAGGCAGAACTTAAATCATGCCGAAAAACTAAACGACCAAGAACTTGTGCACCTGATGGGCCATGAGAGGTGAGAGTATATACTTTTATATGCTTATATATATATATATATATATATATATATATACTTATATATTGCTCATTACTTTATTGCAGTTTCCTACACACTGTGATGCTGGACCCCAAGTTTGAGGAGTCTGTGCAGACCTTGAAGCAACTGCAGGAGAAGTTCAGTCCCCAGGAAATGTTGACTGTGATACAGCGCAGCACGCAGCTGCTGACAGAGGCGTACGAGCATGCCATGTCAGGTGAGCATCCTAGCTAGATCGCAGCCCAGCTTTGATCATTGAGACCCATTTTATCTACTTGCAGCCAATGCTGCCCAGCTCAATGCGGACAATATGATACCGCTCACAATGCTCACCATGCTGCGTGCAGCCGTGCCCCATTTGGGTGCGGAGTTGGCCCTGCTGGACGACCTGACGGGTGGACCGAATTTCCAGGCCGAAATGAACGGGATGGCGGGCTATTGCTACACTACTCTAAAGGCTGCCTACGAGCATGTGACCCTAAAGGCTCTGCAAAACACGCCCTGAGTCCCAGACAAGGCCATGGTGTTATATATGGAAATGATTATCAAAAATTATGATTCGGAAATGTTCAATATCGAATGGGAATATCTATGTGAAGCTTTAGAGCATCCAATTGTTAAACGGACCTTACATGATGTACGATTGGAGCCCTCATATTATCTGTATATAGTATATGTACTTCTTGGACGAACCTTGTGCAAACACCCCTCATAGGCTTACGAATGTTATTTATATACATATATATGTACGGTCCAGTGCGTGTGTGGATGGACGATCGCCTGTCGATCAGTGTAGCAAAAGTGTATCTATATCTGTTTCATATATTCTAAGCAAAACAAACCTTAAACATTCCGATTATTTACCAGAACAAATAAATTATATAAATTTAATGGCTCTTATTTGCCCGCATCAGCACCCTCACCCTCACCCACATAGCAATCTTTTGGAGCTTGCTTCGTGGAGAACATGCTGGCGGACATGTGCTCGGGAAAGTGAGACTTGTCAAATTTATAGATAATATACTTTTCCGGAAAGGTGGTCCCCTCCTCGTTGCTGTACACCAAGATCACATGGTCATGCTGCCGGGCGATCTTACGTTTGGCCAAATAGGCCAAAGCATAGACGGCCTTGCGGAAAATGCTTTGACGGTGTGTGTGGAATTGTTTGGTGCGGAACGAGAGCATGGTCACGTTGTAGTATAGGGACACGTAGTCCTCCGCAGAGCGCATGTGGCTGACAAAGATGATGGGCGCCTCTGGCCGGAAGTGGGCAATCTTCTGCACCATGCGCGTCGTCACACCAATGACAACAATCGCCACAGCATGCGCCTCCATGGAAGCGGTGACCACTGCCCGGGCCAAACCGTCAGCGCCAGTATGCGACTTGTCGCAGTAGGGCACCTTGGCCAGAGCCTCGGGCGGGATCTTCTCGAAGATGGCGTTCTGCAGAAAGCTGAAGTAGAATGCCTGCTCTGTCTTGTGGCCTTTGACCAGGTACTTGTCCGGATAGTAAAAGGTGTAGTAGTAGTGGTCGGGGTCGATCCGAAGCTTCTTCTCATAGATCATCTCGGGATCGAAGATGATCGGCTTCTTGGCCGCGTGGACCAACTGCAAGAAGCACTCGGCATCTGGACAGAGGTGCATGACATCGGGAACTATTTCGGGCTCGGCAAGTTCCATAAGGAAGCCATCATACCGCTTAGCGGCCCAGTTCAGTTCGCCATCGCATCCCTTGATCTCGTTGAGCACCACCCGGGCATAGATACGCAGATTCTCGCACTGAATTATTCGCATGCACTGCTCCAGATTATCGAGGTACTTGACGGTGCCAACGATGTCGGAAACTACCACATTGATTCCCGTCTCGCGGGCAAATGTCAGATCCTCCAGTTCCTCGTACGATACCCGAAATTTGGAGCAGCGTTTTGGGAACAGAACGGGCATATATGAGCCCAGCATTCCTCCGCGGACTACACAACAGCTGAGGTGATCTGGATGCACGGTGCGCACCACCAACTGGATCTCGTTGCCGATGAGGATGAAGTCATACTCCACGACATCGCACAGCAGGAAGCGGGCGTTCACATATATCATGAACGACGAAGAGCAGTCGGAGAACTGCCGGTCGACGGTCAGTGTAAGCCTGTAGCCTTCCTTCAGCTCCACGCAGCTGTTGTCGCCCTTGAACGGTTGTGTGTTCAGGTAGCCCGTGTACTGAAAGCGCGGCGAGAGCTTCACGAAAAGGGTGGAGACTACTGGGAAGCCGTACTCCTTGGACACGCTGATCTCTGCCTCGCGCAGCTTCACGATCAGCGACTGATTGTCGCGCTGGGTGCCCACGAACAGATCCAGCACAAAGCACCGGACCCCATTACCTAAAAAAAGGGGAAATCCATCATACGGGTATGGGTATGGGTACCCCAGGCTACTCACGGAGTAAGGTCTTGAGGTCCTGATCGCAACCAAGCATTTTGGACAGCTGGACGCATTTGTGACTTTCGTTGGAGTCAGGGCCATGGCGCGTGGTCAATAACTCGAAGCCGGAAAAGTGGCTATGCCAGCGATCATCCTCCTGGCACTGCCAGACGTCGCAGAGATCCTCGCTCAGCTCCTCTCCACCGAACTCATCCTCCCCAATCGACATGTTTGGGAGCGAGAACTTAGAGTTCATGAGATGCAATTCGTTGCGATTGTAGTTAATGCTGCCATCCTCGTCGTGGCCCAGCAGGTTAAAGAACGTCTCGCGACGCTGCAGGTCGGCCAGCAGCTCCTTGCCCCGAAGCACCTTCTCCACATCTACGGCGATGACCTTAAGGCGGGTGAAAATTTTGTCGATGGCAGTCTCAATAGTAGGCGCCGCAGACTCCACATATTCCTCAAGGTCCCCCATTATAAAATTTAAAAAATAAAATAACTACGAATATGTAATTGAAAATAAACAATTTTATACTGTCGGATCAGATATTATCCTAGCAGGGTTAGTCCAGAACTATGTTTTACTTTTGTGTTCCTGATCGTATTACAGGGTCTCGGCAAATTCTGTTCCTATGGCAGCTAAGTACATGAAACTGAGATTTCTCAAATTATCCTCAATCAAAACTTGAGGCATGATCCCACTGATCCAATCTTGATCTGACCACTGATCTCCCAAACCACGTTTAAATCCACGCCGTGTTTCGATGTGTGTTTTCCTACTCTTTGCCCCCTAGGAATTTTCCAATTTTTCGTAAACTTTTCCACTAATAAAATTAGTTCGAGGCGCAGGTAACTTTATTTTGTTACTGCCGCTGTATTTCATTTCGAATTTTCGGTTTTTGTTATTTATTTGCCTGTTTTTCCCGCAGGCGAAAATGTTAAATATAGCACCGAGCGTCAAGTGAAATGTTTACAATGTGAGAGAAAGGTAAATGGAAACGGACGGCCAGGGACGGTTGAGGAGGCGGAGGAGGAGGAGGAGGAGGAGGAGGAATAGGGCGCAGCTAGCGGGTCCTAACTAAGCGTTTTAGAATCTTTTTAGAATCTTGTTTCCAACTGGCACGGCACTTGAGCAGCCATCCCCTATCCCCATCCTATCCGCGAGCACCCGAAACATCATGGAGTTCCGACCCGAAATGGGAGAGGGCAGCGGAAAACAGAAGGAAAAAAGAACATCCAAAAACATAAACATCCAGGAATGTTTAGAGAATAAAAATGTTCATATTCGAAGCGAGTTTTCATCTTTTCTTTTCTTTTCTTTTTTGTTTTTGTTGTTGTTGTTGTTTTGTTCCCCCGCATTTTCCTCTCTCTGTTGTTTATTTTCACTCGCCAACTGACAGATACTCGTGCTGTGCTCGTATACTGGCTGACTGAGGCCCGGCCCCGAGTGGAATCGGGACTGGGAATCGTACTGGATGGGAGAGTGGAGGATCGTGTAGAGACTGAGATGAGAGGTGCTGACTGGATGCTGACTAGATGACTGGGTGTGGCCGCAGCCATGTTTAGACTAAGCAACCGATCGCGATCGTTGAATTACGAGTATAATCGCAGAACTTCCTCTGCTCAAATCACTCGAGTGCGAAAAATCGCTTGAACTTTGATGCTGAACTGCACTCATCGATCCTCCTCCGTCCATTCTCCGTACAATTAATTTTCCCCCCTTTATTTTTTTCCGATTTTAGAAACATTTTTCTATGCCAGAGGGTGGCGTGGGTCGGTGGGTGGATGGGTGGATGGTTGGATGGATGGATGGAATGGGATGGGATTGGGATGGGGTGGGAAAGGGGGAGGGGGAGGGGGACGATGCTGCAGCACTCTGCCGAGGTGTGGGGCTCGTGGGGCTGCCCATCTGCTGCCACTGAGCAGAAACATAAATTGCCTGGCTCCTTCGCTCAGATCGTGTGCCTCCCCTGCACTTGAGTATACATCTTCCTCTCCCTCTCTCTCTCTCTCTCTCTCTGTCCATTTGTATGGCGCCCTCTCTCTCTCTCTGTTTCTATTCGACTCGCTCGCACGGCCATTCATTTCGTGAATAGAATTTTCGAAATGTCTTTGAGTTTTCAAAATTTTGGAGCGTAGGTGCAGTGCGTCTCGAGGCATCAGCGAGTACGGTTCACTTTTCGCTAAATGTACAAACGCTCGGTAAAAGAGAATAAAGTCAAAAATCAAATCCACCTGCATACATTTTTTTTATCAGTTAAAAAGTTCATATCCAAATTAAATTCAATCAACCTGAATCTGAGTCTAAGTTATACATACATATATGAAGTGTTCCCTTTGGACCAGGGAAAGTGACAGGAACAGGAACAGGAACAGTGAAAGGAACAGGATCAGTCGGCAGCCTGCCTGGCGGAAGTGGGCGGAAAATTTCCAACTGTTGCCAAGTCAGCCCACACACACACACGCACACGCACACACACACACACACACACACACAGCCACTCACCCACAACCACAACCACACGCATAGCGTTGATCATTTTTCATCTTTCCAATATCCCACTCGACTGGCAAAATATTCGGTTTTTGGCTTTTGGCTAAAAATATTTAAAAATCCAAAAATCCACTCGTGTCTATGGCGAATGCCACTCCGCTCTTGCTGCTGCGGCTGCCTGTTTTTCATAATTTTCAGTTTTATTTATTTATCCTATACATACATACATATGTATAGGATACCCATACGTCCGTCTCTCTGACAGTCTCTCACGCTGCGTGTGTGTGTGCGTGTGTGTTTTTTTTTTTTCTTTCTTTCTGCTGGCAACTGTCGAAAGTTTTTGCGCTTTTCGCATTGCCCATTTCATTTGGCATGTCGTCATTTTTGTTTATTCCACCGCCAGCACCACACCTTACCACACCGCACCGCACCGCACCAGCCCAAGCCAATCCAATCACTGCCCAAGCTCCTTGCTCCCGGCTCCCGGCACCCTGCTACCCCTGGCCAGCTTCCGCACCAGCCACCACCCTTGGCCATGCATTTTCCTCACGAATTTCCCCACTTATTCGCGGCCTTTGTCTTGGGGAATATTCTGGAGTAGGTGGATGCTGCTCTTAATTGCCAGCCTCGTGAAACAAATCACAATTTAATAGGCATCCCATTCCCCAGCCCAGTGGTTTACAACTTCCTTGCTTAGATATCTTTATAAATACATACAGACTACACACACTATATGTGCAGACTATACATACCTACGAATCTATAGAGAAAAAAGCGCACAGAGGCCTACTCGTTCGTACATTTGGCATGGGGAGACAGCTGTGTGCATTGGCAGATGCCATCAGCATCGGCATCGACATCGGCATGGGCATCATCCTCATCCTCATCATCATCATCATCAACATCGTCCGTCCCAGCGCGTATGTGGGGGAAGTCCATAAAAAAAGAAACCAAACCAGCACACAGTTATAAAAATAAAACTATTTTCGTATGGCATGTGCATATAGACCCTCGATCATTAGACGGCAGCGATGATCAGCAGCAGCCGCCGCCTCTTGGCACAGTTTTCCAGAGCACCGATTGGTCCATAAATCAATCGAAGCAAATTAAATTAATTCAATTTCTAAACACGCTGAAGCAAAAGAACCGACCTCCTCCTTGTAGTGCCATGTGTTCAAAGCAGTCCGAGGTTTTCTGCAGCTAAATATGCACATATGTACATGTGTATTTTGTGCGAAATACAAAGTTTAAAATTCTAGTCGATTTGTCTTTTTCCGCTTACTGGCGTTTTATTCGATCAACGACAGGAAAGGGAAAAAGGCGTATTCACTATGAGTTTATCCAGCAAACAACCAACTGAATCAAGCAATATCAGAGGTGAGTACAGCCCCATCATATCTACATATCTTTGAAAAAGTTCCCTTGGGGACATATTTTATCTAGCTAATCAAAGTCAACAGCTCCAACGATGCATTCGACTCATTTAGCGGCCCATTTACGAACATTATCATCAGAATTTCACAATTTTCCCTTTCATTTATTCGAGCGCACATACCTATATATGTACATATGTATGCAAAGAGAAGAGAGATTGTCGACAAATGGACATGAGTAGTGCCAGAATCAAGATTATTCTCCCACGATTTTGATATATGTAAATGTCAAGTTTTGTCCAAATTTTGGGAAATACTTTACATAATTATAACATTTCCTGCAACATTATAATTAGGTACTATAACTATGTACTACACTCTACAGATACCTTGCCCGAATACCAGTATGTATACGATGCAGTGACTAATTTCCTAAAATATACAAAAATAATCTATACATTCTGCAAACACAAACATTCGATTTCGGCACTTGAATTCCAAAAAATTCCCAATACTTATGATTTCTGTGGTTGTTCCAGCAGCACACTATTCGATCAAAAAAGGCCAACTGAACCTAAATTTGGAAACATTCTCACAACTATACGAGTATTGTTCAATGTACATACTCGTATCTTTCCGCCTATTCGAATACGCAAATGTACGCAATTGCGCAAAATGTACTCCGAATTCTTCGCGTTCGATTAATAATTATTAATTATTTCACAACCACAACAAAGAAATATGTATGCAAATCTGATTCCAAAAACTTGCCAGATATTGCCGGTATAGGGAAATCGGACAAATTGCTTCACCCTCGGCGGAACAAATTCAGATCCGAATCGGGGCATTCTTCGGTATTTCTGTAGCATTTCAAATGAAACGAAAATTAAATGTAAAATTTATTGTTGCATAAACAAAATGCCAAGAAACCGTATCCAAAATCGAACGATGCGTATGTGGCACCTTTAAGTATTTTGTAGCTGCCCCTTCCATTCCTCCACCCTCCACCCTCCTCCCAATGCCCCACCCTATCCCCACGCTATCCACCTCCCATCTCCCATATGCCGCCGGCAACATCTTCATTTGACCGGCTGCGGCTGCTGCTGCTCCTGCTGATGCTTCGGCCTCTGCTCTGGGCTCTGGGCTGTGGGCTGTGGCGGCTATGTAGAACAAATACAATATGGAAGGCTGGAGGAGAATGGAGAATTTAGTGCTGCCTCATGCCCAGTGGCCAAAAATAACATCAATGGGGGCACGAAACGAGGCACAAAACATGTCGAGGGTGGGAGACCAAGACTGAACGGATGGGATGTGATGGGGTGGGGTGGGGAGGGTAGGGACGCCGTGTGTTTGCTTTGTTTATAGTTTTCTTGTAAACAATTGCGGATGGGAGAACCAAATCTCCGGCATGTTCGAGAAAAATCAGCTCTGGATAATGCCCAAAATCAAAACGATCGAATTCAAAATCGGACTGAACCAAAAGTGCAGAGTGGGGTCCAGCCGCCTCACCCCCAATCGACCTCCTCTGCGCTGCGCTGATCATCGGCATGGACCGCAACTTATGTATGTATGTATGTATGTATGTATGTATGTATGTATGTATGTATGTATGTATGTATGTATGATGTACATGGCGTCGAGTGTAGGATGAACAAGTGCATGGGCTGCCGGAGAGAAGAACAATAAGAGCCTGTGCCCAGATCGGGAATAAATTAAGCGGCACAAATTGCAGCAGAAATTTTGGTTTAGGATCGGAATCGGGGGCGGGGCGGGGGCGGGTGAATAAGAATGCAATGGGAGATGGGTCTGATCTTTAATTAATTCTTAAAACGGGTTTCAAGTAAATGTTTTGCAAATTCATATTGTACGAGTACGAGTACGAGTATGCACAGGTACATATGTATATGGATATTGGTCAATAACCGGTAAGCAGGGCAGCGCCAATTTTTCGGCAATATAAAGAGGTGTCTGTGCTGGACACGACTCAAATCAAGATCAGCTTCCCATCCAGACAGCAACATGTTCAAGATTGTAAGTATCGCCATCGGCCCAGAGATGCCATCTCGCCTCACCTCCAAGGATTACCGCATCTGATGGTCTCCATCTCCACCACAGCTCATCGTCTCGTTGGCCCTCTGCCTGGCGGCGGCTGTTTTGGCTGCTCCACTGGATCATGTCATTTCCAGCACCCAACCACCCGTGGCCATTCTGGAATCGTCGAATGAAAAGCACGAGGATGGCTCCTACAACTTCTCCTACCTCTCCGAGGACGGCACCCACCGGCATGAGGAGGCTGTGCTGAGGAATCCGGGCACGGACAACGAGTACCTCGAGATAAGCGGCTCCTACTCCTACTTTGATGCCAATGGCCAGGAAGTGACCGTCAACTACAAGGCCGACGACCATGGCTTCGTTCCCGAGGGAGGTGCCATATTGCCGCAGATTTCGGTGGCTGCCAAACAGGTCAGCCAGCTGGTGGCCCAGCCCGATCTGGAGTACGCCAAGCCCCCAAAGCCCTAATAAAGTTCTGATACGATCGAATCGAATCGAATCGAATGTTGAGTGTTTTTGATTGATCTATGTGGTTGGTTCTCATGGTTGCCCTAGAAGAATAGAATTTACGGAAGAGAAGAGAGTACGATTGCATCCTCGATTTTTAAAGGGAGGAGCAAAGAACCAGCACAAATCTGTAATGAATTCTTACAACCAGTTTTTCTAGAAGGTTTTTTCGACAGCAACTCAACAAGGGCCTGTTCGTATAAGCTCCGAATATACACTCAAGATCTGGCTCCTAACATCCACAATATTTTCGAGATTGTAAGTATCATAGCGGAGAGCGTCAGCGAGGATTTTCCCATAATTTTCCGATAAGCAACTTTTCGTCTTGGAGTCCAATGGCAGCCTTGGGAAAAACTGGACTATTACCCAGATCGAGAAAATGTGCCAACAGCTACCGTACCGCCAAAGAAAATGACTTGGAATAAAAAAAAGGTTACGTTCTTCATTTAATGCAGAAACAATTTCAACTACAAAATTAATTCTAGAGGATCGGCTCCTTGGCGATCCTGGGGTTCGTATAAGTTAACAGTGCGCTGAACAAATTACAAAAAAAAAATACAAAAAAAAGTACAACTAAGGTAGAGTCTTGAAGTAGGGGATCGGGATCCGGCTGGGAAATTATTATAATACATAAAAGCTCAAAGATTCAATTAAAAAAAATAATGCAATAAATACGAATTGGATTCTGTTATGGGGAGAGGGTTACTTCTTGACGGGCGTGGCCGGGGGCGATCGATAGGAGTTGACCAGGCCGCCGCCAGAATTGGGCTTGCGCGTCTTGAGGCGGGTCTGCAGGGTCTGCAGCAGGCCGGCGAGGACGTCGTGATTGGGGATCTTCTTGGCAAACAGTAGACGCTTCACCGAGTCATCGTACGTGAGCAGAGCCACCATATTCTGGAGCAGGAAGCACTGGCAGTACTCCAGCAAACGATGGGCGTTGTAGACCTGGCAAATGCAATGAATACGGATATCAGTGAGATTCGCTGAGGTGGTGTGCGGTGTGTGGTGTGTGGTGTGTGGTGCTAGAGCTCACCTTGGCATGTATGTACATGGCCACCACATTGTCCACATCGACCATTTCGGAGCAGCGAGCCTCTGTGTACCGGAGCAGTCCCTCCAGCTGGAAGAAGCTGGCCGCAGCCATTAGCTCGAGGACGTCTCCGTGGGCCACATCCAGGGAGCCACAGCCGCCACTGTAGAGGAACTGCATGACCAGCTGGAAGATGTGGTAGCGTATATCGTTGATCTGGACCGTGGGCGTGGAACTGGCATCGCTCAACTTGGAGCTAAGCATGCTCTGGAAGCGCGGCGAGGCTGTGACCAGGACGATCTTGTGCCCATAGAAGATCTTGCCCTCAACCCTGAGAGGAGAAAGGAAGGTATTACCCACTGCAATGGATATAGCGGAGTCCTTGATCTCACCTGAAGGTGACATCGCTCAGTTCCGGGTTGTTCACGAACTTGGGATCTATGCGGGAGCCCTGGACTGGTTGCATCTGCGGCTGCTCCTTCACCGGCTGCAGCGTCTCCCAGCCGAAGCAGGTGGCAAATATGTCCGCCAGCAGCAGGGTGGTGCCCTCGTTCTTGTTTCGGAATATGTTGAACAGCAGCGGCAGGCACTCGCTCACGAACTGAGCGCTGTAGTCGTCCGGGCACACCTGGAGGAAGTCCTGCAGCAGCTGGTCGATAACAGCATCCAGCCGCAGCTCGTGCGCCGCGGACAGGGCGTGCATCCAGCAATGGAGGGTCCAAGGCACACCCAGTTTGCGCAGTTCAATGGTTATGTCTGGAAAGCATACAGATACAGATACAGATAGAGATACTCTGTGTCAACACAATTACATATACATTTCATTAATTCTGAGCTTGTTCTTCATTCAATTAAACAGAAAATTGTGTTTTAAATCGATCAACATAAATCTTGCAGCAATTAAAAATATAAAAATATAAAAATAGGTTGTAAACAAATCTCTCTCAACGGTTTTCGGCCTCATCCGGTTTTAAATTAAATTTGGACCAACTTTGAAACGAGCTTCAGCGGATCAACTACGAACAGTAATGAATATGTATTCATTTGAAATGAGTCATTTGCTCCTGGGACTCGCTTTTTGACCTGCGGTTCCCATCCGTTTCAGATACATATGGTATATATTTGGAAAATTTGGAAAATGATGGAAATGACTTGACTCTTGACTTGACTCACCCAAATGGTTATTCTCGGCACTGTGGTACATGGCCTCCTGGAGTCGCTTGATCTGCGTCTTGTTCAGCAATGGTAGAATGTCCTCGGTATTGGCGTTGGTGGGGACATTGCCTGGACCCCCTCTTACGCTGGCCACATCGCCCTCGGCCAGCATTTCCTCCAGCGAGAGGACATCCCGCGTGCCAGGCAGCACGGGATGGGTGAGCAGCTTGCGCAGGCACGAACGATGCCCGTGGGCGGCGGCAACGGAGATCGCACAGAAGCAGCCCTTCTGCGCCGATCCCGCAAAGCAGAGGGAGTCCTTCTGCTGGGTGGAGAGGAAGGCATTCGCTCCATGGGCCAGCAGGAGGGCCACGATCTCCAGGTTGCCCGTGCCCGCGGCCAACTGCAACGGCGTCAAGGTACACTTTTCCTCGCTGCTGCGAGCCCCGCCCTCGACCTTGCCGCCCCGCTCTAGCAGGATCCTCAAGGCCACGTAGTTGGCCCGACTGGCGGCAAAGCTCAGGGCCGTCCAGTGCTGCGTGTCCGGCAGGATGGCCGGATGGCCAGGGCTGCCGGCGGGCGGCACCTCCACATTGGGATCGCAGCCGGCGTCCAGGAGCGCGTGCAGGGCCACCTCGTCGTTGCGGATGCTGGCAACCATCAGGGCAGTGAGGCCAGCGCTGTTCTGGGTGTCGTAGCGGGTTGTGGGCGGCAGCAGTTGGGCAGCCTGGGCCAGCAGCTCGGCTCGGCCAGTCAGAAGAAGCTGCAGGGAAGACGGACAGGGATTAGGCATTGCCATGGGGCAGATGTTAGATGTTGTCCATCGCACTCACCTTAAAGGCCACTCCAATGGTGGCTCGCCTGCCCAGCTCTGAGGTGTCCTCGCCAATCCCGATACCAATCCCACTCACCACCGGGGAGCTGGAGCTGCTGTTGCCTGTGCCCGTGCCAGTAGAGCTGCTGGAGCCCGCATTGAAGTGCGTCTTCTTGGTGGGAAGCTCCTCGTCGTGGGCCACGGGGCGGATGGGACAGTCGACGCCCGGGAGCAGGAGGCGGGCCGCCTGCATCACATCATCCTTGTCGATCATCAGAGCGCTGCGATGCTCGGCGTGCGCCGAGGCCACCCTCAACCATTCGGCCAGCGGGGGAAGGACAACGTAGGCACGCTCATAGCACAGCTCCTGGACATGATGGCTGGCCGTGTTGTTGGGCGGTGCTGGGGCGGCTTGGCCGGATCCCGATCCTGATCCGGATCCGGAGGCGGCCAGCAGCTCCGTGTGCTCCAGCTGGGAGCAGCGCATGAAGTAGAAGAGCGCGGCCAGGGCGGAGCCGGAGAGGGCGGCGGCTAGCTGGAACTCCTGCTGGGTGCGCAGGGCCTTCTCCTTCAGCTCCCGGATGCTGCCCACGCAGGTGGCCAGCGAGGAGGCACTGGCCCAGCAGGGCATGGTCAGAGCACCGGAGGCAATGCGTCCCGCATTCAGATGGGCAAAGGGCTGCAGCAGACCCCACACTTCGCCCGAGTTGGCGATGCTCTGGTCGAGGGCGGCCGCCGTGCTGCCGTTGCTGCACTGCAGCATGATCTCCTCGAGGAGATTCTCGACGCCGGCACAGAGATACACTGCGGCATATTCGTGTATAAACTTGCCAAGTCGAGCGTCGGTCATCCAGCGGTAGAAGCGACCGACGGACAGCTGGAGGCCTGCTCGCGAGGATTTGCTCTGCTTCAGCGCACTCTCGCCAGGAACGGCGAACATGGAGCCCGCCCGCATGCAGGCCTTGATACAGGAGTCGGCCAGAGTCGAGCAGAGCACAACCCGGAAGGCGCCGGCCACCTCCTGCTTGGAGCACATTCCCAGTCCCGCCGAGAAGCGCTGGATCTCCCTCGCAATTCTCACCAGAGCCCGCTGCAGCAGGTAGCCCAGTCTGGAGACGACCTCCACGGCCATGTGCTCCGCCTGCTGCTTGCAACGGCCGCCCCTCAGCACCCGAATGATGCACTGCTGGCTCCACGGAGGATGCTGCAGCTCCACCAGGCGGTTGTGCGAGTCCACCCACACGAACTCGTCGGCACTCGTGCTGGTGATCACCGTCTCCAGGGAGGAGTAGCGGCCCAGACGCCTCGCCGGCTCCGAGCTCTCCGATCCCGCGCTCAGGCTGCTGTACGTGCTGCTGCTCGTCTGGGAGCGCAGTGTGAGCATGGCCAGCTTGATGTCCTCCAAGCCTGTCCCGCTCCAGGGCGCCTTGCCCGCCGGCAAGATGCCGCGATGTCGTCGCGATCGGGTGCTCCTATTGGTCACTCCCGCCGCCAGCCGATCCTCGGGCAGAGGTCCCAGGGTCATGCCTCCCGCCGGGGAGGAGCTGTGACCTCCCGTGTCCGACATGCTGGCGTGGCCGGAGCTCCGGTTCTCGTCGGAGGAGCTGTGGCACTCCTGCACTCGTTGCAGTGCCCGGAACTGGTCGTGCTGGTGCGTTCGTGCTGGCGGGAGATTGCCACTGCTCGTGCTCGTGGTCGTGCCCGTGGTCGTGGTTGGTATGCCCAGTGTGGGTCGGCTGGGCGAGGTCTGGCTCAGGCTGCCACTCAGCTGCGGGGGCTGCGACTTCACGGGCGTACTCTGGACGGTGAGGCGAGCGGGACCCGCCACCGCTCGCTGGGGAATCAGCGCCTTGGTGGCCCTGACGGGCGAAGTCATCTGGCTGGGAAGCGGCAGCTGGCCTTGGCTCAAGGCGAGGTTTCCCGGGACCCCCACCTTGTGCCCCACTCCCTTGTTGGGATGCTGGGCTAATTCTTTGAACACCCGCGGTGCTGGCGCAGCCATCGAGACCGCCAGACCGCTGTGTGGTCCATGGGGCGACAGTGGAGTCGACTGCTGTTGCTGCTGTGGTGGCTGCAACAGCGGCGGAGGCATCGGAGGCAGCCCAGTGATCTGACTGGGCGCTGGGTGCTGTCCGAAACTGGGAGGCAAGTTGCCAGTGGGTCTGCAAGAAATAATATTCAAAATATTAATATTACAGCATAAATCAATATCTACTCGCTTGTACCAATATCTGTACGATCTGCACGGGAATAAAGTACTTCAGACAACATCGATTGCAAAGATAGTGACAGCAGGGATACCTTTTCGAGTAAGAGTGGCCTTTAAGCCCATATACTGGTAGGTATTACAGCTCTTTCTCTGCTTCAGAATTTAGCACCTCATTTCTTACTAAATGCATGTCCCAAAAATGCTGCAGCCTATTAATAACTGAGAAATCCCATTCCAAGACAAACAAAGGCTACGTCTAACGGGTAGCCGGTAGACTGTCATATTTCCTCTATTCTTTCGTCACACCACCAGAAGATTGTCTTCTGGTTAGACGCGAATCAGTGGCACATAATTAAAAGTGGACGCAGCCAGAGACAAGATGTCTAGATTCCGTCACCAAGTTGGGCTCTTTGTTTGCAAAAGCCGGTAGGAGTCGGCCTCATAATGGACATACACGAATTAGACTATAAGTTTTAAATATAATGGAAAAAATCTTGAAAAACGAGGGTAACACAGGTAGAGCTTCTAGCAGTTGTAAATATCCCAGAGGACTCGATCCGTTGATAATATATATGAATATTCTGTATTTACATTACATGTATAATACATTTTCTGTATTCTTTTCGAGCTAAGCATTTCATTTTGTATTCGAAAGTGGGTTTATCTTGGTCCCACGATTCATTGTCGCATTTCTTTTGCGAGTTCCCCATGATTATCATCTTCTAACTGGCTCGGCCCGGAATAAAAATAAAAATAAAAAACCAGCATAAACAAATGATATTAAAAGCCAGTTACGATGCTTCATTTGCATGCGGAAAGTTAGTTGTCAGCGTTGACAAAATCTTTTCATTCCTTTAAGAGTTTGAAGAATACGGAATACGGAATACAGAAGAATGAAGAATATTTCGCCCAACCCCAGAGAGCGGTCTATGCTGTAACTTGAGCTCTGATTGACCCAAATTTATAATTTCGCCGTAGCTTGACACATCTTCCATTGTCTATCCGGACGAATCTACAATGGCTTGGACAATGTTCTGTGCTAAATACGATTTATGGATAGAAGATGAAATTTGGTTGGGACTTTTTGTGATGATCCCATTCCTCAGGAAACTTGATTAGTCTTTTCAGTGTCGTGCAGTGACCTTTCGTTCGGGTTTTCTTACAAGCATTTCATTTGCCATTCTTATTTTCGATTATCAAATTCTTATTTGTTTTGGGAAATGGTGCCATACAGATGTCATACAGATACGTATGTATATTTCCGATGTTATAAAATATCTTGGCTTGTCTTTAAAATGCTTTTCGATGTCAGCAGTTTTTATGCGACATTAAATGTATGAATGATCCACATTAAAGAGATTCAGAATTGTTTATTTAGTTGCCATCGGTATAGTTTATTCTTTCATATGTAAATTTGTGTGCTCTGAAATCACATTTTACGATTGTTCTTTTCTCGAAATGTTTTAATGACCAACAAAAGCGGATCTAATTGAACTGATTTAACTGAACTTTAAAAACGATCCAAACATTGGGCAGAGAGCTTTTCGACTCGGCTTTCTAATGCTGTCTGGTTTTCAGTTGTGTCTCCATCCCAAAAATGGACTCCTTTCCCTTTTCCAATCAATTTCAATCAATTCTCCCCCTAGAAACTAGAAATCCCTTTTCTACCGAACTTTCACAAAAGAATTGCAGCAGAAAATATATAAATGGAAGTGGAAATGGAAATGGAAAAGAGGCAACAAATAATGGCCAATAATTTTAAATATTTTCCAGTACCGTCTGGCGGCTCGTCGCCACTCCTGAACGTAGCTCCAGTCGCACGAGTCCGTCTCCGCATCGTGGCCAGGGTCGTCGTCGTCTCCGCCATCGTCATCATCATCATCATCATCATCATCAGTGGCATCAGTGACAGCAGTGGGAGCATCAGATTTCGTTGGACCGACCACGGCCAGAGTTGGCTTTGCCACCGTTTCCACCAGAGCACTGGCTCGCCGGTAATTGCCTTCAATTCTGATATTAATTACGCCATTCTGCACGCTCTCAATGTAGGGCGGCAGTTCATCATCCGTCCGCTCGGCCCGCTCCACCCGCTCCAACCGCTCCTCCACGGCTCTGGCCTGCTGCTCCGCCTTTTGCACCTCCTCCCGCTCCTCCGCTTTGTCATTGGACTTCAGTTTCTGGGACATTTCTTGGAGCAGCTGCGAGTGCAGTTCTTTGGGCGATAACAATGGTGAGGCTGCTGCTGCAGCTGGCGACTGAGGCTGGATCAGGATCTGGGCGTGGGGTGGCTGTTGCTGCTGCGGTTGCGGTTGCGGTTGATTGCGATTGATGGAGTCCCCAAAGTAGATGACCACCTTGTGGTTGGCCTGACGCGTCCTGCCCGTGTCCTCCACCCAGTCGGGAAGCTCCTCGATGGGCGTGGGCGAAGGGGTCTGTCCGGGCCGTGGCATTGGCAGCTTCTGCTGCTGCTGACACATTTCGCTGTTCCGCAGCGACTGCGGCTGGAAGTTCTTGAGGGAAATGCCCCGCCGTCGCAGGATAAAGTTCTCGTTCAGCATCCTGCCCAGGAGGGAGGTGGAGTTCGCTGGCGGGGGCGGCAGGGGCGGAGGGGGTGCCTTCTTGGATCCTATCTTGTAGTTCCGTAGCTCGCGACAGAGGCTGCAGGAGCAATCTTTGGTGCAATACATGATTGGGTGCTGTTTGGATTTAGTTTGGTTTCATTTCACTTCGACACGGACATCCATCCACCTCTTCTTTTTCGTCTTCTTAGTCGCACTTTTCTTTCTCTCTTTCTCTCTTTCCTTCTTTCTTTCTTTTTCGTTTTCCTTTTCTATTTCCGATTTCCTTTTAGAAGCTGTTTTCGCAGCTGCTTTTCCAGCTGCTTTTCCAGCTGTTTTCTATGTTACTCGCACAAATAATAACAACAATTATGCAAATTATAAATTATCATTGCTCTGGTGCTCAGCGAGCCGCGACCGAAACTCGAAACTCAAAATTCGAAGCTCCAAAAGTCGAATGTCCGAACACAAAAAAAACCAACTCCAATTTTCGAACCCGCATTACCGCTCGCTCGCGCACTTCAAGCTCGACTGAAAAACGAAGCTCACCTGATCCGCCGCGGCGGCGGTGATTCAAAGTCAGACAGTGCCGCAGCTGCTGGCGCTCTCGGCTCGGTTCGGTTCGGTTTGGTTTGGTTTGGTTCGGCTCTGCTGTGTGGAGCTGTTCTCTGCCCCGTCATTGTCTACGCGCAACGATATCTGTTTTTCCTCATTTTCACAGCGCGTTTTGGGCCTCTGGGGCCCCCAGAGGCGGGCCACCTTGCACATAGGGTCTTTGGCATGGCTTGGCTTGGGTAATTTTTCCATTTGCTTCTCAGCTGTGGGCCCAAAACAATGGAACAGCCATACCGTCGTGCCGTCGTACCGTCGTACCGTCTTACGGTCGTACGGTCGTATTGTAGGCAGCGTTTGAGGGCTCACTGTAAGGCACACGAGTGCTCGTACTGGAACATTGCGAGTACGAGTATCCATCTGTGATTTTTCATTTTTCCCTCTTGCTTTTTTATTTTTTTTTTTTTTTTTTTGCTTTGTTGCTGCTGGTGATAAAGTGATTTTCAAAAAGTCACTGCGACTGCCTGCAGTGATGCTCAAAGAATTTTGTATGGCCAAAGGAATATTTGGCTCTAGCTCTAGCCAATTCGATTTTGAGTACTTTTCGAGTATTTTCTAATCCCAAAACCAAGTATTACGAGAATCAATATTTACTTTAGAAAGAATAACCTTAATAAAATCAACAATTTCTAAGATATTGCAGAGTTCCTTTAGAAACATTCATTACATGCAAACACCCATACTATTTGGATGGGTATTTTTATTTGAAATATTTATGTGGAGTCGAGGCAACCATCATCTGGGCTTATCCCGCTCCAATAACGTGACTGGACAAAGTCTCACTCTCATCTCTGATAGCTGCCCTGGCTCTGAATTTAATTATGTATAACTGTTTGCTGTGTTTGGCGGGGCCAAGAGAGGCCACACCGCACCGCACCGCACCGCATCGCATCGCACTCGAAGGTTATACAATCTTGACACTTATCAGATACTATAGTTTTGCCAGCTTCCTTCCTTGCTTCGGCGCGCAGGCTGGGCTGGCAGTCTCCCAGTCTCAGTCCCAGTCCCAGGCCAGGCCAGGCCACAAGATGGTTAGATTCTAAGCAAAGCTCGGCTCGGCTCGGCTCGGCCTGACGTGTGTGTTCTGAGCATGAGCATGGGCATGGGCATGGGCACAGGCAGACGTGCGTAGGCTTCGAGATACATCTACAAGATACGTTTCATGTGTGGAGCAAATAAATTGCCGAGCGTAACCTGCCTCTAATGATTTATACTCGTACTGGCCTACGAGCATGCGCGCTGACATAACGGCTTCTTGAGGTTGGCCTTTTGTCTTTCCTACCATATGTACAGACAGACAGCCACATATCCATATCCATATCCACATCCATGAGATATACATATATATTTTTTCGGCAGCAGCTGCAGAAGCTTCTTTTTCGTGGATGAAGAATGGGAGCGGCCCCTGGGCCCCACCACAACCACAAAGCGGAGCACAATTGCAATTAGAAAGCCATCACCATTTGAACCAAATACCCGCCGAATAACCCCAAAACGAAAACCAAACATAAAAAAAAAAAAACGCCGCCCACGTAATACGGAAAACTCTACGTTCCTCTAACCATCCCATCTCTCTAACTCTACCTGTCCGATTATACAATAACTTTCTTCACTAGCCGACGCCGCGTCGGCTGTTCCTAGGCCGGGCTTCAAGTGCTCTCTGCTCCACCGTGGATTATTAAAAAAATTATGCTCTAAGCAATTTTCGCATTAAAAAGTTTAATTTACGGAAAAGTAATGACAGGCCATAAATATGCTTACACCCATTAAGCAGCCGAGCTCCGAGCTCCACACTCCGACACAAAAGACCTCCCGAAAATTAAAAAACAGAAAAAACAAAGAAAAAACGAAACGAAAACCAGAAAAATATATACCAAAGAGTTTAATGTAATATTCGCGTGTTTATAAAACAACTCGGCCACAAAGGAGAAGAAAACAAATCGAAACGGTTGGAAAATGCTTTGGCCGAGAAGGCAGCAAGTGCAAGTTGCCCGGTGCTGGAACCTTGGAGCCAGAGAGATACATATGGGTATGTGTGTCACCCAACTAATGGGGTTCGGGGGCGCCTCTAATGCGCTCATCGAGATTTAGGAACTTTCGTTTTTCATGCCCTGACAGTATTAGACAGGAAATGGTTTTCGGTTTTCGGTTTTCGGCTTTCAGTTTTTCTGTTTTTCTGTTTTCAGCCTTAGATTGTAGATCATTAGAACCAACTCTTCGAGTGAGATCATTAATAATCTTTAGTTGGCAGAAATATCTGCGAATTATGGAATGGAAATGGAAGTTAAACCTCTGGCAAGGTTAGCGCTACACACAAAAAATGTGTGCTCGAGGCGAACAGAATCTGTTGGATAAGATGCGTGGTGACTTCACCGAATTTTCTTCATTTAGTTTCCCTTCCCTTCCCATTGGCCCAATGCAAGATATTTCAGCGTTTGATTGACATGGATTGCTTAAGCCCAACTTTTCTTCAGCTGAGTCATCGCCTGAGTCTGAGTCTGGGAACAGTAGAAAATTGTTTTCGAAACTTGGATACAGAAATCTTAATGGCATTTTGTTCCGAAATTTAAGACATTTTGATGCAAGCTTATAGATATGAATGCCTCGAATCGACATTCTCTTCCACGATATTTGTGCTGTTTCCTTCTACGAGGAGTCGTACAGGCAAAATCGGAGTATTGCTGCAAGTATTGCAGTCCTATATCTGTCAAGGAAAATCTCACATACATCACATTCATCACATACATCACCTCTTCACCTGCATTTCCTTCATGTGAGCCATGACCAGCCCGAACTGGTATCCCGACACCATCAGTGACAAGGCAATTGGCTGTAACTGTTATGAAACCCCAACATCTGACAAATTGCTACCTATTCCGAGTGCTTCGTGGCCCTATCATATCATCACATCTTGCTGATTAGAGTTTAATACGCGGCGTCCCCGACTACGACTACGACTACGACTACGACTGTGACTACAGACTGCCATCCAACAAGATTTCCGCATTCAACCACATCCCCAACATCAATTGGAGATGCGCCCAGCCCCGGAGAAGATGAGGATGAGGCTGAGGCTGGGAGGGGGCTGAGGCTGAGGCTGCGCAGAGCAACCGACTTCGCTTCCGTTCGAAGACGACGACAAAGACGAAGATGAAGATGGAGACGGGGGTCGCTGCTATCTCCAACGACTTAATTAGTCCGTCCGACTATCCAGATCTATCAACAGCCTGTGCTCTGTCATTCCTCGCTCGGCAACAGCTGCTCTCAAATCTCCCACACTTTCGCGCCTTGGATTTTCCATTTTCCATTATCCATTTTTTGTTGTTTTCGGGCTTTGGTTTTGGCTGCATTTTGTTTTGCGGTTTTTGGCCGGACCATTCTGTAAGTTAGCTACGAACTCGTATATTTGGACAAACACCGAATAGTATCTCACAGATCTAGCTGGGGCTAGCGTGGATAGTGTTTTTCAAAGAGTGTATCAAAGTATCTGTATCTGTATCTGAATCTGCATCTGTGGCTGTTTGTGTGAAAGAAAGTCGCGGCCGGAGCTCGGGCAAGGTAAAAAGGTAACAACATTTTCACTTGCCTCACGTCGCGTCGTCGCATTATTTCTTGTACTCTCTTTAATGCTGCGTTCAAAATTACACCGAACTGAAGATGCTACACCGATGGAGTTAGAGATAGCTATCCGGAAAGGGGTACAGAGGGGTACTCGGGTTTGTTGCCCTGCGAGAGAGAGATGGCTGGCAGTGGCAGTGGCAGAGGCAGAGGCAGAGGGCCCTCCTCCTCCGCCTCCGCCTCCTCCTGCCCATTTCCATTGTCATTGACTTTGTTAGCCACAAGTCGCTGCTGCTGCTGCTGCTGCTGCTGCTTCTGCTGTTGTTGCTGCAGCTGGAGCTGGAGCACGAGTATGAGTATCTGCTACCTGTTCAACAATCCGTCGTCTGGCAATTGTGGCGAATTTTTCGTACATTTTTCGTATTCCAGTTCGTTAGCTATTATTATTTGATTCCCTTTATTGTGGGCCCTCTGCTAATTATTCACATTTTGCATTTTCACTTTCGTTTGTGTGAAATATTTCCAACTGTCATTTGTTTGTTGTTACTCGCATTTCAAACTTTTAATTGCCAGCAGCACACAAAAACGAAGCTACAATAAAGTTTCGCAAAATGCCAGTCATATTTCTGTTTCCCCTGTTTCCTGCGGGGTGGGGTGGGGTGGTCTGGGCTGGGCTGAGATTTCAATCAGCAATTGTCTGCCTCTGCCTCTGCCACTGCCACAGCCACAGCCACTCCATGGCGATTTCTCAATCGAGCTTGAACTTTGCGAGGAAAAAGACGACCAAAACCTTAACAGAAACCTTCAGCCCCAGCAGCACTCGACTTGGCTCGACTTGAGCATCAATCTCTATCTCTATCTGTAGCTCAAGCTCTAGTTTCGTTTTAATTGAATTAGTCGTGTCTGACTGGGCCGGTCCGGGCCAGGCCCGCATTTAATAATTATTCATCTCTACCTTCGCTGGGGTCGTAAAGCCAGTTTTGTGCTTCTACGAGTATCTTCTTTTTGTGGCACACATCCGGAGTGATCTTCTTCTCTCTGCCTGGGGGCTTCCTTCCCTCTTCCCCCTTCCCGCTCTGCAACCAGCTCCGACTGTGCTGACACTAATATTTTCCAAATTAACCTTGACCGGCTTCACAATGCGAAAACGAATCGCAGACAGATCGTTCCCGTTTGGTCTAGAGACCAAGAAGACCAAGAAATCTGGCCAACAGACAAACAAACAATACATTATGATTTCCGAAAATCGTCTAGCGTCCGCCATTTCTACCCAACCCCATCCCCAGCAGCAGCACCAGCTTCTACGTCAACTTCTTTATCTGGTGTTGTCTTATTTGTTGTTTGTATCACTTCCGAAAAGAAGTTGGTCGACACCGGCCAGAACAAAAGTTTATTGTCCGTTCAACTTGGTCTGGTCTGACTCCCTCCCCTCCCCTCCCCTCCCTGCCCACCCACCACAGTGCTCGTGTGTGCCTTGCCACCTCCCTTCACGCCTTTGTGCACAATTATGCATGCAAGTGTCCAAGTCCAAAAATAGTTGCCATTGTTGGTGGCGGCGGGAAGGTTGGAAAACCTTTTGAGCCCACTGGTACACACGTACCGCACCTCCGGAGCCCAATAAGAAAGCGGGCACGGCTGAAGAAATGTTTTGGATGCGCTTAGAACAGACTTTGCCACACATTTCTCATGGTGGTACATACGAGTAAAGACAGCGAAATCATTCTGAGTTCTTGAATATTCTCTGACTTTTCGGGGCATTGGATGGGTTAGTTTTAAGGAAACTTTAGAGTTAACATAACATTTACTAATGAAAATTTAACATAGCATTCACTAACGCTAACATAATATTTACTAACGTTAACATAACATTTACTAACATGAAAAGTTAACATCACATTCTACATGTAAATAAAGAGCGCCAGTGTAGAATGTAAAATATAAATAAAAATGAACACTACCCGGCGCCAGTGTGGTAATGTAAGATGTAAGCATTTAATGTACAAACCACGTAGATATGGATGTAATAATCATGTAAAACTAATGTAGAATACATGTAAGTATCAACAGATGGCGCACACATACTTATATCAGATTAGGGTATTAATTGTTATTAAAGGTTAAAGGAGTAAACTTATGGGATAATGGTTCTTGGGCATCAGTAGTCTATTTTGATAGGGGCCTAGACGTAGGGACGGACAGACAGACATGGGTATATTGACCCGGCTATTGATGCTTCTGGGTGTTGCACACACATCCACTTCCACCACTAAACTAATATATCCCTAAACTTTTCGATTACCGACTCTCGTGTCTATTTACATATAAATATATAGAAACTATTTGTATCTTTGTGTCGAAGCACGTGTGCCCCATGTGCGGACAGAATCAACACCGGAATTAAAGAATTTGTTGTCTAATTATTGTGGATATCGACTAAACACGTCCCGTCCGTGCAACAAAGGCTAAGGAAAAATCACCGATATATGGTTGTAGCTAATATATAGTTAGTTATAGTTATATGGTTATGGTATGGTATGGTTTCCACCCTCTTCTGCGAGTATTCGCCTTGGGGTTTCTCGATCCCGATGGGATGGGGACTCACCTTCGTGGCTTCGGCCGCAATATCTCATGATTGGCATCGGTTATGCAAAGCGGACTCAGAGCCCCAGCCAGATGTGCCACGCCCACACGCTCCGTATCCCAATTGTGGCGGGTGGGCATATTGAGTGTGTGCGTGCGTGTGTGTTTGCGTGTGTGTGTGTGTGTGTGGTTTCGTTATTCTTTCTCAACCAAGTCAGGGGTTTGAGTTCAGAGTTCAAGCTGCTGCATTTTCCGCCTCTGCAAAAAGTTAAATAAACAAGCATTTCGATTAAATAATGCACTGAAAATTAATGGGAAAGGGAAGTGTGGAGTGGGGAGTGGGGAGAGCGGTCTCTGGGCAGCCGGCTAGACGCTCCACAATGGTTACTGCAGCCGCAGTGCAATTAGTCGCTGCCGACGTCGTCTCCACTTCCTCTGCCCATAATAATTAACGCTGCCTCCTCCTCGCTCCAGAGAAAGCTGCGCCAACTGGGGAGATGGACTGAGGAGACGGCCAGGCAGCCGCCGGGGCAGAGTCTTGGGCCATTGCGTGTTTTGCGTCATTGGGATGGCAAGTTGATCGTCTGTTGATCGTCTTGCTAGTCGCTAGTTACTCTATAAATGGTCACCGGTCTCCGTTCTCAGTCCCAGTCCCAGTCTCTGTGTCCGTCTCAGTCTCTGTCTCTGTCTCCATCACCGTCTGAGTCGTAGTCGTAGTCGGAATGGAGCGTCGTCTGATGGAACATCGTCGTCGTCGTCGTCGTCTGGCTGCAGGTGTCGATCAAGAACTTTGGAGCCACATTGGCATGCAATCAATGCCGTTCGATTTCATTTCACTGGAAATTGTTTTTGCCGGCATAATGTCAGACATTTCTGCCATCCATAAACCATCGTAAAAAACCAACAACATTTTCTCCCTGCAGCAGCTGGTTCTCTTATCGTTCCCGGTATAAATGTCCCCCAGCCCGCGACGAACCTCCAATCAACGTCTGCCGTTTGGCTTGTGTTTAATTTTTCTATTGAATGCTGAAAGCGATCTTATCGGAAGTGTCCGAGAGGGGCAGAGGAAGCCCGTCCGACTCCAGGGGGAGGGGCAGTTAGAGAGTGATGATGATGACGAGGATGAGGATGCCATATAATATCCTATGTGCATATGTACTTTGGTATTCGAACAGGTTCCAAATAAGTAAGAGCTATGATTCATATATGGATGGTGTCTGTCTCTGGCAAACTGGATATCATGATGTACCGATATGGATCATATTTTCTGATTAGAAGGAAAGTGTTAGAATTTCTTGAACATGGCCGCTAGAAGAGAAACTGAATTGGATGTACATACATATGTAATTGTGGGTTTCTATTTCGCATTCCAAGGCTTTGCTGTGTGACTGCACTTCAAATTATACCACGAAATGTGAGCATCATATGATTATATGATTCATGCTCGACCGTCCCACATACTCCTTATAGTATGAACAGCCCTCCCCCATACACATATCAGCGCATGACAAATGGGCTTGCTTTTCGATCGATTTGACCTTGCTGTGCGAGTATTCGACAAACAGTTTGAATAGTTTTTCGATCGATTCCCGCTCTGCGGGTGTGTCTTCCGATCTGCCGCTTCCCTTCCCTCAATTATTTGCTCTACGACCCCTTATCAGTCAGCAGGGGAAAGAGGTCATCTCCTGGCGGCTGGGAGATTTCTTTTTAACCGTTTTGGGTTTTGTTCGTTCGGGCTGTGCATTAATTAGCTGCGCTCGCTGGCCGCCTGACACCCAATAATCGACAAACGACAATCGAATCAAAGAACGTGGATTGACACCCATATAAATGGCAGCTCAACCTTAACTGCCGCATTTTAAATGGCATTAGTCGTCGTCTCCATTCTTATGCTCGCAGCCGCAATCCAACCTGCTGCTGGCTGGATGGCTGGCAGATTTATGGCTCTGTATCTGACTCTGGGTCTGGGCCTGCGTCTGGGCCTGGGCGAGAAAGCACTCTGATCGCGGGCAACGTGTTACTCTGGCCAGCGAACCGATATCAAATAACCCACTTTATGGCTCTCTAACAAACTGTCAAAGTCTGTCTGCTGAGCTAATGTTCTGTTACTCATTCCGATTGCAAGAATTACCATTTCCGATATTAGGAGGGAGATATGATTTCCAGGAAATTAAGAAAGAAGACGAATCTATTTATTTCCAATAGCTTCTCCCCACTCTCTCTCTCTCTCTCTCTTTCTGTGATTTTATGGGAATGTACCTTTACCAATAACATAAGAAAATATTCTTTAAAGAACTTGAGAAGTCTGAGTATTAGTCTAGTCTTAAACTATCTTAGTCCAGCCAAATACATTTTAAGATCTGCTATAGAACTTGAAGAACCTTCTTTCAGATGGCTGTGGGGAACCAATGTGGGGAATTTCTACCAACATAGTCCAAGTCCAAGTCCAGGTCCAGGTCCAGGTCCAAGTGCCAGCCATGTCGGCATATTTTCTGGTGCCTTATGAGTAATTTTCATCTTCTCTTTGGCAGCTACCGCATTCCAAAGAGAAAGGCCAGCCCGCAGACGAGGTATCACGCACACGACGAGATATACGCAGCTCGAACGAAGGTTCGTTGCAGAGGTTCGAGCAAAAGAAATTCCATAATTAATATGCCGCACATGCGACTAACTGTTTGAAGTCCGTTCCAGACCCATTAATATGCAACAATGTGCAGCTGGGAATCCAAGTCCAGGTCCAGGTCTACGTCCAGGCCGTGCCGTGTGGGAGTGTGACTCCGATTCAGACTATGGGTCCGATTATGAGGCTGGTCAGGTGGCGGGCGTTTGCGGAGAGTGTTCGATTGTGCCCATAGACCTGACACTAATAGATGCGGCCTTCTACGCCCTTAACGCATAATTTGCATAATAAACCAAAATATCATTGGTCTGGGGACGGAAACCTATCGCGTCCCTCCATTCATTAATCATACAAAAGATTTACGCTGAAAATTCCCAATAATTCCAAGTTTTTTCTCCGCATCTTCTACTTGTGCCTCGAGCCCCGAATGTTTGTCTTTGGCCTGTGGTTCGATTTGGTTTGGTTTGGTTCGGTTTGGTTTCGGTTTCGGTTTGCTTCGGTTTCCACTTATTACAAAGATTAATTGCACAGCTTATGCTAATCCAATGTCATTAGCCATTTATAGATACATACATATGTACATAGTGGCGGTGGCAGCTTGGCAGCTTGGCCGGACACAAAAACAACCGAGAAAACAACTCATTCCAAAGAAGAAAAAAGAGTTTCGGCTGATTTTGCTATCTAAACAATTTCATCGACGAATTTATCACCAATTTGGTGGGCATTCTTCGTTGGGCTACGCTACGAGTATGTGGCAGATGAAAAGTATCTGATTTCTGAGGCATTGTCTCTCCACTGCTTCCCTACTCTCTCCCTCTCTCTCTCTCTCTCTCTGTCTCTCACCTTGGGGGCACGGGCCCCTCTCTTGTGGGTCGCGGACACAAGCGCGTGTTCCAATGGCCCAAATGATAGCCGATCCCCTCCCCGGATGATTCGCTGCCCTCCACGAGAAGCCCAGTGAGGCAGCAAAAATTGAAACGTTTTGTAACTGATACTTTGGAATCTGCTCTTCGTTTCGCTGTATTTGTTTTTTGTATTTGATTATTCGATTTGTGATCCCCCAAAGTTATTGAGTTGAAAGCAAACACCGAACAAATTTCAAGTGGCCTGATGGCCTTTGGCTTCAATCTTCAATGTCTTGGGGAATGTGTGACTGTAAGAGTTGAATATTTTTCTAGGCATCGGTGGGCATTGCAATCTTGTATGAGATGGGGCTAGGCATTTCCAAAAGGAACTCTTCAATTAAATTATATATTAAATATAAGAAAACTTTTAAACTGTATACTTTAAACATACTAGAACCAGCATCCAATTAGTCCCCAAAACTCCCGAACCTCTCTAATTACATGCATCAGCTGTGATGATTGTATGATTGACTCGGACTGGGAACCAGTTGATCTTAATTTGATTTCAGAAATGCTTTCAGCAAATACTTGTACCCATACCCAAGGCCAGTCCAGATCCAGGGGCCTTGTTGTGGCAACTGAAGAATCTGTGGAGTGCCGTCATTATCTTTCCTTCTGCTGCTGCTTCTGCTGCTGCTTCTGCTGCTGCCTCTGCTGCTGCTGTCTGTTGTTCTGTCCGTTCTGGATCTGATTGCGTGTGTGTATAAATTATATATGGACGTACATATGTATAGGAAGGAAAAATTTTGATTTATGTCAAAAGCGAGACACGAACCACTTTTTGGGGGCTGTGGCTGTAGCTGTAGATGGAGCTGCCGTCTGCTGCTTATTTACCTTTAATAAATTCAAAATTAAATTTTCTCTTAATTGCGAGCCCGAGACGAGGTCGAAGTTGGGCCCACGACAAGCCAGAACTCGATCGGTTCGGGTCCAGGAGAAAGTGTTTCTCTGGCACTGCTCTGCTGCAGTGTCTGCTCGAAATTAGGTCACTTGGTTGGGGGTTTGACTGGGGCCATCGGCTCGTCATGGGCTGGGACTGGGACTGGGGCTGGGGCCGGACCGGGACCCAGCAAGCCACAAGCTGGTTATCTGGTTAGAGTCGCCGTCGCCGTCGCCTGCTCTCTCGCTCATTGACATTTAAATTATTTGCTCGAGCCGAAAAAATGCCACCGAACCCGAACCCAAATCCGAGCCAGCATTTTCTGTTGCTGTTGCTGTTTCTGTTGCTGTTGTCACGTGATGTCAGCAAGGGGCAAATGCCAATAAGGAAAGGAAAATAATAAAAACAATTTTTCATCTTAACTGACAGTGAAATAAAATACGAGTGTGGATACCCAGCGTGGAGGGGCTTATGCAATCAGAGGACCAGCAGCTCTGGGTCTTAATGGACAATTGGCTTAACGAGAAACAAAGGGCCACTCCCTGCCCTCTCCCGCTCTCTTTCGCCGGGTGACAGCGACAGCCCAAAGTGGGCTAAAGAGTCTTGGCCACAGAGTCAGAGCCACACACACAAAACGCTGTAACAGCTGGTGATTAAAACCCAGCTCCACCTTGGCCAGCGAGCTAGAGCTAGAGCCAGAGCTAGAGACAGAGCTAAAGCTGTTGTATGAAAGCCAGTATTTCGATCTGACGCTGATATGTTTCCATCTGCACAAGTATTTCCCCGATTCTCCGCCACTCTGGACCCTTTCCCTTTGACAGCCGCCCCATAAAATGGCCGCATAATGTATCAATAATGTCAGCCATAGAATCTGGCCCGAACCTGGTCGATTGCTTTTGGTTCGCTTGTCAGGTGTGTCGGCACGAGCGGCTTTGTGGGCCCCCGCCGCTCTCCCTCCTTGCCCTTATCCGCTTACCCTAACCCTATCCCCCTTGCCCCTGGCCCCTGGCCAACCAGCAGTTTCTAGCCATTCCATGAGGCAGCTGCCTGTGCCTGTTCGTGGGTCTAGGCCTTTGTTGGAGTTTATTCGCTGATTTATACCATAAAATATTCACACCCTATTCGGGCAGTGGGGTATGCTGGAATTTACGGGAATGCTGAAAATTGAAAAATGCATTTAATATTGACATCTAGTCATGAAAATGTAACAAAAGAACAATCCTTTTTCCAGCCAAAAAAACTAGTGATAAATTCAAATGATTTCCTAATTTGAATGAAGTAAATTTACTTTCTGGAATAATAGTGATAATAATAATAATCTCATAATAATCTTTACATGGAGATTTACATTACATTTACATTCTGCTTCACTTTGTCCCTGTCCATCTTTGGCGCTCTCTTTGTCTCTTATGATTACTATTCAGATCGTAAACAAAAACCGCAGAGGTGTCAAACGTCGAAGCTAAAGTCAATAAAAATAGTTTACCCATGGGTGAATACTTTGTATACCTAAGACCATACATTCGCGTACATATACATGTATGTATGTATTGATGTATGTATGTATGTATGTATGTATGTATGTGTTTGACTATTTACGAGCTTGTTTGTTGTCCACTCTAAACCAGAACAAGGAAAAACAAGCAAAGTGTGTCCATAAGATACACAGCAAATACATGCATCGTATTTCTAGCTTATTGCCAAATGTTTTGTCAGAGTTCTCAACAAATAAACGGAGTTCCCAACGAGCCCCAAGCTGAGATCCAAATTGAAATTGGGCTGCGACATAGAAACACCAGCAAAAAAGATCAAAAAAGAGCAAAAAGGTATTTAGCATAATCTGTGATGTTGGGGGACCGACCGTTGTAAAGGGGCCACATTTGCATAGGATAGGTCTCCAGACATGCCGATCTGTGCTTGTTCTTTATTAGTAAATTTATTCCATCGTTTTATGAACAGTTTAGCCAAAGAATCAAATGATTAGGGTAAGGTTTCTAGGTGTGGTTGCTACTTGTCTCGAGATCCTCAGAAGCTCAGAAACAAAAATGAATGTGCGATTTATGCGATATGAGAAATTATTATGATATATGGATCCCAGCTAAAAATACAACAAGTACAAAAGTGGAACTAGGGATCGGATTGGATATTTGTTTTTCTATTCGATCAGGAAATCTTTTCTTTCCAAATTTTATATTCAGATCCAACTGCTGTTTTCCAATTGACATATCTAATGTTGAGAATCGAAGATACTTTTGCAAACTTTTAAGTACATACACCATACGAAATTCCATCCAATTCATTTGCTGTTTGTTAATTATAGGAGCCCAGAATATATGAAATTCGAACATGTTACTTACATTTCTAGGTATTCGAGCGGATATTCTAAATCCAAAAAGTCTCCAACGTCGCGCGCAACTCCACTCCTTGTCGGAGCATCCGAGTGATCGGCGATTAGTCAGTTAATTTAACTGCCAGCCTCCACTTGGCCACTGGATCACTTGGCACAGTATGTACAAAATTGCCTGCGTGCAATTAATTAAAAAAAATCGCTTTACTTTCACCTACTGCTGCTAGCTGAGTGGCGTGGCGACCAGCAGAATCAACGTTTGCACTGCATTTTTGCATATTTACACAGACGGATATTTACGAGTAAATGCACATTTACATTTACAGAGAAACACCAACACACCAAGCCACATTCATATATGTACATATATGTATATGTATATATGTATACATACAGACACACACACACGCTCGCAGAGAGCGTTTTCTATGGCAGTTGTTTGTATTTTTTTTTCTGGTATTCTATTATATTTTGTCAGGTTTTCGGTTAACAGGAAAATTGACTCTATGGATGTATGGGAAAGCCTGTATGTACCGAAAACAGCTTTTCGCGCATATTAAGCGGCTGCTCGCAAAAACACAAACACAGATACAAACAGGCACAGAAGGCACAGATGCAGGCGGTGATAGACAAAGGGGCGGGTCGGGGGACACATTGGCCGCGGGGAACGCAGAGGAACTGGCAGCGCAGGAGAATCGTTCTGCACGACGAACAGTCAAAAACACAAATGAAACTTCTTTGGGGGAAAAGTATTTTTACAGACCAACCGATCTACAGACACCGACCGACCGACCGACCGAAGGCACGCGCAATAGACGACGACGAAGAGGCAACAATGGTCTGATGGTCTGATGGTCTGATGGTCTGTTGGTCTGTTGGCCTGGCTCTGGCTCTGGCTCTCAGACTCAACAGGTCTTGAGCTCTCCGATTTGAGTGAGTATTTTGTTGTTGGTTTGCCCGACGCGAAACCAGTTGATCTTGTTTTTTTCTTTCGTTTGTTGGTCGTTCAGAGTCGAACTCCAATTCTACGAGAGCTGCCTTCGTACGCGGCGGAGGCTGCGGCTGCGGCTGGGACTGGGACTGGAGCTGGGGCCGCCGTTGTTACATGACTGGGACTGCGACTCCTTCGGCCAGTTCGTGTCCTAAGTCTTTTGTTTTGTTTGCGTTTTGGGTTTGCGCTCGCATCGCTTGCATCGCCAGCGCAAATGCATGGGCATTACGAGTATTATCTATGAGTTATTTACGCTTAGCATTTTTCGCCTCCTGTCTGCTTGTCTGCTTGTCTGTTCTGCTCTCTTCTGCTCTGTTCTGTTGGTTGTGTGCCTTCCTTTTGTCCAGCTTTGCTCTCGTTATGGCCGAACGGAGCTCGTGGGCTTGGCACACGCTCGAAACTGAATCGAAACTGCAGTGTTCGGGCCATAGGAATTTTCATTGCGTCGACAGGTTTGGTCGTCCTCTCTCTGGCTGCCTGGCTGCCTGGCAGCCTCTCTTCCAGTCTCTCGTCTCACTGTGTCTGTGTTTTGGCCCCCGCTCCACGATAGAGAGCTGCAATTTGCACTGCAAAATGCTGGCTACTGTGTTCCGTTCCCCCAAAATACCTACGTATTGTATACTCGTTGCCAGGCCAGCCAGGCGTAGGAGTTGCCAATGGTTCAATGAACCAGCCACAGGACAAATACCTAAGGACGAACATTCCTTCGGCATCGGTATCCGTCACAGAAATTCTATTTCTATTGCTATTGCTATTGCTATTGAAATGACCTTGCCAGGCGAGTGTGTGTGCGTGCGTCAGTGCGTTCGTGCGTGCACTGGTAGGCACTGAGAGGAGATTTCTTACCCTCACAAACGTCACAATTTATTTTGGAATTTATGGCCAGAGCTGGGCCCTAAGTTTAGTTTAGTGTGCCATTGTTCTGGCCGTCGGTTCTCCTCACATCTCTCATGACAATAAGCTGCGGCTGCAGCCAAGACAACGGCGGCACTTTGGTCCGCATGAGAGTGCCAGTGTGTGTGTGTGTGTGTGTGTGTGTGTGTGTGTGCTTGCGTGTGTTTGCGTGTGTGTGTGCGAGAGTGCGTATGTGCTTTCAGCCAAGAACGCCGCCAAATGGTAAACCAGTCGAGTCCTGTCCTGCCAATGCCCCAACGATCCGCGAGCCACTTGACCAGGCGAACCAGCCAACTGGTTAGGTCTTGCTGCAAAGCATGCGCCAAGGAATTTTGCCAACGATTTTCGGAATGTCTACAATGCACCAAGTGTGCAAGGAAAAGCATCCACAAAAAAAAACCTACTCGCACAAGAACACACCACACAACAACCTCGGCAGATCAGACTTGTCCAGAGGAAGGGGGGTGATGGCCAAATTTTGACACAAACTTGATATGCTGCCGTTGCAGAGTTCTTTTTCCGCAGCTCCAAAAATCATTGAGCTGTACATTTGATCAGAAACCAATAAGTATATAAAAAATGTACATATATGTATTTGTATATGCCAATAGCAGCTTTCTGCTTACCATTGGCTGACAACAATTACAGATGATTATAATCCCAATGCATTCGATACTTACTGCGCTCGGGGAAAACAACAGGAGATTTCCTTGACTAACTGTTTATTTTACTGTGGGTCGCCATTTGAACGGTACTTGAGTCGATAATTTGATCTTACCAATGACTGGGGATGAACCTTTTATGATGCTATCTGAACGAATGGGACACGGGACATGGGACAGGGGCAAGGACGTGACTACGACCGCCAGTGGGACTGTGACGTTTGTGTTGACAGGCTGGCTCGTCCCTTGCTGGGTTCTTTATTGTTTGGGGTCGCTGCATGGCGCATAAATCAACAGGAGACGCTACACGAAGCCGCAACCTCAGGTAGCAACTCTCAACGACCAAGAGGCGACATCGAATTCCAAACGGAGAGCTGCGTCTCCCTCTAAACTCAATTAGTGCAGAGTCTTTCGTTCTTTGTGTGTGAGCGTTCTGCATTCCTTGCATGCCATACTGGCATTTGATTGATAATTTCGTTACGCCCCAAACATGGTCAAAAAAAAAAAAAAAACAAAAAAAACAGAATACAACAGAATATGGAGAACAGAAAACGGAAAAAATATTCATTTTGATAAGTATGGTTTGCCGTTCCCAGAGACTTTATGACTTGTGCATGCTGCCCCCTCGATTGTTATAAGACATGACCCTATGAGACATGGCTATTTGTCGTTGATTCGGTGTGACAGCTAGCCCCAGCCCCCATCACCATGGCAGCATGATGACTAAATGCCTGCATCTGATCGGGAAGAGATTAGGCTCGGCAATGAGACAATCTTCATGCCACATTTCAGAGCATGTTCAACATTTTTGGGATGGCCCGAAACGGGAATCTTAACGTCTAGCGATTCCATACACTCCCGTCATTCCAGAAGTACAGACATATGTATGTATGTCAAAAGTACCTTAATAACTACATATAAGAAACTCATAGTCAGACCATTAGTTGTTAAGATTTAAATATATTTTATATTTATTGTATTTGTTATTGAAAAAAATTGTTGATATTAAAATTCGTTATTGAACTATGTTTAATCATAAGAGGGCAATTGGCGTACGAGTTTAGTGTATCATTTATTGGCTACTACATTGGAAATATATGCACTCATAATTATTATACTGCATTGAGGCAAAAACTTGGCAATTTGTTTAGATTTGATTTTTTTAAATTGAATTTAAAATTCTTCTGCTAGTAATAAGTAATGAATAATTGAATCCTTTGATCCGCTAACTACGAGCTACTTATAACTTGGGCAAGATCGACTACTAATGTAAAATTTGTAGATAATTCCTACTTATTTTTGAATAATTAAGTTGAAACTTTTCACTTTTCCTTCGTGTTGTACGAGTATACTCTTAGCTATGTATTTGTATATCGGATATCGGGTAAATCGTGGGTATCACTGAACGAATGCATCAAGCAGCGCCTCCAGCTCGAATGGTTCGATGTGTAGGTGTATGTGTGTATGTGTCGTGACATCTGACATGTGACATCGGCAATGTGGGGACTCCCTCGTCCCGGTTAGACTTCAAGTTTCAGCTTGCCGTATTTCTGAAACTTGCTGAGGAACTCGTCTCATTTCTTCACACCGATGTACGAGCAGCTCTTGCCGGTCTTGCGCAGCTGTTCCAACAGTTCATCGGACGATAGGTTCGACGTGATTGTAACCGTCCTCTCATCCAAGTTAATGTTGACTTTCTCGACCTTATCTACAAGAATTGCGAAAAAGACTTTAGTTGGTCGCCACAATAAAACCTACAGGCAGCATTTGCTGTCACTGTCTGATAAGGAGCCATGGCATTAATTAGCCTAATACCCAAAACTAGGCCATTTCATTCCATATGTTGACTTATGTATATACACACGTACCGCCCAATTTGCCCAATACGCGCTCCACGGCACTGGAACACCCGCCGCAGGTCATTTCCACCTTGAATTCGTGCACCTGATAGAAAGAGTAGGGGGGAGGGGCTGAAAATTGCAATACACACATTGCGAAAATGTCCGATGGATACGTACGGTCATTCTGCTGCTGCTGCTGCTGTGACGACTGTCTTCCGTCGTCCTATTGTAGACTTGCGGTAGATTAAACAGCTTGGCGGATGGAATCGATCGCTTCTTGACGTGGCAAACACTTATTTCTGCACTTTAAGCTAAGAAAAACTTTCTGAATCTGTCCCTTCTGAATGTAGTAGCTTTTTATTAGGAATGTTAAATATATATTGATTCATCAATATATCGATATACATATCGGAATACGATACCGGTATTTTTGTGCGATTAACGTAAGCGTTAAGCGTTTTAGTTTGAAAATAGCAGTATTATGGCCAAGTGTGACATTTATTTTAAAATAACTATGGTTCAAAATACCATTTCCTGGAATCTAGGTGGAATAGATCGTTTGACTCGCAGAAATGTTCTTCAATATACCATAAAAGTATAGGCTTTCCCCAATATTTCATCTATCGCTCTTCTATAGTCTTGTGGGCGGTTTTTTGAATACCATAGCGTCAAACGGTAATGTGGATGGGATTGTTCTCCATACAATATCATGGATATATATAGTCCCATATATACCTATAGTGGTTTATTTATTAACCTAAAAACATTTTGAATAGTACGTGATATTTTTCACTGATTCATTTTTCAAATTTTTAAATGCCGAGCAAAAAAAAAAATATATATATATGAAAACTTAAATTAAATAAATTGTATGATTTTATCCTTTATTATTGAGTGAAAATTTAAGATTTGGGTTTGTTATCAATAAAAAGCGTAGCGTCATCTCTAAATTCGCTTGGGGCAGGCACCGAATCTGTAGACCACCTGATGGTCATACAACTGTCCAGGATTGAGGATGATCGATGGGAAGTCATCGTGATTCATGGCATCGGGATACTTTTGGGTCTCCAGGCAGAAGGAGCCATGCCGCACATAGTTGCCGCCGCCCTTGCCAATGTTGGCCACCCCGCCGCAATCCGCGTCGGGCAGGTTGTTGGCAGTATAGAACTGCAGCCCCGGCTGGTTGGTGTGCACCTCCATGTAGCGGCCGCTGCAGGGATGGACAACACGGGCCACTAGCTGGACACGATTGGGCGCCACGTCGACGCAGTAGTTATTATCGAAGCCGTGGATGGGACAGTTGGCCAGCTGTCCAATGCGCTTGCCGAGGTTGACAAGGCTGGAGAAGTCGTACGGAGTGTTGCGGATACGCATCAGCTTTCCAGTGGGGATCTGGTCGAGATCGGTGTCCACAATCTTCTGGGCCTTGATCATCACCATGTGCTGCAAAAGGGTATCCCTGCCGGTCCCATGGCCGGCTAGGTTGAAGTAGGCATGGTTGGTGATGTTGACGCATGTGGTGGCCTTGGCCCTAGCCTCGATCCTCATGCCAAAGCAGCCCGTTTCGTTCAGCGAAAAGTTGATGTTGACTGTCACCTCTCCGGGGTAACCTTCGTGGCCGTCCGGCGAGACGTGCTGGAAGGTTACGCCATCCTTGTGTATGCCCACCACATCCCAGATAACGCTGTCGAAGCCCACAAAGCCGCCATGCAGCTGATACCAGTCCTTGAAGTTTCGGCTTACACTCACTTCCTTGCCGCACAGCTTGAAGCGGCCCCGGGCCACGCGATTCGCCACCCTTCCAATGGTGGCTCCGAAGTAGCTCGGCTGATTGCGGTAGTAGCCGGCCACGTCATCGTAGCCCAGACAGACATCCTCAAGCTTCCCGTCAGCGTCCGGCACATTGATCCTCTGGATGATGGCCCCCAGGGTGATAACAGACACGCACATACCCCGGTCTGTGCTCAGCGTGAAGCGACGAACCTGATCCGTCTTCTGGGTAATGGGATTGACGGCGATGCCGAACATATCCTCGACCACGCGCACCATCCTGCCAACTGCGTAAATTTAACAAAGCTCTAAAAGTTATACCAAAACAAAAATGAGGAGAACAAAAATTTGGATTCGACTCTGATCGTGAGAAACTGAGAATTTGGAAAGTAATTCGAAGGCTGGAAACTGCCAGAAAGGTCAAGGCTAACTCAGTGATATTTTATGTAACTCTTTTTTGTTAGTCTCAGACCCAACACCCAACACTCAACACTCAACAATCAATATTTGTTTGGGACTAGAGACTGAGAGACTAGTTTAGATGGAAACAGCCAGCACAGCCGAACATGCCTAATACCATATATGGTATACCTGTGCATCAGTTATTAGCCTAGGCCCGTCGTCCCATTTGGACAAACGCCATTCAAATCTGGAGATGCATCTTAACTAAGCAATAATCATACAAGCGGACACTCACGGTCTAGGGAGATTACAGCTGCTCTATCTTGTTGTTAGAAAGATATCTCCACAATCTCAAATAAATCTTTGAGATCATATAAACCACCACCGTAGTCTAGCTATAATGATGGGTTATATAATCACCCAAATTAATCAGCAAGGTGTTTACTCTGAACCCTCAAACCCCATGAACCATAAAGCGACAGTAGTTCATTTCTGTGTTGCAAAGGAATATTAAATATAAATAGGCACTGCATGCTCTGATAGATCTGACATAAACTTTATTAACATTCGGGGACCAAGAAGAATATTGGGCAAGGGATCGCAACGCAACGTCTAGGAGGGACCCAGCATCTTTTCTGGGCGCACCCACTCGTCGAAGTCCTTTTCAGAGATGCCCGCACTGATGGCCTCCTGCTTCAGAGTGGTCCCATTGATGTGCGCTGTTTTGGCTATCAGGGCCGACTTGTCGTAGCCAATGTGCGGATTGAGGGCAGTGACCAGCATCAAGGACTCCTTCATTATCTTGGCTATCTTCTCCTTATTGGGCTTGATTCCCTGCACGCAGTTGACACAGAAGCTGGTACAGCCATCGGCTGTAGAGTGGAAGAAAGTGGAGAGTCTATTGTACGCCAGCTCTGGCTGGGATGGGCACAGAGACTTACTCAGAAGTTTGATGGATCGCAGCACATTGGAAGCAATCAGCGGCTTGAACACATTCAGCTCGAAGTGGCCGCTGGCACCGCCCGTAGTGACGGCGAAATGGTTGCCCATCACCTGGGCACAGATCATAGTCATGGCCTCGCACTGCGTGGGATTAACCTTGCCCGGCATGATCGAGCTGCCCGGCTCGTTCTCGGGTAGCAGCAGCTCCCCCAGTCCGCAGCGGGGGCCCGATCCCAAGAAGCGGATGTCATTGGCGATTTTCATGAGGCTGGTGGCCACAGTGTTAAGGGCCCCGTGCACCTCGACCATGGCATCTCGCGAGGCCAGGGCCTCGAAAAAGTTGGGGGCCACCACGAAGGGCAGCGAGGTGAGCTTCGCAATCCGCTTGACGCAATTCTCTGCGAATCCCTTGCGCGTGTTCAGCCCAGTGCCGACGGCAGTCCCGCCTAAGGCCAACTGATAGACGCGGGGCATCACCGCATCAAGGCGCTGTAGGCCGTTGGTCAGCTGTTGGGTGTAGCCACTAAACTCCTGACCCAGAGTGATGGGCACTGCGTCCTGGGTGTGGGTGCGGCCGATCTTGATAATGTCCTTCCACTCAGTGGACTTGTTGTTCAGGGAGTCGCGCAGCTTGGTCAGCGCGGGCTTCAGCTGCGTGACCAGGGCCGTAGCCACGGCGATGTGTATGGCCGACGGGAAGGTGTCGTTGGAGCTCTGCGACTTGTTAACGTGGTCGTTCGGATGCACCGGATCCTTGGAGCCCACAGTGCCCCCAAGAATTTCAATGGCCCGGTTTCCGATTACCTCGTTCGTATTCATATTCGTCTGAGTACCAGAACCCGTCTGCCAGATCGGGAGTGGAAAGTGCCCCTCGTCGTAGAGTTTTCCCGAAATAACCTCATCCGCTGCACTTGATATGGCCGCGCTAATCTTCGAGTCCAGTCCGTACTCCTGGTTGACCTCTGCAGCGGCCTTCTTCAGTATCCCCATGGCCTGGACAAGGGGCTTCTGCACACTCGTAGGAAGATCATTCAGTCAGCGCTCACAGAGGATCAGGATCAGCTACCAATTGTACCGGTATACTTACCGGCATACGCTCCTCCGTCCCACCAATACGGAAATTTAACAAACAGCGCATGGTCTGTGCGCCGTAATAGCGATCCATAGGTACTTGCATGGGCCCAAGAGTGTCGCTCTCCTTGCGCGACTCTGTAGACTCGTTGGCCATGATTGCTACCTTTCTCTTTCTCTGGGCCAAATCGGTTAGTAAAATAAAAAATAAATGCACATGTACTATATCACAGACTAACAGATGAACACGTCAAGCAAATGCTACTAGCAGATTCTATAGCGCAATTTTTGTTCAAACTTATTTGGCATAGTCTCCTATTTTAACTAAAACTTTTTGTTAGTTTGGGGGAACCTGTAATTACACAAAATATAAACGTTAGTTGGATGGGTTTATGGCTCATTGTTCCCATCGAAACTACGTAGCTCATTTATCTGAAATATAAACATAACGTAGTGGAAACACATTTGCCTTTTCTTCCCCCATTCATGCTGATCATGGAAATGCAAGAGAATTTCTACCAGAGAGCAAGGGTGGAATGCTGACCCCAAGCCAGTTAAAAATAAAACTAAAACAGTACTCGAGCATAGCCTTTGAAATATTCCAGCTTTATTTGATGTCTAGTCGATTTCACTTGTTGTTGCAACAGCATTTCCAGGACTCCTCCACCTTGAACCAGTACATGACCTCATGCTGGTATTTCTCGCCGGGCTCCAGGAAAATCGAGGGGAATTCGGGATGGTTCATGGAGTCGGGAAACATTTCGGTTTCCACGCAAAAGGAACCGTGCTTGACGTAGTGAGTGCAGTCCTTGCCAATCATGGGGAACTCGCCGCTCTTCACGTCGGGCAGATTGTTGGCCGTATAAAACTGCAGCCCTGGTTGGTTGGTCCACACCTCCATGACCCGACAGCTGGGAGGGTGAACGAGCTTGGCGATCTTATTCAGGTTCGGCTGCGTACTGCCGCCATTGACCACAAAGCAGTTGTCGTAGCCATGGATCAGGCTCTCATCGAACTGCATGAGGCGATCGCCCAGCAGGACGGGCAGCCGCAGATCGAAGACCGTATCGTCGATGTCGACCAACTGCCCGGTTGGTATCTGTTCATCGTCCGTCTCCACAATCTGGCCGGCAGCTATCTCCACAGTATGCTCGGCCAGACCCTTGGGCCCGGCGCCGTGGCCGGCCAGGTTGAAGTACGCATGATTGGAGATATTAACAGCGGTTTTTTTGTCGGTGGTGGCCTCGAATCGCACGCCAATGCGATTCTGGTTGTCCAGCCAGTAGGTAATGAGGCACGTCAGCGTGCCCGGATAGCCCTCGTGGCCATGCGCCGAGACATGGCGAAAGACAATGCCGTCCTCCGTCTTCTGGACCACCTCCCATATGACGCTGTCGAAACCCACAAGGCCGCCGTGCAGCTGGTACTTGTTCTGGAAGTTCTTGGTCAGCTCGACCTTTGTGTCACCCACCATGTATTCGCCTTTCGCCACGCGGTTAGCGACCCGTCCGAGGGTCCCACCAATGTAGGCCGCTTTGGTGGCCACGTAGCTGGCAATGTCATCGAATCCCAAGCAGATGTCATCGACCTTCTCATAGGCATCCGGCATTCGCACGCTCTGAATGATGGCGCCCAGTTGAATCACCGAAATGGACATCCGATTCGAGTTGGTCAGCGTATAGCGGCGCACCATTTCGGGTGCCTTTGTGAAGGGATTCACGGCCAGGCCAAAGATCTCCTCCTCCAGTGTGATCGGCATTGTGTTGATGTGATCGGGTCTTCTCAGCTGGAATATCTCATAGGATTGTTTTCCCCTTCACAAACAGTTGACATTTGCTGCCAGGTGCCTCTGCCTCTGATCCGCTTCGACACACCTTTCCTACTGATTATGTCGTTCTCGTCTCCAAAGTCGTTGAGGTCGCAAGCACCTTCCGCAAAGTCAAATAGGGCACCAGACAACGCCAACAACGCTCTCGGACGACGCCAACAAAACTGATTGCGATTGCAGTGCCAGCGCTTTTTATTGCTGCCTCTGGCCGATGCCTCGACGTAATGGGGATGTGTATCTGTAGTTCACACATGCACAGGCAATCTATTTCCTATGGGGGCGCGGCTGGGCTTGTCCGTTCCGAGTGTAAATCGCTGGCCCACCTTTGTGGTCTGCTTTCCATGTTAATAAATTCGAAAATATTCATTAGCTACTCATTTAAAGATTGTATGTATGCTTATTAATTAATAGATTGGCTGTTATACAGTGTTACTTAAATAAACATCGATTTGATCAACATTTTACAAGATTTGAGGTTTTTCCTGCAACCCCACCAAAAGCCATCGTTGATCCTCCGATTCACACTCGTATTCGAATTATATTTACCATTCAAATTACTGAAAATATATAAAGTTTGCAATAAATATAATCACTGATATAGTATGTGCCCAATTGCTTACCACATGGGCGACGCAGAATTCCACCAGCCCTTTTCCAAAGAAAATGGCATAGACAAATGATGTCGCAATGCATCTCCAGCGGTTCCTGAGTAGAACCCCAGGTTCACTAAACTGTAGATATTATTTTGGCTGGAAACAGTGAAGTGGTCATATTCTGCGTACCAAGTATTATCATCGAAATCAACGAATTGAATGTATAACATATGTGGCGTTATATTTGTTAATTTAGCCAATTTATCCAAGCCAATCCAAAACTCTCCCGCTATGGAACCAAAACCAACCCCATACGAGCCCTTATCAAAGTTCACACTTTCGTTGAACCGACTTTGAATGACCATCCAGCCTTTGCCAGCAGATGGAATATCCTCAAATGGGGCGGCAAAGGGTGCATGTCAGGTAATTCAATTGATTTAGTGGAAACTAGGTTTCTAAGTGTGTACCCTCTATTCGTGGGTTTATCCTCGATTTCGACATCCTGGTCTTTGAGCTTGCTTTCAGCTAGCTTGGCCTCGTTCTCTAGCTGGGCCACTTTCTCTTTCAGTTCGGATATCGTAGACTCGGCTGTATCTATTCTGTTAGTTACTTCGGCGAGTTCCTGATCCTTGCTTTCGATAATGGTTGCATCTAGCTCAGCTTTGGCCGTTATCGCACTGACTTCCTCTTTCAGTTTTGATATTGTGGACTCGTTTAGCTCAATGATACGTTTATAATCAGCAATCTGTTCTTGGAGCTTCTGCATTTGTGTGTCATGAATAATTCCAGAATTCGATTGATCATCTTTAGCTTGGGTTAGATCAGTAATTCGATTTTGCATTAATGTTATGTTTATATCGTGCGCAGAAGCGTTTCTCGTATTAATTTCATTGTTTATTTGTATTGATGCTTTCAACGTCGCTATAAGATCGTCTTTGTCCTTGCACTTCTCATCAAAGAAATGTGCCTTTTCCCTGTAAATTGCTAGTTGTATTTCAGCATCGGTTAATTTTCCTCCCAGATCCTTGATAGTCGCAGCATTTCTTTTGATTTTGTCCTGAGAATGCCTTAGAAGCTTTGACAATATTTGCTGATCTTTTACTTCATCTACGAGTACATCTTCTATATCTTCTGAGTCACTGCTATGCTAAAATGTGTACGTGCATTTTATATCTTTATCAATGCGTAAAATTCTTCGAAAAAACATTTTTGATCTATGTATGTATGTATGTACATACATAGGTACTTACCGTATTATTCTCAGATGCAGATCCCTCCTGTGACAAATTGTTCAATTTTATTTCACTCATTTTTATTGAAAATTAGAATTCGATTATACATCTTATCTGGACCTAGTGGTGGCAAAAATATCATTTTTACCCATTTTGCCAATCAGCGGATCTAGCACCACTAATGACATAAAAACAGCTGATCGAAAAATAAAATTTGCCGGGGGAAAAAATATGTCTGAGGGGAGACAAATTCAAAAGTAAATGCATAAAATCCTTAAAAACCAACACTTTATCATTAAATGCGAGATTTTTGCTGACCCCTGTGGCCATAAAGACACAGCTGGATACATGGGAGGATAACAATGAGCACACGCTCTGCAGTGTAAAAAGGTATAATACTGCGCGCCATTTGTTTAAAATTCAAACTGAAATTTATTTTCTTCAAAAACAGGTGCGATCCGACCACCACACGACTGTACTTCATTAGCTGCTTCCGCCATGCAGCATATGTAGCAGGTTGCAAGAAGATCACCTGCGGAGATCAGCATCAAAGATCGACAATCGCTGAGCGTATGGCTTCGGCTTCGGTGTGATCCCCCCAGGCATCACTCACTGGTCTCCAGAAATGCAATCATGCACTGTAATAATCTAAAGGGTATAATCCTCAACCCTCCATTCTACACAATCTCAGTAAAACGGCTTCGGGGCTTGGTTGGGTCCACGCCTTGACGGAATCTAAAGAGCTTCCCAGAATTGGCATTCTACAATAAAATAAGTTCATTTAACCCGTTCTTGCTTTAATTTCAATTTACAATCCAATTTACTGCCTAGTTTTAATATTGAATTTTCACAAAATTCTTTCCGCTCCACTATTATTTACATATGTACATACATACGGATGTACTTACATACAATAGCGCCAAGTCGTCAGAGTATAAATATGTAGTATGTATAACTTTAGGGATATACGAATATTTGTATGTACATTTTTAAGAACTAAGTAAATGCGCTTTGAGCGCTTGGATCTTAGTACTTGTTTATGTTGAACAAACGCACGCCATGGAACTGTGGCAGCTTGGGTAGTGTGACGACAACCAGGGACACAAAGTTGGCGATGAAGTGTTCGGTACTGTTGCGGGTGTACAGACAGGTCAGCAGGAAACTGGAAGCAGAAATGCCATAAATAAGAAAAATTGTATTCCATAATGAATGGGGGTGCACATACAGCACAATCGGAACGGCTGTTAAGAACTTTCGAGTGGTAGTCATCTGGATGCCGTCGTCAATCTGCTCCCAATGTGTCCAGCGGCGGCTCGGGTCGTTCTCGATGCTCAGCCAAGGAGCTCCCTTAATGATGTGCAAGAAGTACAAGTGGGCCTGGACAAATATTGAAGGCTCAGAAAAATGCAAAATCGGAGGAGATATTGTCTTACCGCATTATGAATCAGATTGGTCGCTGTCCAAGCCCAGGAAATACTGACCAATGGAACAGATAACAGTATCAAGTGAATGGACAATAAACCAAGAAAGTAAGCCAGCCAAAAGCCACGTGCACTCAACCAGGAGCTGTTGGGGTTTGGCTCCCCGTGTCCGCCGGCAATACTCGTCATCGGATTTAATTGTTAATAGCTGATTAATAAAATGTTCTATAACGTAAACAAGTTGTTTTGTTTCTCTGGGCCGCAATGAAATCGAATCGATAGTCGATAGGTTCTAGAAGCAGCCCTGTTGCACTCAGCAGCACATTTTGTGCGCGCCATGTTACCATTTGAATAACAAACATTTCCCCTAAAAGCCCAGTACTCAGACGAGCAAAAAATGTTATCGGAATGAATCAGGGTTAATATTCGTATGAAACCGATACAAAGAATGTTCATTGGTATGTATTCCAGGTGATACGTGCAGAAAAGCTTGGAATTCGTTGAGGGATGAAATTTAGATGATAAATAGGGAATAAAAAATAGTTTATTGAAGTTCTGTTCCGCAAAAATGCATTTATACAATATTGCGGTACATTAGCCGTGCATTGTCGTCCTTCAGCGCCACAGCGCCCACAAATAAAACATTTCTGCTTGCTTTGATACAAAATTTAAATTCTTAACTGATTTTATTTGTACACAGTGTAACCGTAGGGCATGCACACCTGGTCACACTCGGCCGCTAGTATTTTTATTTTTCAAATTTTGCCGGCAAAATTTTTGCTCGTCTGAGTACTAGGCTAATATTCCATATATTCTTGTATATTCTATAAATCGACGCAATTCCGCGATTTTCGTATGTACATATATACAGAATATGTATATATTTTGAACATGTAAGCAGCATTATCATTACATTACCAAATACAAACACCATAATATACATACATGCATACAGTAATATACATATGTAGGTACGCAGTGTATGTAGGTGATATAATGTTATCGGGGAAAGTACCAATAACCAAAGAAGTGCCAGCGACTTGGGCAATTGGCTGATGAAATGTTCACTTCCTATTGTATGAGGCCTGACATCATCAAGATAAGACCAGGCAGATATAAATATAAGCAGTGCAAAAGGGGATACTCATTCAGAGTGAAACATTTACTTGAAGCGAAAGGTCGTTTTTGCGAAACTTCGAAAACCATGAGTGTAAGTGGGATCTATACATCGGAGAAACGGGGAAGCGACGAGTCCGGAAACGGTACCCAGAGCAAGCCTTTCAAGACGATTCTCCATGCGATGCGGCTGGCGGACGCCGAGGAGCCCTACGAAACCATCTACGTGGATAGCTTGGAGCCGTCCAAGGTTTTTGAGCCGGCTGCCAAGTCTCAGCTAAAAAAGATCCAGAAGTTGCTGCAACGCGATGGCCAGAAGAGTGTTGGCAAGGAGCTCCGCGAAGCAGAGGACGCGGAGAAGCGCCAACAAAACTTGGAGGAGGCGCGAAAAATAAAGATTAAAGAGGATGCCACCTTGCCAAAGGCCCGCAAAATTAAAATCGCAAAAGGAACGGCAACCCGTGATGTTCGCGTCAAGATCTATGGCTGGGTGCACCGACTGCGGCGGCAGGGCAAGGCGCTGATCTTCCTGACCCTAAGGGATGGCACCGGCTTCCTGCAATGTGTTCTTACCGATTTGCTGTGCCAGACGTACGAAGCCCTGGTTCTGAGTACCGAGAGTTCCGTGGTGCTCTATGGCATACTGAAAGCGGTGCCTGCGGGGAAGATCGCACCCGGTGGCCATGAGCTGCATGTGGATTACTGGGAGCTGATTGGTCTGGCTCCCCCCGGTGGAGCCGATGCAATTCTCAACGAGGAGGCTCTTCCCGACGTGCAGCTGGACAACAGGCACATAATGATTCGAGGCGAGAATACCTCCAAGGTGCTCAAGATGAGATCCGTCGTGATGCAGGCCTTCCGCGACCACTACTTTGATCGCGGCTACAACGAGGTGACGCCCCCCACCCTGGTACAGACACAGGTTGAGGGCGGCTCCACTCTCTTCAAGATGCAATTTTTTGGCGAGGAAGCGTTCCTCACCCAGAGCTCGCAGCTGTACTTGGAAACCTGCCTGCCCGCCCTGGGCGATGTCTTCACCATTGCCCAGAGCTACCGGGCCGAGCAGAGTCGTACGCGCCGCCACTTGGCGGAGTACACCCACGTTGAGGCAGAGTGTCCATTCATCAGCTACGACGATCTCTTGAATCGCCTAGAGGACTTGGTCTGCGACGTTGTGGATCGGGTGCTGAAGTCGCCTTATGGCCACCTGGTCATGGAGCTGAACCCGGACTTTAAGCCACCAAAGAAGCCATTCCGTCGCATGGACTACGCGGCCGCCATCGAATGGCTGAAGAAACACAATGTGACCAAAGATGATGGCACCTTCTACGAGTTTGGCGAGGACATACCCGAGGCCCCCGAGCGCAAGATGACGGACACCATCAACGAGCCCATTCTACTCTGTCGCTTCCCCGTGGCCATCAAATCGTTTTACATGTCCCGCTGTCCGGAGGACAAGCGGCTGACGGAGAGTGTCGATGTCTTGCTGCCAAACGTGGGCGAGATTATCGGTGGTTCGATGAGGATTTGGGACAGTGATGAATTGTTGAAGGGCTATGAGCGTGAGGGTATCGATCCCACGCCCTACTACTGGTACACCGATCAAAGGATCTATGGAACAATGCCTCATGGTGGCTATGGTCTTGGCCTGGAGCGCTTCCTTTGCTGGCTGCTTAACCGCTATCATATTCGGGAGGTTTGTCTTTATCCACGATTCCTCGACAGGTGCAGGCCCTAATTGCGGAAATGCAAATCTCACTGCAATTAAGTGAACATAAATATTTGTACACATACTACACATACACATATATAACACATGTATTTATGAAAAATAAATAATGTCAATATTAATCATTTGCAAAAAAACACAGTGAAACATTTAAAATACCCTTGGAAAAAAATTATATTATAGAATTGATGTTTGTCATCTCAGGCTCCAATGAATGCAGTATATGTTTCAAAGCTGTCTCAGAGAATTTCGGCGGTTTATGGTATTCTTACATATACCGAGAATATTTAACATGTCAATCTGGGAAAAGTCATTATTAATTGGGATCAAAACAGCTTTGAAAACAGCATATTAACAATAATTAGAGGAAATAGGGTATACATTTGTCTATAGTCCATAAATATGTATTTGAAATGTAGCAAATGTGTAATTACCGTGTATACAATTGGCATTCTTGTAATACCAGTGGGTATTAAAATACACTCCTCGATAATGATGAAACTTGAAGAATTTTAGCAGGTGTAAGATGTTGAAAAGAAAAGATGGTTTCAAAAATAGTATTATTTTCCTCGGATTATCTCAAGTTTTTCACCTGATTAAATAAAAGCGGATTTAGTGGACTAAGTTCGTATTTTCATTGGTATATTTACGGTATATTTTTAAAGCAAGACGGTATATTTTGGTGTATTTCTCAGGGTGTTACAATAGCTCGGTGGTCACACTAATGGCCATTTTGTTGTTTTGCGTTGGAAAAATTTTCGGCATGGCTTTTATTTTGCAAAACTGAGAATTGTGAATATATAGATACATTCAGAGCTATGATGGTAACGAAAAGGTGATTCAAATGGTAGTTCACAAATGAACAAGTGATTTGCTGTAGAAAGCAGACATAAAAACAAAGATGAGTGGAACAAATGCAAAATGCTTGGTGGGGGCGGGAGGTAAGTGACATAAAGTAGATGTGGAAATAGAGAGTACTGAACGGAGATTGAAACTAATCCATAGGTGGCTTTGGTAGTCATATACCCAGCATTGAGGAGAAGCATAGGCAAATCCAGCAGGAGACCATGATGGAGAAGCTGAGAGCAAAGTACCGGAACAAGCCGAAAACCTATGAAGAGATCAAGAAGTCGGTGAGAATGTATTTCATTGAGAAGCACTATCCACTGGACCCGCTGTGCAAGGCAACACTGCAGTCGGCATTGGACAAGCTGCAGCACTATATCAAGGTTACCTCGAGGCATGGTCTCGTGGAGCGATTGGAGAGCCTGTCCCGGCAATTGGGTCTCAAGTTCATGGAGGATCAGCAGCTTCTGTTTATTTCCACGGACATGTTCTATGTGGAAATTCTGCTCGACGCTAGCGGTAATCTGTCGGACGTCAAGGTGCATCACGAATGCAAAATAGAGCAGCAATCGAGTGAATTGGTGAAATGCTTAAAGTCCGGTGACTTTGCCGACTTTACCGTCCAGCTCGAGGGTCTGTCCTCAATTTACCAACTCAATGCCGAGCCGAAAGTGAAGAAGAAGGCGTTTGTGGCCTTGCAGGCCATGGAAACGGACATATACAGTCTCTACAGTCATCAGATGCAAAACCGCACCGGCGACAGCTACGATATCATGAACAGCTCTGCCGTGGGTCTGGTGCTGCAGCGGCGCGGCGGCCATCCCATGAAGCTGACCTACTTCTGCCCTCCCATCCACCTCGCGGATGGCGAATCGAATGTGGCAAGCAGCGAGTTTAGCATTGATCAGGTGATGCACAGCAGCCACGGCCTAAGTGCCACCGTCAACCTGGAGGGTTCCTCGGCCAACAAACTTCAGATTATGCCTATTTTGAGCTTCAATCGCGATCCTCAAACGGGTCTGGAGCTGCCCACGTATGCCCAGCTCAATCAGAACAACTCCATGCTGATGCCGGCCACATATGTGCTGCGTCTGAACAAGCCGATGCCGGTGTGCTACGAGACTCTCAAGGGTCTAGGCCTGCCAGACGTGGAGGGCATGGCAGCAGCACCCTCGTCGCCAGTCGCCACTGTGCTCAATTTGATTGTGCAAACCGCCTCTAAGCAGGCGATAAAGAACACCCAGCGGGGCCTCTATGTCAATCTGCCCAAGGAGACGCACTGCTATTTCTTTACGGACAATCGCAAGCTGCAAGGTGCACTGATATCATCCCTGCCCTTCACAGAGCCCGCCCAGGTGCCCAAGATAATGACGTTTTTGAAGAAGCAGGCCCTCTTCTACACGCTCCTCGCTAGCTGTGTGCGAGAACAACAGAAGCAATACAATGGTGAGGTCTTTTCTATCTCTATCTCTTCTGTCACGCTCTGTTTCATGCACAACTTTCTCTTTCTCTCTCTCTCTCTTTTTTTCTCTCTGTCTTTCTCGTTGTAGACATGGATAGCACTGTGATATTGGAGGTGACGGCCGTCTCCTTCAACCAGATCACTGTGGAGCTGCAGCACCCCTATGAGGAGTCGCTGGCCACGGTGGATTTTCTGCTGGAGGATGGCCAGGCCACATGCAGCATCTATTGCTTGAGCAACGAGTACGAGCTGCTCTCTCAAAAGCTGACTCGGACTGTGCGGAAGGT